>VZZY01016694.1:8227-77279 GCA_013400335.1 Eurystomus gularis
CATTATCAGTATAGGCTGGGAGAGGATATACTGGAGAGCAGCCCTGTGGAAAGGGACTTGAGAGTGCTGGTGGATGAAAAACTGGCTATGAGCCACCAGTGTGCAAAGGCAGCCCAGAAGACCAATCACATCCTGGGCTGCATCAAGAGAACTGTGGTCAGCAGATCAAGAGTGGTGATTCTGCCCCTCTACTCTGCCCTGGTGAGACCTCATCTGGAGCATTGCGTCCAGTTCTGGAGCCCCCAGCACAAGAAAGATGTGGAGGTATTGGAGCGTGTCCAGAGGAGAGCCACCAAAATCATCAGGGGAATGGAGCATCTCTCATATGAAGACAGGCTGAGAGAGTTGGGGCTGTTCAGCCTGGAGAAGAGAAGGCTCCGGGGGGACGTTCCAGTACCTGAAAGGGGTGTATAGGAGGACAGGGGAAGGTCTATTCACAAGGGTTTGTAGTGATAGGACAAGGAGCAAAGGTTTTAAGCTGGGAAAAGATGGATTTAGGATGGATATTAGGAAAAAGTTCTTTAGCATGAAGGTCATAGAGCACTGGAACAGGTTGCCCAGAGAGATGGTGGAGGCCCCATCCCTGGAGTCATTCAAGGTCAGGCTTGATGAGGCTCTGAGCAACCTAACCTAGGTAGATGTCCCTGCTTATGTAGGGAGGTTAGACTAGATGACCTCTAGAGGTCCCTTCCAGCCTTAAACATTCTATGATTCTATGATGCTCATAGCAAAAGGCTCTAAATTTGTAAAAGCATCTCGTTGTGTAACTTTTTCATTAAGCGAATGGTCAGATCCAAAAGTCATTAAAACAGTTCAGTAATTAAATCCTGGACTTTTCACTGTTATAAATTCAGAATAGGTATTTCAACTCTTTCCTTTCTACAAATGTAAACCTTTTGGATTGGAATGAGAGACAGGAATGGCCTGTACACTTGATAGCTAAAATGGTAATAGAGAACTTTTATTTAATACAGAAAATAAATTTTAAAACCCCATACTTGCAACTACTCCCTTTGACTGAGGTAGGAAAAATTGCTGGGATCTTGTAGTAAGTAGAACAAAGAGAGGCAGCTGTCAGAGACACGGCAGTTATCACGGAAGCTTTCAGATTTTTTCTTCAGGAAACATTTTCTCAGAAATTATCTTCTGGTAACTTGCTGTTGTTGAGGGTAGCTTCTGGAGAGTTTTGCTTCTGTCAGCTCTAGCAGGAAACATTTTCTAAATAAGTGAGATTAGGTTGCATTGTTTTCAACTGACACCACTTCAACTGACAGCTGATCAGCGTGTCAAGTATTTATTCAGCTGCAGCCTGAGGATTTGCAACCTAACTGGTAGCAGAAGGTCCCATAGTGCAAAAACACAGCTATTGAGAAAGGCCCACAAACTCTGCTTGAGACTGTGTGAGACTGCCAGAGTCTGCACAACCACGGTGTCCATGAATACAGTTTTCAAGCTAGGTGGAACTACTATTCTTTGCATATCTGAGGTCTCAGTGAAGACAGATAATCCAGAGAGACTCCAGGTCTTGGACTGCAAGGAGTCCCTGGCACTTCTCTCTGGGGACAAAAATGGTCTCACTTGGAGGAGGTGTGCTGTTGCTGATGTGCTTGATAACTAGATGAAGGAGCATGAGAGGAGGTGAGAAGGCTGTGTAACATCAGAGAGGTTAAACAAGAGATCTACAAGGTCTTCACAGACAACTTGTAGAGCCAAGAGGTTGAGTCCTGGGATGTGAGGAAGGATGGACAGCTGAAGGATATCCTCAAAGGAGTAGCAGATCAAGAACGGGAAATAATGACTTCAGGCAACAGAACAAAGTTTCCTTCTCCATTTTCACTTCTGCAATTAAGGTATAAATGTAGTGGTCTGGGAACACATAAAGAGGAACAAAGCCCATCAGAGAACATGTCAGAGCCAGCTGGTCCTGTTTTTTTTCACAGAGCTGCAGCCATTCTTGACAGCTCTAGTTGCTGAGGTCAAAGCAGTCAGGCTCAAGGGCTCATTTGATGATGGAAGCCAAAAGAGAAGTTAACATCTTCTTTCCTATCCCTCCCTTCCCAAGTTGAGAATGCCTCCTTTGCAAGACGGTTCAGTTTTCAGGTTGTTCTTAACTCTTGGCTTCTGCTCCCCAGACTCCATACAGCCCAGTGCTGGTGTGTGTGAGTTTCCCAGGCCAGGGCAGCTGCGTTACCATCTTGCTTAGCTGTTCAGTTGTGTTTTCTCTTAACTGCTTCTATTTTCTCTCCTTTTTTTTTTTTAATGCTTAAAAAGCAATCTTTTTGCAGTTCTCAAGATTGCATTTCTTCAATGCAATGCAGTAACAGACTTGGTTCTAATTGCGGGATTCTGTTTTGACTCTGTGCGCACATTTTTAAGGCATTTGCTGCTGCCCCACAGTTAAGCTGCACATTGTAACAAGAGACTTGATAACAAGCACTCTTTCATACTAAAAGTTGATAACAAGACCCACAGGCAAGGACTGGAGCCATGCACTGTTAGCATGAGGCATAGTTAGTGTAAGACCTGAGGCTATTTCCTAGCAATGGCAATAATATATTTACTGTACCATTAGGAATAAAAAAAAAATGGCTAGATAGTATTCCCCAGCTATGCTGTATTTGTGTGTTTGGGTTCAAAATGAGCTGATATTACTCTAGCAATTATTATTACAAGCTTATATTTTTCATCTTGCTGAATATGCTTCTATGTTTATGAGCAAAATAGTCCTCAGCTTTGGTAGAAATGTGGTACAGTTCCAGGCATCTGCTACTGTGTCTTTTAGCTCTGAGGGGTGCCCTTATCTGTCCAATCATTTTGGATTCCCCCTGCTGTGATTCTCAATTATTTTCTTTAAAGTTGCTATGGAAAAGGGCAACATCTAATCACCTAAGGCTGGCTTCTTAGTCTTATGAACTATGTCCTGAAGTTAGCCAGATTTGTGTTCCAAAAAATAATTCATTCCTTGTGTTATTCATGCTTTTTTTACCACCTGGAGATTTATAAAACTCAGACTAAAATGCACAATGATTATGTAAAAAATTGACACTCTCAATAGCAATAATTTTTGGTTTGGTGTTTTTTCTTTTTTTTTTTTCCTTTTCAGGCAGATTTCAGCACCAATGATTATGACAAAAGAATCTGTATGGAATAAAAAAACCACAACTAACAAATAAGCAAAAAACCCAACTACATATTTAGCCATCTAAAGTAGGCTAAACAAAAGTATGTGTGAAATACACTGATTAAAGAATTTCACATGTACTCATCATGAGTAAGAAGTATGCTGCTGTACTTAGAAGACATACTGAGATCATCTCAGTTTCATAGATATCTCATAATATGTTTTACTTTTTCCTCAGGAAGCAAATTGCCACTGATGTTAAAACACGGGAACATTTTTCTGACAAAAACAGAGCAGATTTGTGATGCATTTATTCCTAAAAAATCTGCACTGAAGTTCTTCATTAAATAGAAGGTCAAAGATTATGCTACTGAGCTACTGAAGCCCTGAGAGCAATGCCTTCTTTCAATTTGCTTGAAGAAAAACTTTCAACAAAGTTCCTTATTGAATTTAAGGAAAAATGTAAGAGAGTTTCTGACTCTTAAGGAACTTCTACTTTTACTTTACTGTAAGCTCTCCTTTAGGAAGTTTGGGTAACTATCTACTATGAGTCTGAGGAGAGACTTGGGATTGCCAGTTTCTACACCATTTCTGAATCACTGTCATCCACACAGAGAATAACCAGCACTGGGCTTGGAAAAAAAATAACTGGTTGTATTTGAAACTATGATTCTCTGTGCCACAAGATTTTGTGCTAGGAAGAGAGGCTTTAGTTTACAAACCTGCTTAGGAAAGTTGGTCTAGGAATTGGGCAAACTTTTATTTTTACTTTCTTAATGAGTTAGAGTCTACCCCTGACTCACTGGTAGCTCAGGCATCACTCCAGATCGACATTTGTCCTCACAGTATCTGGGATATCCTGGTAGACCCTGAAAAACCTGCACTAGTTTTCTAAATTCAGTGCTCACACTACAAGAGAACTTTACAGTTTTTTGACTATTGGAAATTCTGGTAGCATTGAACTGTCTAGGGTTATCGGTATCTCGGGATTACTGTGTAAAAAAAGACAGTAGGGAGTTTAACAGATGCAGTGGCAAGGAACTATGTGTGTAACCGTGCCTGTTCTGGCACCAGATAGTGTAAAATGAAACATTTTCTGGGAATTCTTTAGGATTACAGCAAACACTTCCGTTCCACAAAGAAGTTTTGTCAAATATTTACTTCCCATTACTGGTAGTACAGCAGCCTAATTTTGCTCTAACAGTAAGACAAATGTGCTAGCTTGGTGTTATATCAGAGCTGTATATTGACTTACAATATTGTATTGGGAAAAAAAAGTATTATGGTGCCACACCAACAGCAATGAGATTGACACAGGAAAATAATGTAAGACACAACAAAGTGTTCTACTTTTCCTGTTTGGTTTGGAATAAAAACCAAATAAATATTTAGATGTAGCTTTATATTGAATTGACATGCTGGTCAGCTATAACATGTAATTTAAATTTTTATTTTTATTCATACTGCATATAGATTTTGAAAACTACAATCATAAGAATTCAAAATCTTACAATGCTAAAGCAGCATTTTTATACTGATTTTAAGGAAACAAAAATGCCATGCTACAACAGATTTTCCCTGTGCTTTAGGGGCCTCACTGAAACATATAAGAGTGTCTTTAACGCAATGAAATTAAAACAAACTTTTCTAGAGGTACCTTTATTGTCTCTCCTGCTCTGTAGCCAACAACCTACACAGTGTAGTTTCGTAATTTCTGATGCTTGCTGAATTCTTAAATATAGTTTGCAGGAGAAATGTCATCTCAACAACATTAAAAACTTTTGTTTAGCCAAAGTATTATCCAAAAGACAGTACATTTTTGCTGTTTTCTGTCATTATGATCACTAATTCTTTTATGATTGATCCTGATTATTCTGCATCTACCTCCTGTTTGTTCGCATATATATTCTCCTTGAGTATAGCATGACCTTTACACATAATTTTCAGTTTTCTGTGCCCATCTATTTTCTTACTGTGTTGTCTGATTCAGCTACATGCTCTAAAGATCAAGGAAAAAATGCTGGCCAATAATCTTGATATTTTGCATAAGATGTGCTAATTTCACACAATTCCGATCCCGCTTCATGGAGGCAACTGTGATAAAAGGACATCACTGCAAAGCAAAACCAACTGATAATAGAAGAAAACTGACACATGTAGATTTGTCTATCCTTTGATGTGTTGTTATTTGAAAGCCACATTGGAGAAGATTGGTGAAAGACGTTGTGTTGGTTTAGTAAGAGCTGTGGGGTAGCCAAGCCACGTGGCTGGCTGCTTCTCCCTGCTCCCTCCCCTCTGCCGCGGGCCGCAGACAGGGAGGAAGAAAAATGAAAGGTTTAAAAGTGCCTTTTTGAGTTGAGATAAGGAAGGTTTAATATATATAAATATATATAAAAGAAAATAGCATATAATGGGAACTTTGCAGTTAACAAGAACAATACTAACAGTAAGAAAAGAGCAATACAAAAAAAAAACAATACCAGAGAGCAACAGCGAGGGACCGAACCCGAGCGAAGTTCAAGGCGAACTGAGCTCCAACTGAACCGCCCCCAACGGAACTGGCCCCTCCCCGGGGCTGGCCCCGGGGCATGACGTCAGCATGGTATAGAATTACCTGGCTCCACACAAAATTAACCCTGTCCTGGCCAAACCAGGACAGACGTATAGCTGATAGACTTAAATCTGCATGTATCCCAACCTGGGTCACAGGAATATAGATTAATTATTTGCTAGTTCTGCAAAGCCTCCCAAAAATCAAAACCTGTGTAATCCATCTCCTCTCATCTCTCAAACGCTATCCTTTTGCTTTTGTGGCATGTATATATGGTACATCTCACTTGCACCTCTATGATACTTTGTCTCTATGATACTGTCATGATTCATAAAGTGTTCGTATCAGGACAGAGTGTCTTCCTAAAAGCTGACTATTTTAGGGGAGCTTGCCTGTTACTGAGTGGGATTCCTGCATTTTTTGTTCACTGTATAACAAGTATACTAGCTTTTGTTACTTCAAAGGTACGCATGAGCAACATATAACTCACTAATCTCTTGAGCCTACTGCTTTGGCACCAGTGTAGTTATAAATGGTAGGTTAAAGCAATAAAAGACAGAGACATTGTGTAAAGATTTCAGGTTAGAAAAGTCTCTTCTGGATGATTTTTCAGTTCATTTTGGTTTGAATGCTGAAATACAATCTGAAACTGTCATACTTCGTAGAAGATGGGTTGGTAGGACATGGCTATTAGAGGAGGATTACTAGTTCCTTGACAAGGGGTTATAGAGCAAATAAAAAACTAATTAATAAATATTAATCAGAACGCTATATTCTGGTCAGTGACTGCAGTTGCTAAATATAATTTGTGGAGGTTTTTTTCAGGCACTTTTTGCCAAGTACATGGGAAAAAAAGTGAAAAGTGGAAGATGAAAAATGCAATAAAAAATGCATTATCATTACTGTAGTAGACTTACATGAGCGGTTTTAGAGGCAATCACTTGTGCTATGTCTACAGCTGATATGAAGCAAAGACATTGCTGTTGTACGTCTATGTTATCTATCTAAATTTCTAGACATATGCGAAAATCACAGTTTTAAACTTTTTTAAGAGTTCACATCTGTCCTTTCAGCTAAGTCTATTCTAAACCTATGAATATAAAAGAAACAAATGATTTCTTAAAAATTTTTTTTATGTGGGTAATTTTCATAAAGGTCATAACTTATAATAAAAGTACACAAAGAATAGGAATTGGAATTCCTGCCCTCCTAGGCCCATACTACACTCTAATAAATGGGTTGGTGTTTTTATATCACAGTGGCCAAGTTATGTGTTGCTTTTGTTTTTATTGTCATGCTTGCCTTTTTACTGTTTTGAAACCTGCTTTATAGTCCGGTCTTTATTTCTGAAAACAACTGCTTTATCAATTTCTGATTAAATACAAATGCATGGATTAATTTTCACTGTCACTTTGCGAGTAACTCACCTTCTTCAGGGTAAGCCTATATTCATTTAGCAGCTTCTTACATCAAGATATTTAAAGAAGCTACTCTTTCCCCCATAGTAAAAATTATAAATTTATGTAGTTGGAAAATATCTAGATTTTAGTCCCTACTTGTTTTGCAAACAAGAGCTCCAAGAACATATGCAAAAGACAGATGTAATTCCTTAGCTTGTGGAAATAGAAATAATCTTATTATGTGCCTAATGAGGTTATAGAAATGAATGCTAATCTCATTTCCTCTGAAGGACATTTAAAACTAAATTTCATACCATAAGCTGAAGATAAATATTACCTAACAGGTGACATGACAAAGATTATGCATAGTATCTCTCTGTTCTCTTCATCCTTGTTTCTTTTTCCTTAAAAGGAAAACACTGTGGATCTAATCGTGCTAAAATAAAATTGTTTTCATTGGGATTAAAAAAAACCCCAAACATTTTCATTACTTCCTTTCAGAGAAATTTTTTGTTTCCCATGAATTAATTTGGGCCACTGAAGTTTTTGAATTCTAGATCACGAGTCAGAGGTCTGTAATCACTCAGGAGTGAAAGAAAAGACAAAGGGCATTGTGGCCAAATTTTTTGCAGCAGCACTTATGCCCATTTTCATAGGCCAGATGGACCTCCTGTGATAGAAGACACCAATGGTCCTACATGTCATGCATGTGTTATAACACATTCAGAAAGCACTCAGCCATCATTTCACCGGGTATGGAAACAAAACTGATTCAAAACTAGGTGACTTCAGAGACTAGTGACTTCAGAGAACATAACGTCTTTATCACCCTTCAGTAGTGAAGGAACAAAAGAAAGTTCTGATGGTTAACACCATCAGATGGTTAACACCATCAGAATGCCAGGTAAGTGGTTAAACTCTACTGTAGCACCCATTAAATAGCCACCTTACGCATATATTAAAAAAAATCCCAATTCTAAAAAAATATGTGGTACTGTGCTGAAAGCTAGCAAACATCAAGAAAAGATGTTTCTATGATACACTAGGTTCATTTTTCTCATTTTTTTCATTCTAATCTTGGAAGATCTGAAAAAAGCAGTTAGTACTGAAGCCAAAAGAGCCAGCACTTCCAATGAGTTAAATATCAGCAGTAATTTAGTGTGAGATGAGAGTACACCATAAAAAATTAAATACTGAAATAGCTAAGCTTTTTATATTAAAAAAAGTCTTATACAAAAAGCTGTCACTGGATTTTACACTTCAAAATTCTCTTGCAGTATTTTGGTTGTCTTTGCTTGTTTCTTTTATGCTAAGGAAATATGAAGTGGTTCAATTACTATTCCTCACCTATAACCATTCCAGGCTATTTCGGATGTCCCAGGGTGAAGTTTGAACTTTCCCATTCTTTCATGTGCATCTAGTAAAAATACTAAGACATTGTCATTGCTTAGAATTGAAAATGGGCTACCAAAATAATGAAAAAGGATGTTGCAGCAGTGAGAACATTTATCTGAAAATAAAAGCAAACAAGCAAAAAACCGAACAAAACCCCCCAAGAGCTCTGCTTGCTTTAACAGATTATCTGTGCTGTGTTGCACTAGCAAGTCCTCTAGCCTTGCAAATAGTGACTCAGCTATCTCTCCTACCTCCCTTTTTCTGAGCATCCTCGATATTATAAAGACTCCTAAAGCTTTTGAAGCCACTTGAACAACACAGCCATCTAAATCTTATTGTCATGTATGACTACAAAATTTAAGCATTACAGCTTAGTTTGTTCGAGACCCAATATCACCTTTGAAAATGAAGGTCATAACATTTTATCTGTATAAAATTTCTCTCTAGGCTTGTCTTTTTTTAAATTATTCTTACTAGTCTCTACTTTCAGAAGAGAATCATAGTTTGGGTTGGAAGGGACCTTTAAAGGTCATCTAGTCCAATACCCCGCTGCTATGATCAGGGACATCTTCAACTAGATCAGGTTGCTCCTGAAATAATTCTGAAATGCTCGAGTGTTGTGGTAATCGTATTTTTAGATACACTGAAAGAGCTTATCCTTCCTTGCTACTTTAGTAGTTGGGAGAGAGTACGTCCAGCCAAGGAGCAGTTCTGGCCAGTTGTGCTAACTGTCACATAGCTTAATAAACTGCAGTTAGAAAAGTAGCAGAGATTCTATGAAAAACTTGCTGTGATGTGATGTGATCACTCACCTGTAGTGCATTTCCAATACAGTCAATTTAATTTGTGTTCTAATCCATTGTTTCATTGAAAAATATTTTAAGTACATTGATTAATGCTCTAAAGGAGCAAGTGCTCAAGCATCCCGTAGATTTGTTAAGTTCCCACCATGAACATTGCTCTGGGTTTCTACTGAAAAAGGTAACAGTTGCAGAACAGTGGTGATACATTTTCTTTCAAAAAATTTATAATATTTTTTACCATTGTTTTGTCATAAATTGTTATGTATCTCTGCTCCTGCAGAACATGACAAACCAGATGATATATGCACAATGTTAAGACCACATTTATAGGGAAAAAAAAGAACTTTATTCAAATAATTGAAAAATAAATAGATTTTAGCCTAGCATATGATATATTTAAGGATCTTTGTTGTTCCTGTTAAAAAGTTGAAATAAGTCATGCTTGCTTACCATCAAGTCTTTGCCTAGATGATTTACATTTGGTGGTAGATGTATGGCAATGAAAATGAACTAACATTTCAGTATTTGTTGTATTTCTGCTTTGTTTATTTTTTTTTTCTCCTAAGAAAGAAGTCCTCTTCTCACATACTTATTCTTTTTAATAAGTTCTCATAGGCCTGAATTAGGGAAAAATATCTGGAAAAGGAAGCCTTTGAGGAGATTTGGATGTTTCAACTGAAGAGCGAGCATCAACAAACCTGTACTTGACAAATCATTAAGAAGTACAGTGTATTAAAAAAATAGAATCAAATGTTATGGCCCGTATGTACTCATCTTTTTATTGAATTTATCTTTTGCTAATGTTGATTTATTTGTTTTGGGGGGTTTCATTTTTCAGAACTAGGAGGGTCCATTATTGTCCATTTGTGTAGCATTATTAACTAATGTCATATGTCATGATATAGACTATTTTCCCAGCAGTGTTCAATGGGTATATATGAATTTTACTTAAATGTTCTATTGGCTCTCCTATTGAGAAGCTTTCTAACACTAGTCAACATAAAAGACCTTTGCATGCTTTGCCCATATAAATTATTCTGCTAATCATCATGCTTTCCCCACCAGGACATAATTAAAAGATGAAATGGAAAATGATGGCAATTTGTTTAGACTGTAGCTTATTTTAATTTTATTTCATAAAGTTATCTTCATTTTTACTTAAGAATAGATACTAAAAACAAAGTAGCAATAATATAAAAAACCTTTATACAAACCCGCCTTTTCCTCTGCATGGAGCAGACTTTTTTTTTTAAAGCAGCATCCTCACTTCTCACAGTGACTAGCAACAGATTACATTAATGGCATTTTCAGCTGAGTCTGAAATGGTTTGGTCTATTACTGTTCATTGTCAGTATCTTATCCAGAAGCAGTCGGATGAACTCTGCCTGCCAGTAATGCACAATTTATGTCTCTTTGTGTCTTTATTTCAGCAGGAGAATGAGCTAGATGAGATACTGAAAACAGGTGTACAACACAAGATGAAAAAATGCTGCATTGTGTTGAATTTCTGTGGGCAGATGGTATTATACCTTTTAAATGTCTCTTTATGTTTGCCAGAATAGCATAATAGTCAATTCACTCCTCAATAACAAGCTGGCTGTTCTTGGTAAATGGAAAGGTGTTACATCTATTTCTCTTTCCATAACAGAGGCTTTCTAGTTCATCCATTAGTTTCACACTGGAATTATAATCTAAAGAAGTGAAGGAAAAAAATATCCAAACTAAGTTCTGCACTAGTACTGAAAATAAGAAAGGTTGAAGGGACAGTTCCTGCTTGTAGGACATTAAGCAGATTGCTGTTGTTTGCTTTTTTTCCTTTGTTGATTTGTTTTTTTTCTTGAATTACTTTGTACACTTATACCAGAACATTCTTTCAGGGTCGCTGTTCCTTAAAAATGCCTTAATATTATGCATGTAGATGTAATCGACTGGTACCCTTTGTTATAAACACACTGTAATTCCTCTGATACTCTTTATGACGTAGTGTAAAAAGTCCAACACCAAAAAAAAGGGGTAGAGTTTATAGCAACACCTCTTTAATTGTGCATAATAATTTTCCACATTTTTTTTAAAATCCTAAGCGTTTCTGCACCATATTTCTTCAGGAAGATGTTAAGAATGAATCAGTGTAATCAGAAGTCGATCCCTGAAGCTTTACTCATGTCAAGTAGCATTTGGAGTTGCTCCATCAACTACAAGATCACAGTGAACAATGTAACTTAACATTCTTAGGGAAATTAGAATTTGACCCTGAGTAAGGTGCTAGTCCCTGCGATTGAGCTAAGCAAAGCATGAACCACTGAACAACCACAAGAACAGCAAAACTTATGTTTTACCCTTGATCTAAAATTCGTACCGTGAAAACATTGTTTAGCTTGCATTGCTATGTGTTCATTGCTGTAATCAGGGGCTTAAGCCACTTAAGCTTAAGCTTAAGCTGTATAGAAATATATTGTAGAACATAACAATACATCCGTGTCTCTTTCTCATTATTTTTATTCTTACTCATAGTAGCACATACAAGGTGAAATAGCATGGAGAGGCGTTTTTTGTGCTTCAACTGTTTCTCTTACTGCTGGTTCATCTCGTAGGCTGAGCAGGCATCTGCCATGAGCAGCAGCTAACAGTGGGTGGCAGAGCACATCTGCCAGCAGCTGAGGAGGCTGATGCGGTGGGTCTGAGTCTGGTTTGTTCTCCTGATGCATATTGGTCTATTACTCAGAGGTCACTTCTTTGCAATAGTCATAGAAAACACCTCCATCCACCTCTACAGCAGTGACAGAAGAATATCTTCTAGTCTGTGCTATTTTCTTCAGAATGCCTTCTGTTTCCCTTCCCGCATGGGAACAGTCATAGATCCAGCTTCTTCCCCTTCCTGCTTCTCACAAGGAGGTGAACACAAGCTCTTGAAAACAAAAAAAGAAATCAGATGATGCCTTTTGTGGATTCTGGTTAGGAGACTGTGGTGAACCGATCCACATATTAAGGACTTCTGCCTTATTAAGACAAAGAACCATATTCCTCATGATGCCATAGACCACCGGAAACCAGAAGTATGATAACACAGGACATAAATATAAAAAAAGAAAACAAACTTTCTCTCTTTCCAGCTCGCTGCACAAAGGGACACATCACTGCTGGAGAGGAGTGGGGGCGGGGGGGGGAAGCCGAACTGAGCTGCCAGTGCAGCAACCACCACCACCACTGGCCGCTGCTGGAACTGCGTCAAGTCAAAATGCTGAGAGGTTCCAAGCGGGGGGGGGCGTTGGAGGGGGAAGCTGCCGTGGCAGGGCTGGATAGCCCCGAGCTGGCCTGCTGCCTCCCACTGCTTTAAGAATTCAAGCACCTCTCACCACTCTAAGAATCTGAGTGCCTTCCGCCAATCCTCGGGGGAGGAGAAGAAGCTGTTGGTGTCGTCCCAAGCCAGGAGCACCGCGCCGAAACCAAAAGAAGCCGCCGTGCCAAGAAACCATGGCAAAAGGTTGGTGCCACTCCAAGTCCAGAGCACCACGCCAAAGAAACTACGGCAAGAAGCCACCACCACACCGAAAAGCTGCAGCACGAAAGCTGGCGCCACTCCAAGCCAGGAGTGCTGCGCCGAAGGAACCACTGCAAGAAGCCGCATCACGCCGCGTTGCACCCCTGATGCCATGCTGCACCTTGTTCCTGGTGCGCATGCCCCCAGATGCGCTGCGCAATAGCCACCGCTCCAAGCCGGGAGCGCCACACCAAAGAAACTGCGGCAAGAAGCCGCCATTGCTGTCGGAAAGAGAGACTCCGATCGTGCCGAAAAGTTGCAAGCTGCTGATGTCATTGGAACTGCCCAAGTCTGCCGGCTGGGCGTCGCCACTGTTCCACGGGGACCATCGCCAAACGCCGAAAGGGCAGATGATGACACATGCAGGCACACACATGCACCATCCACACATACAGGTCATATTTTGACATAATTAAGTTCTTATTTGCCCTTATATCTCAGTGGGTGAGAGGGGGAATGAATGGGTGAGCGTGGCGTTCTTTGATACTGTAATATTTCTGTAAAGTAAATACGGTTTTACTCGAATATATTTAATAATGGACTTGTTGAATAAACATTTGGTCTCTGTATTTGCCTACGAGCTTGGTGGGGAGATATCTCTTTTCGCCTCAATCCCTTCCCCTTTTGGGAGGTGGTTCGGACGTCTGCGCTCCGACTGCGACAGAGAAAATTGCATTGGTGATAAGAGGGTGCACCTCTGGATAGCAGTGGAGGGAAATAACTGGAAGAAGGACTCTAGGATGCAGGAGGGAGTCAAGATGTGATTCTGCTTCCTGCCACAGCCCTGATGACAACTCCACTCAAACATTCCTTCTGAACTTCCTCCTTACACAAGACTGTTTGCTGTGGACAGCAACTTACTTTTTATATCTGACTGAGAAGCATCAAGTTGGCTGTACTAATGCTGAGCTAGAATAAAATCGTTAATTCTATAATAATACTGGTTCAAGTGTTATGATGTGCATAGAAAATATTAATTGTGAAAGAGTAGAATGTAATATTGCATATTTCTGCTTATACTTTTATTTGAAATTTTTCAATTTAAATGACATCTTGATGGACTTGTTGCTTTCTGCTTGTAGATCTTATTTACCCCACAGATTTTAGATAAATTTGTAACCTGGTAGAAATATGGTGGCTTGTAGTTTAAGCCACTTTCAATATTTTCTAATACATATTTCATTTGACTATTTATAATCAGCTAAGGATCTACTACATGGTATCTACTTCCCATCTTCAGGGATATGTGAGAGCTGAGATAAAAAGACCATTAACTACCGCACAATCTCTGTGATTGTCTAGGAACCATGACTTTATAAAAGCCTGTGCCCTCCTATTTGGTCACCTTCCTGGAAAATGCTCTTGATGTCAGTAGCTCTTAGCTCAAGCCAGTGGGGAGGAATATGAGAAGTGGTATGAAGGCTACCACATGAGGTGTTAGTTTCAGTGTCAGCCCATGGTACGTAATGTGGAAAACAAGCAATGCCACAGGATGTCACAGATGACACAGTTGTACAGGGCTTTAAGAAGCTGCTACACAAAACTCAGCTCAGGATGAAAAATCCTCTGACAAATGGTGTTGTTCAGCCTGGAGAAGAGAAGGCTCCAGGGAGACTTTATTGCAGCCATCCAGTATCTGAAGGCGGCCTACAAGAAAGCTGGGCAGGAACCTTTTACAAGGGCTTGTAGTGATAGAATGAGGGGTAATGGCTTCAAACTGGAAGAGGGTATTTTGAGATTAGAAATAATGAAAAAGTTCTTCACTCTGAGGGTGGTGAGACACTTCCCTGGCACAGGTTACCCAGGGAAGTTGTGGATGCTCCATCACTGGATGTGTTCAAGATCAAGTTGCATGGGGCCTAGGACAATCTGGTCTAGCGGGAGGTATCCCTGTCCAAGGCAGAGGGGGTGGAACTAGATGATCTTTAAGGTTCCTTCCAACCCAAACCATTCTACGATTCTATGACTCTGATTTTATGAAACAACAATTATATGTCAAAGACTTCAAGCTCAGGAGGTTTCTGAAACGTAAATGAATGCCAACCTGAAGATTGGTCAAGGGTGTATAATTTAAATATATGGTGGCGCCTTCCTTATAGCTTTTACCTGAGCATTAGCTTTTGGTGACCATTTATCTCTCATTACCAGCACTGAACACATGAGCAAGTGGTTTAAGCAACAAGTATAAAAAATGAAGAAAGCATCAGCCACAAGGTCATTTTATTATGGTTTCCTGTGGTAGGAGTCAGAAAACAAAGTTTAAAGTTTTTTTTAAAGCTTTTCAGGAACTCGTAGAGTTAATATACTCCCTGAATGAGAATAATTTATTTTCAAACAACATTCAATAGAACTGGCTTTGGTTTAGAAATACAAATATGTTTTGTATAATTAAATTTTATCCAAATAACTTTAATTGCTTTCTTTGATCTAAATAAACAAGTAATTGTTTAAATCATGTGGAAAGCCCTTTATAAAACTCTTGAAAACTATTAATTTTGCATTTCAGGTAGTTAAAACTTGCTTGGAACTGTGCTGATGTGACTCGTATTGGACAAAGATAAAAACTTATTTAAATACACCAAAACATTTTTTTTTTCTTCTTTGCTTAACCTAGATTTCAGTGGGGAGCTTATCACTAATACAGGTGAAATAGAAAATATATCTATTTCAGTAGAGAGGAAAAGGTTAAGCCAGTAGACATGGATATATTTTCCATGGCAGGAGGTCTAATACTTTGGAGATCCATTATATTTTTAGCTACCAATAATAAAATAATATAAAGTATAATAATAACTATAGCTTCATCATTATTTTTCCAGAACCTGAAAAGTTCAGCTTTGCTTAATGTCTTAATAGTATTTTTAATATAGAAATCATATGGACATATAGTGTCAAGCAAACATAAACTATAATTTAATTTGTCCTGCAGGTGTGGTGATTCAGTAAAGCTGTGGTGGTTCGGTCCCTGCCGGGATCGGTGGGAAGAACAGCAGGAGGGCTCAGAGGTGCCTTTGTGAGTTGAGATACGGAGAGTTTAATACAGTAACACATGAGAAACAATCAGGACAGCAACAGCAATAGCAACAGCAAGCAGAACAGTGCACAAAACACACGGTACTGAGTGTGCAGAAAAGTCCGAGCAGTTCCGGCCCCTCAGCGCGCCCTTCTCCCCTGGCACCAGAACTCTCTCTTCAAGGGATGGAATAGCCCGGCCATGGGTCCTGCTGACCGAATTAACCCTGTCCTGGCTGAACCAGGGCAACAGGCAAAGCCTAATGCTTATCCAAGCCATCTAGAACTTTAAAATGTACAGAAATTCTCTGCAGGTATTTCTGTGGTTGTGTATGGGCTTTATATGTTGAGATGTTGGCAGGAGAGGAGTGCAGGGGTGGCCTCTGTGAGAGAAGAGCAGGAGCTGGCCAGAGCCAGACATGACCAGTCTCAGCTGGTTCCTGCTGGTTCCAGCTATTCCAAACAGGCCACTGCCACAGCTGAGCTCATCAGCCACCCCAGTCACATCTCTAGGAAAATGTATTTAAGAAAGGCCAAAGCACCGCACAGCAGAGTGAGGAGTAAGGTAAAAAGTGTGAGAAAGAGCCCTGCAATGCCTGGATGAGAGGAGCAGGGTGTTGCAGGCTCTGGAGCAGTTTCTCCTGCAGGCCATGGAGACACCATTGTGGAGCAGGAAACTGGAACCCAGACGATTTCATCTGATCATGAGGAGAAACTTGTTTCCTGTGAGGGTGGCAGAGCCTGGCTCAGACTGCCCAGAGAGGTTGTGGAGTCTCCTTCTCTGGAAAGATTCCAAACCTGCCTGGATGCGATCCTGGGCACCCTGCTCTGGATGACCCTGCTTTAGTAGGGGGGTTGGATTAGATGATCTCCAGAGGTCCCTTCCAACCCCAGCCATTCTGTGATTCTGTGATCTTCCTGCAGTCCATGGAGAGCCCGTGCAGGAACGGGTTTACCATGAAGCACTACAGCCTGTGGAAAGGACCCACACTGGAGCTTGGGAAAAACATAAGGAGAAAGGAGTGACAGAGAAGAGCTGTTGCAACCTGACTGTAATGCCCTATCCTCACCCCCTGAGTTGCTTGAGAAGAGGAGGAAGAGGAGTTGGGAATGAAAGAGTGATGTTAAGCCTCAGGGAAAAAAAAAAGGGTGGGGTGGGTGGAAGTTGTTTTGGTTTTTGTCTTTGTTTTTCATTATCCATACTTAATTGTCAATAAATTAATTTTTTTTTTTTCCAAGTAGAGTCTGATCTGCTCATGAAGGTAATTGATAAAACTGTCTCTCTGTCTGTATCTCAACCTACAAGTTTTTTCATTTTATTTTCTCTCCCGGCCATGTTGAGGAGAGGGAGTGAGAGAGCGGCTGTATAAGCATCTGAGATCCAAGGAAGGTCAACCGACCACCATAGGTACTGTGAAGTAAAAATCAATATTCCAGACACTGAGTGTAAGGATTGTTGCTGGTTTGTTGTTTAAAAATAGAGAGTAAGAAATATGTGCAAAAGACCTTTCTTTGACATTGCATCATTTTCATATTTGAATTTAGCTGCTTAATTTAAACCCATTTTATTTCAGGATAAAAAGTAGAAGTGGTGAAAGGCAATGAAAGTGAAATAGCACAGAAAGCTGTTACCCTAATTTTATTGCTGGAAGGAGAAAGACCCTTGGATTTGTAAATAATTGCAGCTTCTTTGAGAGTCCCTGATTATCCCTGAAAAGTTTATAGTGATTAAGAACTAATTTGTATTGTTTCCACTGGCAGTGCTTTCCAGTCATGAAATAGGTGAATTGGTTATATACTTTTAGTAACAGGTTTAGGCCATAGGCAGTTTCGTGAACTTACTCTGTTTCTTTTGCTTTACTCACTGCTTTTAACTCTACTGACTTCAAAGGCAAGTAGAGAAACAAATATTCCTTGCAGAATTTTAAAATATTATTTAAACCTTATTCACCAAGCTCTCCCAAAATCCACTTACCGCTTAGCACCATTATTATTAAAAAACATGCTTGATTTTCTGATTTAAGCCAGGACTTCTACCATAAATTTTTTCTTCCCTGTAAGATCACCTGGGAGCATCTCTCTGTGCACAAGGCTATCTTTTGGCAATTTCATATAGCCTTTCTCCACCAGGTATAACATGTGCCAGCCCTGCGCTAACCCCACTGAGCAATCCTGCTGGCAGTGGACTACAGCATGTACGTGTAGGAGGAACAGACGTAAAGGCCAGATTCAACACAGTTGAAGTAAATGGAAGAATTCCAGTTTGTTTCAGTGGGATATAAATCTTGGATTATTTCATATTTACCTACGGGGGCATTGACATAATTAGATTAGTTAAAGAATGTTTTCCTGACCTCATTAGATGCAGAAAGAATAGAACACAGGTACTGTCCTTTCTGAATTAGTTATCCTTTCTTCCTGCTACCCCAGATTTCCCTGGGAGGGAATAACCAGTAGAAAGATGAAAGAATAAGCCTCCAGAGTGATGCAATCATGACCCATGGACTTTTTTTCTAGAAGTTACAGGTGACTAGATAGCTTCTGCTTCTGTATTTGAGGTAGGAGTAATTCTGAGTGTAGAGATCGTGGAAGTCTAAACAAACAAACATCCACAAGAAATAGTCTAAAATATTATGAAGCTGAATCTACAATTTATTCTCACCAGTGAGTATGGTTTGCAATAATACTTCTACATGTGTGTGTAATGAATGCAATATTCTGATTTCTATAATCTCCACAGCACAATAACTGCAGTCCAATTACTTCATCCACCTTTGTCTGTTTATTTCAGGTAAATAATATCTCTCCTCTGGATGAGAGATGCAGTTGGAAAAGGGTAGTGTTAAAATAACTCAGAGAACTTTAATATAATTGTAAATAAAAATTATTTCTATGTTAGAAGCAGAAGTTTTCATGAATATTTATACATTTGTCATTTTCAGGTTTTTTATGGATATTGTAACCTTTGCAGGGGAGGACTTTACTGCTCATCTTTATGGTTTATTGCTGTGTATTGGTTCCTTATAGTCTAGGACCAGACATTCAGTACCCATATTGATGTGTGATGACTAAAGGCTTATTTTTCAAAAAACACTGTAACAACTGGAATTTCTGAGAGTTCCAGGGCTGACCAAGTGCAAGGCTTTTAAAGTGTCTGGCATGAGAATATAAAATTTTTACCACCATAAATTCAGATCAGGCCCCAGTCTTACTGCCTTCAGAAAGAAGTGTGAGACTCGTCTGCACATTGTTGTTTTTACAGTAGCAAAATGTGTGAATAACAGCTTGGCAGCACATCCTTAAGATAAGCAACAGAAATTATGCAAAAGAGAAATGAGATACCAGTACAGTAATGCAGGTTAGAGAATCTAGCGAACTTTACGCAACGTGTTGGCAAGAAGATTCAGAAGTGATGGATGTCTTGCAATTACTGAGATGAACATGAAATATATTTTGCAGGTGTAAACACTACTTAACTGATGTCATTCCTAAATTTCACTTACAAGTTTCATTGATTTAATGGTTTGTGGACCAGGAGCTCTCACCCTTGAAAGAACATCTGTTGTCAATATGCTCGTATTTTTAAATTCACTTTGATGCTTATTTCATTGCAATTCATTCCCCTTACTAGATTTGAAAGAATTGTTATTAATGGATGCGTTGGACACTCATAGATGCTTTCATCAAAACATTTTAAAAATTCACATGCTTTTTGCATGCAAAGGTTTTGTCAGGTATTTTATAGCTCTTTATAGGAAAATGCTTGATGATAGACCTAACAAAATTTTGCACATTCAAGGATGTGAAAAGGATGTGAAAGCTACTTTGATGGAGAATAGCATTGCGGAATGACAGGACCATAGAATAGCTGAGGTTGGAAAGGACATCTGGAGATTGTCTAGTCTAAAATCTCTTCCTTAAAACAGCATCAAATAAAGTTGTTTTCTGGACTCACCCCAGTAAGTCCATGGCCCTCTTATCTTGAAGAGCCCAGCACTGGATACATTGATCCAGCTGTGTCTTCACCAGTGTTGCATAAAGGGAAAAGATCACATCCCTTGACCTTCTGGCTATGCTCTTCCCAATGCAGCCCAAGAAGCTGTTGGCTGCCTTTGCTATGAGAGCATGTTGCTGGCTCATGTTCATTTTTGCTGTCCACCAGGACCCCGCAGGTCTTTCTCTGCAAAGCTGCTTTCCAGCCATTTGGTCCCCAGCATGGATTTATTCCTCCCCTGGGGCAGAACCCTCTGTTGAATGTAATGAAATTCCTATTGGAATTCATATAAACATGAGGCTTCTTCCAATTACCCAAAGAACTGCTCATCTACTTCTTCCCAGTCAAGCGGTCTGCAGCAGACACTCACCACAATATTGACCATGTTGGTCTGCCTTCTAGTCCTGACCTGTGAGCTGGCTCACTGCTTGTTTCTAGGCAGAGCTCCATACATTCCCTTGCCTTCCTGACCTGCCCTTCCCCATGGATCCATTGCAGTGCTCCAGGTATATGAGGCATCCCACCACACTTCCATTAACCCAGGGAGATGGTAGCCCTATAACTGTACACATATCTCCACTTCCTCCTGTTTGTTCCTCATGCTACCTGTAATAGTGTAAAGAGGCAGTTTAGAGAGTCGAAGAGTCATACTGATTTACCAGCTCCTATTTTAAAGGTCTCCTTTCCAGGTGGGCCAACCTTTTGGCAAAGATATTTTCATCCCATTTTGTTAGGTGGATCCTGTCTCTTACATGCAGTTGTCAGTCTTCAAAGATGGCTGCATGGTTGTGGAAACCAAAACACTGTTGCCACCATCAGCTGTGCAATGATTCGACCTCCAGGACTGTCGAGTCATCCTCAAGCGTGTCTCTTTCATTATCAGGATCGGGGAGACACGACCCTGTCCTTGACCACCACTTCCAGAGCAATGTAGTTAATCTTGGTATTTTCCAGCCCTCCCTTGGCATTATTGCTGTTGCCAACATGGAAGAGCAATAGGGGTTAATAGTACAAGAGTCAGACTAGCCATGGCAACTCCTTCACTACTTCCCAACTGTGAGCTCCAGGAAAGCGGAAAATCTCCCTAGATGACATGCTAGGTTGGGAGAGGGTATTCTCTGTCCCCTGCACTCTCCCACTGCTAACAGTTGCTGCTTCCCCGTTCCCACCAGAGCACTTGACTGGCTCAGACTCAGCTGACAAAGATGCTTCATTCAATAGAACTCCCAGGTTTTTGGCAGCTCATGGTGGTGAAGCTATTCCATAGTTGCAAGCCTTCAGGTGGAGCAAGAGCTTTCCTCCTAGTTTCGGAAGTCACAGGCTTCCAATCTTTGCCATGGTGAGAGTTTCCACTTTTCAACCTGATAGGCACAGGACCTGCCTGCTTCACAGCTTCATCTGGATGTTTGCACTCTTGAAGATACAAGGTTTCAGAGAAGATCCAGTTGAACTCTTTTCTCATCGTCTCCAAAGCTGTGCAGTCTCCTGGCCTGCTCCTGCAGCTCCTTCTCTTAGGAACATAGCCCTTTGACAACTGCACACCACCTGGGGGCTAGAAGACCATGTGTCCCATGCTCAGGAAGAGGTCAAAGGTGCTCCCTGCAGCCCAAGACTTGCAGAGATGTCTTCCTTCTGGACCTCCACCTGGGTCAAGGCCTCAAGGTCAGTTACTCCAGTGGCTGCTGGGAACTGAGCCCTGTGGTGCATCACCACTATTGCTTAGATTGTCTGTGATGGTCTGAGCAGTGTTACTGGCCTTTTCTTTGTACCTTTCTGTATGAACTGCAGTTCTGTCTGAACTGCAATTAACTCATTAGTGCTCAGCCAAATAACTCCCATGGATCTTAGCTCCCATTAATTCTATACCTCATATTCAAATCAAGGAAAATACAGTTTCTGTCATTGAAAATAAAATCTTTTTATTGTTTTTAAGACCTCATTATCCACTTCTTTTTTTCTTCTTCTTTTTTTTTTTTTTTCCCCCCCAATTACAGTGTGATTTAGACTTTCCTATGGCAGATGGTGGTGGTTTTGCCGTTCCATTCTGTAAAAGGTCAAAGAATTCTTCAATGCCTGGTGCAACTGGCATCTACCAGCTGAGGGATAGATCTCTGTGCCAGTAAAAACTGTGAAAGTACCAAACTCCTAAGAAATCCTCTTGTATTTCTCTAGATGAACAGAAGGATCTGAGTCAGCAAAAAAAAAAAAAAAGCATGCTGAAAGATTACATAGATTTCTCTCATAAGGAATGTCAGGGATATGTTACAAACTTTAGAGTGAATTGCAAAGGCTTGTCCAACAAAATTAATCTGAGTTCCTTTTGCAAACAAAGGGTAAAAAGTTGTGGGTATGTGTTCCTTCAGAGAAAAAGGAAGGGGAATGAACCAAAGAAAGGTAAAATAAGAACATAATAAATTTCAAGCACTAGAACTTTAACTTTTACCCTGTACTTTTTTTAAGCCCTTGAGGAGTTCTTTTTTGCTTGGGTTCAGCATAGTAACACAATGGCAGTATACTTTGTAGAGTTATGGATGTGTGCACCAAACTCCCACAAACTTCCAGCTGTTTTTTTTGGCTTATGTGATGCTCATGTCTGCTCTCAGTTTTAATAGCTGATCTAATGCTCAGTTCTGGAATTAAGAGTTATATTGGCACACAGCAGTAACATGTCTATCAAATGAAAGCTGAAATAAATTGTTCCATACAATTACATTGTATTAAATAAGACAATATTTAATCTGAAGAAGAAAGGACATGACACATTTGAAAATCACAATTTTCATGGACAGTTATTATTTTCTCCCATTGAGTTTAATGAGGTCAATAACATAACATAAAGAAGTAAATAACTTCACAGTTTGGGAGGTGCTTTTTGTTCTGATCATTAGCAGTATAAGAATTAGCTTTTCTTCTGTTCCTGTCCTAACCCGTTGTGCTGTGTGCCTATGGACTAACAATCATTTGCTGCATTTCAACAACAGAAATTAGTTTCGAGTATACTCCCTAATGATGTAAAGTGTTCTGAAAATCATCTGAATGTGGAAATGGCCTTGCAAGGTGAAAAAAGCAGTCTGCCTACCACAGTGTTCAGGAACTGTGAGAGAAGTTGTCCATCATGTATGAGAAGAGTAACACCAACATACATGACTCTTCTTCCTATTGCTATGCAAATTCTAACTGTTTTCAGCCAGCAGAGCACTGCCAGAAAGTCAAGGAGGTGACCTTGGTGCTTGTGAGGCTGGACATGGGGAGATACTGAGAGAGCTGTGATTGCTCCACCTGAAAAAGGGACAGCTTGGGGGGAACTTATCCATGTGTATAAATACCCAGTGTGACGTTCTTTCCATGTTGTCCAAGCATCAGGATGTGACGCAGTTGGTCCAAACTGAAATACAGGAAATTCCATTTAAACATAAGAAATTTTGGTTATTTGTTATCATGAGAGGGATCAAACCCTAGCGCAGGTTGACCAGAAAGGCTGTGGATTCACCATCCTTGGAGATACTCAAAACCCTACTGAACGCAATCCTGTGCAAACCTGCTGTTAGCTGACCCATCCTGACCAGAAATTTGGACTGGCTGCCTTCCAGAGGTTCCTTGCAACATCAGCAACCCTGTGATTTTGTTGTAACATTTAAGAAACATGTAAGACTTGGATTTAAACAGTGGTAGAAGAGTATTTTGCTCTTTTCCCTTTCCTAATAATTTCTAATATTTTGCCTGACTTTTCACTCTATTGTGGGTCTGCCTATCACAACACTAATACCATTCTCTTGAGCAATCAGCTTACAGCCAATCATAATTTTATGTTTGTCTTCCCATGTACATTACTTTACACTTACCTATAATGAATTTATGAAGTACTATATTTGGGAATGCTCAAGTGCTCTATTTTCAGTGCTGCTGTCACCTTAAGAAGCATTAGTCTTAAGACAATGCTGTGACAATAAGACCTTTTTTCAGGCAAGTATATGAAAATTAAAGTCCTTCTAACATCTGTCTGTCCAAATACATAGGAATAGATACAGCTGCTCTTTTCCAACCAAGGAGAGCACTTGTAGTGCAAGCACTTGGAATGAATGAAGTGGGGAGAAGTGTGATTAATAACCAACTCCTGTTAATTAGCAACCTCTCTTACTCTCTGTGCCAAAGGGTCTTGTAGTTTAAATGACTGATTCCCTACAGTGCCATATAAACACAAGTTCATTATCCTTAATTTTCAATTTCTTTTTACGATTTCCCTTTCAACAAGAAATGGGTTGGCATATCACGTCCAAGTTCTTCCAGGTTCATAGGTGTTTTCTCTGTTGAGAGTGTAGGCCAGCACAATAGCGGAAATTAGGAATCTTGATTATTTTCACACCCAGATAAGATTACATAATGTACCAAAAAGAAAAAAAAAGGACCAAGACAGTGTAAAATATTAGTGCAAACCAGAGGCTAATATGTCATTATCTGACTGATGTGAGCTGGTATAGCCTTCATGGAAGGCTTGGAAAAAATCTCTTCTCCATTGATTTTAACAAGGACAAATCACTGAGTGCTTGATCTACCTGCTCTGTGGGTTTGTGTTGGTTGTCTTTTTCAGTTTTGGTTGTCTTTTTCAGTTTTGGTTGTCCAGGTTTGGTTGGTTTGTTTGGTTTTTTTTTTGTGGGGTGGAAGTATGTTTGCATCTTTTATAAACAGCATTTTAAAGCTGAGGTAATTTTTCTAGGAATCTTGTCCTAGCACTGTGCTATAAATATTTACCATGAAACAGGACAAATCTGAATTAGTTTTTAATGCTGCAATTTCAAAGTGCAGACAGAACTTGCCATCAGCTTTCAGTCTACTGAAAACTGCTATGAACCTTGGGTACATTGATAAGCTACTGATATATTTGTGCACTTACAGGTCCCTGACTCCAGTCTGCAGAATCTGCTGTTTGCATCAGACTCTCTCTGGGAAATACATAAATGGCAAAAAAACCCTTTTTTACTTGTATTGGCTTAGGTTTATTTTCCAAGTATTATCTCAGACATGAATAATTTTTAAAGCACTATTTTTCATATATGTAGCCCCAGATAATGGAAGCACAACTTCAGTCAATTCGGGCAGAGGCAATACGAACATCTTGAGGAGAGGTAGAGCAACACTGTATAGGAGTGAGCTCAATTCTTTAAAGATTATTAAATTCATTGAAAAGTATACTTTGCCTTAACAAAGCCACTAATAAACATAGATAAAATGCTTTTATTAACTTCCTATGGGAAATGTTTTTTTATGTCAAATGCTTAATTTCAGCATTTTTTAAATGCTGAAAAAGTAGTGGTTTTATTTTTGAACTGATAAAAAAAAAAGAAAAGTTGATTAGGTCTAAAATGAAATGTAACATTTAATTACAAATATTGAGTTGATTAAAACATCTCTTGGTCTAGAATTCTTAGGAGAATCTCATTTTCTGAAACTAATTTTCTCCTTGTCATCCAAAGTTGATCTTCATGTTCTTGCTCTACTTCAAAAAAATATGTTGATATTTTGGAAGATAAAACTGCCATGGTGGGGACTGCAAGCTCTGGACACACCTTTGGGGTTTCAAGGCACACGCCTTTTAATTCACTTTCACAATGGAGGACAGGGGCAGTGGAGGTATGACAGAACTGCAAACCACTGTAGATATAACCATCCCCTTGAGTTTGATGTGCAGGGTATGACACATCAATATACAGACACACACTCATGCCCATATGCACCCCTACGTCTTCTCCCAGAGGGATGAACTTCTCCCTTGTACTGCAATCTTCTCTTCTGCAGGGCTGGTTATTCACAGATCTGTGTATGAAGCACATTCATACATTGTTTCTGAGCTTTCCCATCATAGAATGTTCTATATGCTTCCCTTGGACCCTCAGGATTGGTTTAGGCTTTTTTCTAGGCAGATGTTTGGTTATCTTATGGCAAACCCTGGTGATCTCTCTCCATTTTATTCCAAACAATCAGGAAACCGTACAACTTTCAATTACCCTGAGTTTCACACTGGGTTGTTAACGAGGCAGTTCTTCCAACACAGGGTGTGCCGACTCTGTGTGGGTTGGTTCCAGCTTTCTCCAAAGCCAGTATTAGTCTTCACTGAAGGCGCATTGGACTGTTTCTAATAAGTGCATGTAAAATGAGTAGTACATTAGATGATCTAACCTGATCTAGGGGCTGCATCAAGGATGAACCCCCAAATCAGTAGCTATCTTAATTTCACTTGAGATCATTTAACCTTAAAAGTTATGGGAAGTAAACATAGAGCTTCTTTACTTCATTTTGCAAAATGGTTTTTCATAACAAAATAGCAGGAGAAGAATCTTTGAAAGAAATCATTGCACCAAGCCTGTCAAGAACAACCAGTGAAACCAATTGGATGATTATGTAGCTGTTGCAGATGCTTAATATTCATTTTTTTATTTGTCTTATATACTTTGCAAGTTCTTCTGGGTAATAACCCCTAACACTGCTGGACACGTTACTGCGCTTAATCGGCTCTTAGGAAAATGCTGTTTAGGAAGAACCCTGATTATTAAGCATGAAGCAGATCAGCATTACATATTTGCTGCCATATTTTACAGCTCTCTTTAAATACTCATGTAAAAATTTTGTCTTGCCATAGGCTGTAGGTAGTTAAAAATGTTTCTAAATAATGCATATATAAACAGGTATATATATATTTATATTTATAGCTCCACTTTTCAATGTACAGACAGGGATGTTTTGATTTTCTGGTAGAAATCTCGGGACTATTAGGGATGCAAATGTCAGACTGCTTGAGGGTAGAAGCCATTTGGTTCTCTGTTCAGGTTTATTTCCATACTTGCAAGTCGAGAGTATAAACGTTGCAGTTATTTTTTAAGCCTATTTTAAATATGTTCGTGTTGCAAAATATCTGCAGAGTTGGCATTTTCCCCTTGATTTTATTGCTTGATGTATCTTTCCAACCTAACATTTCTCAGTAGGAGAAAATACTTCCATGCTAAATTAGGTAATGTGCAAATCTCAAGACGAAGCCTCATTATAAACTGAATCTTATATTCCATATGGACATGTAATCTGACAAACGTGCTTTATGCAAAATTATGGGATTAATGGGAAAAATATGAAAAAAATGGATTAATGTATGTAGTGACTGGAAATTAGACACAGTAGACAGCCAGCTTTAGATAGCTACCCCCAAACTGTAGCTTAGAGGAATACCATGAAAATACTGTATTGCAACAGTCATTTTAACATTAGTTCAATCTGACAAGTGGAAAACCTTGCAACAAAAATCTCATGTTCTCAGTATCTCTCTGTTAAATTCCATGGTGTTGCATCCATTTTTATTGCCCAACAATGTGGCTTTCTACTTGTAGAATAATACAATTGATAGTGAATTTAAGGAATGAAAGTTCTTTTTTCCTGAAAAAACAAACAAACAAACAAATACTAGCACACACAGTACATATGCTGGTAATCTGAGCAGAAACCTTCAGGAACTGCTGCAAATATTAACCCAGACATTGCCTCCGTGGTAGAGTTACAGGTATAAAGGCACAACAGTTAGGAGAAGCTTGCAGTGCTGCAGCTGCAGGTTGTGAGAGGTTTCCTCTGGGCTTTCTTCTTTACAGTGTTTAATACTCATAAAAATGACACAGTAAAATATTCATGAATAGCAGGTGTAATGCATCAAACATGACAAGCCTGCAGTGGAAGAATAATACTGGCGAAGTAATTGAAAGTTGTCAACTCAGAGATGCAGATGTTTAAGGATAGCTGGAATGTAAGGATATGTGTGCATCTTCATGGGGGTATCTGGTTAGTAACATGAAAATCTATTTTAATTTTATATTTTCCTTGATAGTTTACACTCTGTTCACAGAATCCCAGCATGGCAGGGGTTGGAAGGGACCTCTGGAGATCATCTCATCCAATCTCCCTGCTAAAGCAGGGTCATCCAGAGCACGGTGCCCAGGATCACATACAGGAGGATTTGGAATCTCTCCAGAGACTCCACAACCTCCTTGGGCAGCCTGGGCCAGGCTCTGGAATCCTCACAGCAAAGAAGTTTTTCCTAATGTTCAGATGGAACTTCCTCTGTTCCCATTTGTGCCTGTTGCCCCTTGTCTCGTCACTAGGCACCACTGGAAAGAGTCTGGCCCCATCCTCTTGACCCCCACCCTTTAGCTATTAATCAGATCCCCTCTCAGTCTTCTCTTCTCCAGGCTAAACAGCCCCAAAGCTCTCAGCCTTTCCTCGTCACAGAGATGCTCCAGTCTACTCAGCATCTCCGTAGTCTCCACTGGACTCTCTCCAGTAGTTCCTTTCCTCTCTGCAACTGGGGAGCCTAGAAGTGGAGACAGGACTCCAGATGCAGCCTCACTGGAGCAGAGTAGAGGGGGGGAGGAAAACCTCCCTCAACCTGCTGGTCACTCTCTGGACACCATTGGCCTCCTTGTTCATCTATGTGTGATTCACTCACAAACTTCAATCCGGACTAGCTGGTGTGGAGGAGGAAACCAGAATCTGGAAAGACTCAAATGTGGAGCTGGAGACTGGATGAAAAAGAGCTCAAGTTACAGGTATTTAATGTGCCCATAAATACTGAATAGGATTTTGGGGGCTGAGGGCATTCTAGGGGCTGAGCAAGCTGTGGATGTGAGCATGGACGTAAATTAAGGCAGTGAGGGTGTACCTGTGCCCCAGGAGCACAGTAAGGTCCTGATCAGCCAGTATGGCCTGCCATGTTTCTGCTCTGTGTGGGTGCAGGTATTGGGAAGGGGGTGGTTGCCTGTGGTAATTGGGCTGATGAGGGGATGGGAAAACTGTTCCAGCTGGGCACAGCATTGCTTAGTGGTGACACTCCCCACATCCAGGGGATGGAAACATGGTTGTGACTGTGCGTCACAGTGACAAACAACAAACAAAGCATAATCTAATGTCCCTTTTTTCTAAGGGTGGTATTCCTTTCAGTTTATGAAAGATCTTCAAAATGTAATCACAGAAAACAAGCCTTCCAGTGACCAATCTTTCACAGTTCAAGATGATGGATATTTTGCAGTTGACTTTTCTTTTTTTGGGTTATATTTAAAGTTTAAACTTTTTTCTTTAACTGTTCCTCCCCCTGGCCCTCCAGATTCTTAATAATTGAAGCTTGGAGAAACCTCAAAACAGCTGCAAGCTCCATTTAACACTTCTGTAGATTTTTCCTTATAACACAATAACATAGGGTCCATTAAACACCCTATGAATTTTGTTACTGATTTGTTTCAGATACCTTACCTTTGCAAAATACTATTCTTTTTATTAAAGTGCTAATTTATTTTTTTTTCACAATATGCTTTTTTTTTTATTAAGCTTACTTATAATAGCATCTGTCTCAAGAGTGCATTTGGACTTCTTTAATATTTACCCCTGACAATTCTCATTTGAATGCACACACAGTTTAGGTTTTTTAAATCACTTGAAATACCAGCTGGTTGCTGTGGAGAACCTCCTAAGCAGAATTGTTTTAAAATGATAGGAAAAAGATGCTTAGAGCTGAAACTCCTTCCATCTGGTTGCCCATTCATCTCTGGTACTTGTGATGCTATATGAAATGAAGTGTGTGGATTTTAGTGAAGGCAGAAAGTAACTGGAATTCTGAAGGAGGAAATAATGCACTGTAAGCTACAATACACAAGTATTTCATAAAAGTGGATGCTCAATAGATGAGTGATGGCACAAATACATCATAACAACGGAGGATTTTAGAATCATAGTATGGTTTGGATTGGAAGGGACCTTCAAAGTTCATCTAATGCAACCCCCTGCCATGGGCACGGACTTCTGTCACTAGATCATGTTGCGCAAAGCCTGTGGAGAGGTGTTCCAGCCCTCTAACTATTTTTTTTGCCCTCCTCTGGACCCACTCCAACAGATCCATGTCTTTCTTGTACTGGGAACCACAGAACTGAAAGGAGGACCCCAGGTGGCGTCTCACCAGTGTGGAGCAGAGAGGCAGAATCCCCTCCCTTGACCTGCTACCCACACTGCTTTGGATGCAGTCCAGGATGCATTCTGGGCTGCAAGCGCATATTGCTGGCTCACCTCCCCAACACTTCAAAGTCCTTCTCCACAGGGCTGGTCTCAACTCCATCATAGCCTAGTCTCTGCTGACATTGAGGATTGCCCCTGTCCAGCAGGACCTTGCACTTAGTCTATTGAACTTCATGAAGTTCATATGGTCCAACTCTTCAGGGTGCTTCCTGGGTTCCTCTGAATATTCTCTCTTCCCTCTAGTATATCAACTGCACCACTCATCTGCATTTTGCTGTGGGTTTGTTTAGACAAATACATCAGCATCACCATTTTACAGTCTTCTGAAGGTACAGAAAACAAGAAAAAAAATGTACTAATCACGGTTTAGTTCAACCAAAATTTATTAACAGCCAAAATTTACTGACTTGTTAACTATTATTCATTTATTAATTTATCTCAGGAAGAAAATACTGAATATTTTAATATAAATTTACACTAACACACGGTAATTGTCTACTTACTGCATTTCTTAAGCAGTCTGGGTTATTTTCAGCCAGTTCCAGGTGATTCATTCTAGCCTGGGCAATTGACTGCACATAGACCTTCAGAGAAAGAGAGAATAAAAAAAGCTGGTGGTTTGTTGTTTTTTTTTTTTTCCCCCAAACACTCCCTATACGTCAAGTGAACATTCCTCTCTCTGCTGTAGCACATTTTTTCTTGGTGCTGTCCAATTCTCAGCTTCATGTTACTCAGAGCTGCCAACACCAAACATAACATTTCCTTTTTAAAATACTCATATACAGATTTTGGGCATTTCTAGGTGGTTTAGGAACATATCCTTCATGCTTTCAAAAATCCTTCTTTTTATGTCTTTTTCCAAGGCTTTATAATGTCATCCATAACTCTAGTGTCACATCCATGTCTATGGCTGTTGTGCTGGTTCAGCCATCATCATTTTATGCTGTCATCTGTTGCCTGATCACGCAGGCCAACATTGAACTCAGCAACATCCCCTCACAAGTCTTCTTTCAGACAGTCCTGCCATAGGTTCCTGTGGGCCCAGCTCCTCCACTGCCCACTGTGGTGCCAGCATCACCTGCTGGACACAAGGGTCAGAGATGGCTCCCTCAGTGGCCCTTCACATGGAAGGACACCAGAGACCTCAGCCAGGTGCAACCATGCCCAACAGAAGCCACACCCAACAGGAAGCTCTTCTAACTGATCAGCTCCTGGTTAATATAATCCTGGCCTCACCCACCACCCCAGCCATGACCACCTGGGTGAGGGCAGAGCCATAGAGACACAAGTGGGCCAGGTTCTGCATCTGGAATACAAAGCCAACAGGAAAACCAAAACACTCTGCTAGGTTGTGACTCATTCACAGGCCAACTCTAACTTGGGGCCCACAACTCAGGCCCCAACACTTCAACGGCTGATAGATATACTGGTTCTGTGTTGTAGACTCATCTATTAAAGCAAAGGAGCCGTGTTAAAGCCATTCTTCAGTTCAAATTAGAAATTTTCCTATACAGAAACATGGAAAAATTAAGAAGTCCAGTTAATGACAAACTAACTCTTGTGTTGTAGGATATTTGATATAAATTTTTAGAAGGACCATCCATATTTTTAAAGACATGCATACAATTATTTTGATTGTTACAGACAAATGTTTTTAAAATTAAATAAATTCCTGGAAACCTTACTATTTCTTCCTTTTAACTGTTTGCTTGCATTGATTTGATCCTTCATATTTTCAAGAGTATATGAAACTTCAGCTTTCTACCCTTTTCTAAAGCATAGAAAGCTCCAGAACAAACCACAATTAATTAATTCAAAAACATACTCACAAAAGGCTCACTTATTACAGTTTTGAACTTTGTCCCTGATTACAGAATTGTTTTGTGATTAATTAATAATAAATTGTAAATATTCTGTCAGCAGCAGAAAATTATAAAAAAGAGCTACTGTCCCTCCATCCCAATTTAGAAGTAAAAGAACAGGGAACGGTGTGGCATCTTCTGCAAATAATGGCAGGTATTAAAATAGACACATAATATTAAAAAAAAAAATCTGCAAACCACAAAGTTCTTTTTTCTGTACCTAGTTTGTGCAGACACTTAAATCACACCCTCAGATGTGAAAGCTTTCAGTGAAAGTCAAGGAGATTATACAGATATTTTCCTTCAAACTGTGTGTTTACAGCTTATGCTGGACTATAAACATGTTAAGTAATAATTGATAAAATGAAAATGATCCAATATTTTTTTATGCATATAATCTTATTAGGAAGCACTTTGGGGCTTTTGGTTATTGTTCAAAGCATATGTTCTTGTGAGGTTGGGCTTCTGTTCCAGCTTCCTGTTTTAGTGGGCCAGGAGGCTTGTACCAAGCCTGGATTCCACTTGAAGATCATTTCTCATATGTCACTGGGTTCTGTCATCCATTAATGTCAACCCTTCTTTAAAGGTTTCATTCTGTAGCCCTGAAAAAGTACAGAAAAAACAATGAACTTGATCTAGAATTAAATCTAAGTCTAGACTTAATCTAATCTAAGAAGAGTGCGGCCAGCAGGTTGAGGGAGGTTCTTCTCTCCCTCTCTTCTGCCTTAATCAGGCCTCATCTGTAGTATTGTGTCCACTTCTGGGATCACCAGTTCCAGAGAGAAGGAACTGCAAGAGAGAGTCCAGTGGAGGCTGTGGAGATGCTGAGTAGACTGGAGCATCTCTGTGCCGCGGAAAGGCTGAAAGCCCTGGAGCTGTTTAGCGTGGAGAAGACTGAGAGGGGATCTGATCAATGTTGAACAATAGCTAAAGGGTAGGGGTCAAGAGGATGGTGCCCAGTGACAAGTCAAGGGGCAACAGGCACAAATGGAAACAGAGGAAGTTCCACCTGAACGTGGGGAGAAAATTCTTCGTTGCGAGGGTGCCAGAGCCTGGCCCAGGCTGCCCAGAGATGTTGTGGAGTCTCCTTCTCTGGAGAGATTCCAAACCTGCCTGGACATGATCCTGGGCAACCTGCTCTGGATGACCCTGCTTTAGCAGGGAGGTTGGATGAGATGATTTCCAGAGGTCCCTCCCAAGCCCTGCCATGCTATGATTCTGTGATTCTGTGATCTAAGAAAACTTCACTCAGTGTAAATATTTTTTTTTTTTACATTTTTACGATTCCCTTCATCAAGAATATTGTCTCTTTTAATTGTTTTTTCATTTATGCTTATTTTCTAAAATTCATACAGGAATTAATGATAATCCGGTGAACAGAGCTATTGTGTCAGCTTTTATAGTTTCTATGGCAGATGTGAATGCTTTCTGAGGTCATTTTACCTGTCAGAATGATTTGAGGACATTCTTATATTTAGGGGTTTTTTTTCCATATAAGAAGGCACTGTTTATCAATAAATTATTATGCAGGACCCCTACGATATACAGTATGTACTTTACATGTGGCTTGCTACTAATTTTAGCTACTAAAAGAAGACTTGTTCATTCTTATTTGGGAGGGAAAAGCAGAACAAAAAAAATGTATGTTCCGTTTAACTCAAGCAAAAAATGTACAATGAAAAATGCAGATTTCAAAACCCACAGAACATAAATAGGAGCGCCATACTGCTCAAATCTGTAATGAATCAGCAGTCTCCTGTAATGCATGAATTTCATTTATGGGAAAAGTTTATATAAAGGCTCTTTAAAGCCAGGAAAACTTTATATATCTTCTTCATGTTGAAACACAGTCCGCTAAACGAACAAGAATTTTTTCATTTTGTATTGTGTAGTAAAACTCCAGGTGATTTAAACAGTGCAAGACCAAAATGAAATTGAATCACTATATAAAAATTGCCACTGCTGGCTTATTAGGGACTCCACTAGATGACATGAGGAGACTTGGATGGATGTTGAACAGAAAGCAGGTAGAATACGCTCTTTTTTTTTTTTTTTTTTTTTAAAGCTAAAGCAGAGAAATAGGGCCTTGCATTCTGAGAACTACTGCTTTCTATGCTACCTGAGGATTTTGATAAGCTCTGTGAAAAAAGAACACAGCTGGACAGTTGGAGATTTTTTTATAAATTTACTTCTCAAAGATTGTCTCTTTTAAGTTTTAACATGAGAGGATAGAGAATGACGTTGCTGCAGGGAATCTTTTTTGGTTTTCTTCTGTCTACACAAACATGAAAGTTCCTTGTTTACATCGTGTACACATTTGGAATTTCTATGACTCCTTTTTTCCTTTTTTTTTTTTAAATACAATATCTGAGTAGCTCATGCCCTTGATCTTTTCAGCTGAGGATGTAAAACTTCCAGTGCCCATCTCAAAAGGGTATGAAAGATGACACTGGGGTTAAAAGACATACCAGCATTTGCTGTTATTTTTATTAAATAATCCTACATAATGCTAACGGATAGTACCTCTTCCATAGATACCATATTTGGCAATGTGTATCAGGAAAATGTTAATTATTTAATTGGTGCCCTGGTTTGGCCAGGACAGGGTTAATTTTGTGTGGAGCCAGGTAATTCTATACCATGCTGACGTCATGCCCCGGGGCCAGCTCCAGGGAGGGGCCAGTTCCGTTGGGGGTGGTTCAGTTGGAGTTCAGTTTGCTTTGAACTTCGCTCGGGTTCGGTCCCTCGCTGTTGTTCTCTGGTATTGTTTTTTTTTTGTATTGCTCTTTTCTTACTGTTAATATTGTTCTTGTTAACTGCAAAGTGCCTATCATATGTTATTTTCTTTTATGTATGTATATATATTAAACCTTCCTTATCTCAACTCAAAAAGGCACTTTTAAACCTTTTTTTTTCTTCCCTGTCTGCGGCCCGTGGCAGAGGGGAGGGGGCGGGGAGAAGTGGCTGGCTGCACGGCTCGGCTACCCCACAGCTCTTACTAAACCAATACAATTGGTTATACATTTCCAAGCATTTTCTGTTTCAGAGAGTCATAGATTCATAGAACGGTTTGGGTTCAAAGGGATCTTCAAGATTATCTAGTTCCAACCCCCCTGCCATGGCAGGGACACCCTCCACTAGATCAGGTTGCTCAAAGCCCCATCCAACCTGACCTTGAACATATCCAATGATGGAGCATTGACAACCCCCCTGGGCAACCTGTTCCAGTTTCTCACCACCCTCAGAATGAAGCCCTTCACCCTTGGCAGTGAAGACCCTTTCCACCATAAGTCATCTTTCATTTATTTTGATTTCAAATTCCATTTTATATCGTTAAAGAAGTAGTCAGTGGTGGCATCTTAGTTACACTCGAGTGCTTTGTTTTGCTTTGTTTTTACACAAACAGCTCCTTCAGTACTCTGGGATGAAACGCATATGCTCATCCATGTCAATCAGCTGGGCTGATTGTTTGGCTTTTTTAAATGCTCTATTATTGTTGTGCATTTTGATCTTTGACTTTTTGTCCCCAGAAAAAACAGTAACTGTAGTATGCAAATAAAATCTTGTGTTATTGTGTGGATTTGATAATATATTAATCAGTGCAGATAATTAACAAAAAGATAAGGAACATTTGGCATATCACAGAAAATACTAGTATAAATAGGCCAAGTGCAAAGATCACAAGGATGGATACAAACGGGTAATCTAGAGCTTTTTGATGGCCTATAATTTGAAACCATTCATTTGGGCATGAGTAGGATACTTCTTCCAATAAAAATGAAGGTCTTTTGGATTGGAAGATGAGAGAGCAGGCAGTAATAAACAGCTATTAGCTGTTCAGTAAGAGAGCCAGTATTTAAGAGTGGCAAAAAATTTATATGTCAAAACAGAAGTATGTCATGTACAGAAATCCCCCTGGGTGCCACAAGAAACTGGAATCCGACTATTTTAAATTCTTTTGAATACTGGGGCCTGGGTTAACAAAAAGTTTACATGATACAAACTGGAGATGTAAAAGCAAAAGTAATGCTTGAAAAGAATAGTAAATAAAGTGAAAGAAAAAGATAAAGATTGTCTCTCTGACACATAAACATAATAGAGAAAAGAAAAAGAAACAAAACGTGAAAATGGGAGGTCAGCAAATAATGGATAATGAACACGTTCATTTATTTTGGCTAAACATAAGGAAGTTGATTAATTCCTTTTTTATATTCTAAAAATGCATGACTTTTCCAGTGATACAACAATTTGAAGTGAACTTTTCTGACTAAGGGGACACTTTTTAAAGAGAGATGAAGTTGCTGTGTTTCTCAAATATTGGGACTAAGTCTTTTCATAGGGTGATAAAATGCAATTTTTAGTTTTATAAAGGAGTAAGATGAGCTGGGTAAACAGAGCTTCAGGATGAAAGCAGTGGTATGAGGAAGAAGGAGGAGTAGAAGAGACTTACTGCATGGAGCTATAAGAGAAGCCCCTCCTTCCCCTCTCGGGCACCTTCACAGATATGTATAGAGCCCTGGGTATGGTAGACAAAGGACATGATGAGATGGAAGAGGGGGAATGTGTGTCAGATTAACCAACCCCTTGCATCAAGAGCTGCATTAGGACCATCACCAAGAAGAAACAATGGTGAGTTGGTGATCATAAGTCATTTCCTTCTGAGGGAAAAGGAGGCATCCCTCTGCAGACCGGACTCTTTTTTCAGGTAAGTTTACTACCTCCCTGGGACTTGAATCAGGGATATTACCAGAAAACTGACAAGCTTAGTACAGCCTTCAGATTATTACCCACTCCTGCCCTTTCATATGGGTACTAATGATATTACAAGAAGAAGTCATACACATGAGCCAGCAATGTGCAAATGCAGCCCAGAAAGCCCCAACCACATCATGGGCTGGATCAAAAGAAGTGTGGCCAGCAGGTTGAGGGTGGGGATTCTGCCCCTCTACTCCACTCTTGTGAGACCCCACTTGGAGTTACTGAGTCCAACTCTGGAGCCCCCAGCACAAGAAGGGCATGGAACTGTTGGAGAAGGTCCAGAGGAGGGCTACAAAGATGATTAGAGAGCTGGAACACCTCTCACATGAAGACAGGCTGAAAAAATCAGGCCTGTTCAGCCTGGAGAAGAGAAGGCTCCAGGGAGACCTTATTGTGGCCTTCCAGTATATGAAGGAGGCCTACAAGAAAGCTGAGGAGAGACTTTTCACAAAGGCCTGTAGTGATAGGACAAGGGTAATGGGTTCAAGCTGGAAGAAGGTAGAGTTAGATTGGAAATTAGAAGGAAATTCTTTCTACCTGAGGGTGGTGAGACACTGGAACAGGTTGCCCAGGGAAGCTGTGGATGATCTATCCCTGAATATGTTCAAGTCCAGGTTTGATGAGGCCTTGAGCTACCTGGTCTACTGGGAGGTGTCTCTGCCATGGCAGGGGGGTTGGAACTAGGTGATCTTCGAGGTCCTTTCTAACCCAAACCACTCTCTGATGGTATGAAGTCCAAGGTCAATCAGGAGAGGTTTCAGAGCCCTGGAAGGAATGCTAGAGGAGTCGGGACCACAGTGTTTTCCTCAATGCTCCCAGTTATGGGCAGAGATGTTGGAAAAAACAGGCACGCCCAAGACATCAATGCGTGTCTCCAAGACAGGTGCCTCCACCAGAACTTTGAGTTTTTACAACCATGGAAGAGTCTCTGAGACACAAGGTATGCTAGAGCCTGACAGGGTCTTTGCTTGTAAGATGGCAGCAGCAACTGAAAGGGCTTTAAACTGGAATTGTTAAGGGAAGAGGATACCATTAGGACAGCTAAAGTTAAGTAAATGGCATGGCATTGCCTGAGGGTGGCAATCCTAACAGAAACGTCTGTCCTGCTCCAGGGTGCACTAAAGGCTTAGAATCACATCTGAAATGATTGTCCACCAATGAACTAGGACAAACTGGGGAGTGTTGGTCCATTCCCCGAGCTATGATGTCATTGGTTATTGGTGAGCTCATGTGGGAATGGTTCAAAGCTGTGCCAGGGGAGCTTCAGACTTGATGTTAGGAAACAACAATTTAGGTAATAGTTCTATTTAAATACTGTGGTTAAAAGGAATTAGACCTTCTGAAATGAAATGTAAAAACCCCCAACAAAACACTATAACTCAAATCAAACTTCATTTTCATTTATCTAAAGTGCTGTATATAGTAAAGGCTGCTAAGGGTTTATTTGACAAGTGAAATTCAGTAGGTGAAGTAAGAATACAGAAGAAATTTTGTTAAATGAGAAAAAGCATCTGTACAGTCCACTGTTCTTTTTTCAACAGGAGGCACACAAGAAGGTAAGGTAACAGTCACCCTTTCAGGGCTCTGCAAACTGTTAGTCATCAGACTGGCTGAACAAGAAGGGAATTCTTATCACCTCCTTTTAGCTCTTCAAAGTTATCTAGAGCATTAGATTCCATGATGTGTTTTGATAAGAATTTCTACAGTTTCATTATGCCACCTGGTAAGAGTTTAATTTTTTCTTACTGTATTGAAACGTGCTCCCATAATATTGTAAATTGCTAAATTGCTGTTCTCAGATTTTTTATTTTGACCATTTGTCTCCTCCTAGCACTATTTCATCCCCTGGTACTTCTTTTCTAGAGGAGGAGCCTCCCCTCACTACCTGAAAGAATTAATTCTACTGCCATCATCCTCACAGCAATATCACACCCATCTCCGTATCTCTTCTAGTTTTGTTTTGGTTTTGGTTTTTTTTTGAGATTGCAAAGCATAACTACGCATAACAAACAAGAATTTCGATACAGATTTAGTGGCATAATGTTGCATGTATGCTGTCCATTACTTGCTCAATTTTTAACACCTTATTTGTTATTGGATGCTACTGAGTGGATTTACTCTTTGAACTATATAAACACAAGAACTTAACTCTGCTTTTGACAATGAAAAGCTCTCTTGCTACCTTTAAAATAAGCAGAGATTCTCTGATTTGTGCTAACAGCAGATAAACCCTGGGCATCTCTAGGTGCAGATTTATTTATGAGTGCAGGTGGAAACATTTGTTTGTATAAATACCCATTACATACCAAGCAGCTGCTTATAACTGCCTACAGTCAAAATGCTGATTGGCAAATTAATAAATTATTTCAATTGAACCTCAAGCAGAAAGGTCTTTTCACTGGTAAGAATCGGGCTAGAGCATCTGTGTGTCCTATAGTCTAGAGGAGCAGCTCCCAGCCCTCTGGCCAATGCTACTCAAGGAAACCCTGTGGGCAGCATGGATTTTTGCTTTCTCTATTACCTTTGGTTTTAACTTTTCATTTTGTGTGGCTCCCAGCAATATTACTGTCTCTTGCAGGCAACATTTTCCTAGAGAGCTGAATGTGAAGGAAGAACATGTTGAGAAAGTTAGTGTTTTTCTCACTCCAGTTCCACATTTGCACAGCCTCTGTATCATAAAGTGGTTCTGCCTGGAAGGAATCACTTATGCCTTGATAAATCTGAAGTGTCAATCAAAACTACTATATATGAGGACAAGATGGCACTTAAGTGTTGATGCTTGTCAGCACCATGCACAGTGTTGTGTTCCTGTGACATGCTTAATCTGTTTTACCTGATGTGTGTGTGTGTATATACCTACATGTGCAGGAAATCTTCTCTTTCTTTTAAGAAATAAACCTGTGAAAAAAAAATGAAAAGAGAAGCTCTTTTGCATAAGAAATACTTAAATATTGTCTTTGAGTTGTTACTCATGGTTTTTATTTATAGACTACAGGAAAAGATGTTCACTCTTAACAATGTACCCTGGAGCTCACATCTGCTCTGTATGAAGGGTGAAACATTTGATCCTCATCTTCAATTTCTATCAACTATGTTGCTGTTAGGGTTTTTCTTCTATGGCTCTTCTGGACCTAATGATTCTTTGAGGTTTGTCCTCTGTATTTTCTATTCATTGATTTTTTTTTCTTCTGTTTTCTTTCCTTTTATTTGCTTCTCTGTTTTTGCCCATCATATCTTCCCCAGCTAAGAAAATAAACTCCCTCCTTCTTATGGTCTTTCCTCTATGACGGACACCAGATGCCTTTCCTTTCTTGTGGAAGAATATATACATGGAAAATGTATTTTTTAATTCACCAACCAGAAAAAAAGAAACAGGAGAGGCTGAAATATATTTTTTCCTGGGCAGATCCGTCATTTTAGCCTCAGATTCTGGGGGTATCTGTTAGCAAGCTTTAGCCTGACAGAGCACAGTCACTTAAAAGTGAAAGCAGTATTGGGATGTTTTGTGAGATGTTGCCAACATGCATGTTCACACTTCAGTCTCTTCTTTCTGCTCCTAATCTCTCTTGCTTTTACTGCATATTATTATTTTTAATATGATAAGAGCATTTGAGAGTGGCCTGTGGTACCGTGCCTCTTAACAGCATTTGTGGCATGTGGGAAGTCTAGCTGTAGCTCAAGTTCTCTGGCTTCAGCTCAGGAGAATATTCATCTGCACTGTGACTGTGCATGTGGATATAAAGTCTTAATGAATATCCACTTACCAGCAAGTAATTATCCTTTCTCTTCCACAGAGACTTCAGGCAAAGCAGAATGGATACACTAAAAGCAATAGAACAATCCTTCTTCATGTGTTGTCTCTTTACTATTGGGTTCTCGTTTTCCTTAAGTAAAATAAATAATCCATCTTGGAAATCCATGGTGGTTTTTTTGGGTACCCAACAGACATATTAATAAGCCATCTGAAACACAAAGCAGATATTTTAAAAAGCCTATCTAAATCAAATGCAACAGAAAATATAAAGTAATTAGTCACAGATGTATTCAACCTGGCACACACCTCTCAGTCAAAAATTACTCTGATGGGTTGCAGGATGTGCTTCTTTCTGCTGAAAGAAATTTGGAGCATTTGTGCTACATTTTCTGTTTCATTACATCTGGTATTTGTTCCACCTAGTAGGTGAAACTGGTGTGAGGTGGCAGTCTTAAAATTACACATACTGTTTGACCTTCTAGCAAAACACTTAGGATTTGGGTTTTATTGGTTGGTTGGGTCGAGTTTTTTACATGTTTGTGTTGGTTTAGTAAAAGCTGCGGCTGCGGCATGGCCGCTCCGCTTCTCCCCACCCCCTCCCCTCTGCCGCGGGTCACAGACAGAGAAAGAAAAAAAACATTTTAAAGTGCCTTTTTGAGTTGAGATAAGGAAGGTTTAATATATAAAAAAACCCCAACGTAAGAAGCAGTTGCAGTTAACAAAAAACAACCGTAACAGTGAGAAAGGAGCAATACCAAAAAAAATAATACCAGACAACAGCAACGGACCCGAGCCTACCGAAGAGGCTAAACACAAACTGCCCCCCCACCGGAACTGGCCCCGGGGCATGACGTCAGCATGGTATAGAATCACCTAGCTCCACCAAAATTAACCCTGTCCTGGCCAAACCAGGACAATGTTAAAGTAATTATGCATAATTTTATTTATGATTTTATCTCCTTTTCTTGTTTCAGATTGCCATTATTAAGCTTAGAACACAGAGAAATTTAGATACTAATATATAGGTCTCGAAAAACACCAACGCAAGTGTGTCCAAAGGGCCTTTTAACCATTATTAACAGAAATTATTTGTGGTCTTTGGATAGTTTTCAGCTTTCATGATACTTGGCTGCTCGCTTGATGCTCTTGATTTACCATAAAGATGAATTTTAAAGTGCAGAAGAAAAAATGGAGAAGAGATGGGTCATGACAAGCTGATGTTAGCTTTGCTATGCAAGGGGAGGAAAAAATTACCCGTCTTTCCCCAGAATTCTGTGATTGCAATTGGCAGCCAATGCTAGGGATGGATTTTATACACAAGCTGAGAATACTATAGAATTATATAATACTGAAAAAAAGGAGTAGATAATAAAGAAACATTCATGGAAACAAATAAAAAAAACACTCGCAAGATTTCTTTTCAGTAATAGTCACATTTACTATTTTCCTGTACTTGTTGGTGACTTTAAGAGCTAATAGCATTGTGGTAGAATGCAGACAGGGGTGAGAACTGGTCAAAGTACTTCTGATACAAATTTTTTAATTACACTTAAAATTTTTTAATTACAATTACAATTTTTTAATTACAATTACAATTTTTAATTACAAATTTTTTTACATTGATTATTTTTCAAAATACATAGCATGCTAGTTTCAATGATTGTTTTTAGTTATACTGGGAAAAGGTCAAAGCAATCCTGTTGAAGAAAATGCTGGGTTCTGCTTCTGTGTTCTTTGGATTACTTTCATTAGATTGCACGTGAATATAATAGTTATATATCTTATTTTTATAATCTGATAAAAACTAAGCAAAATTACTGTATTTAATGAAATGGTTTAAGGATAGCTGAATTGTCCTTCCTTGCAGATATATGTGTTTTATTATGTTCTTTTATTAGCTGGCACCAGTATTTGCAATAACATTATCTGAGATTAAGATCTCTTCCTCCTGTAGTATTAGTTGAAGACAAATCATATTATAATCCAAGTAAGATGCCTGGCTTTTGTGGAACAAAAAGGCAAAAACAGAGTTACCAAACACTGGGTAAATAGGGTAGTTCATAAACAAGGATGAAGCAGGAAGGACTGTAGGCATTTTCACATCAGGAATGCCATAAGAAGGCAATGCATTTGCATTCTGTGTGAACTGAGGAGATCCTATTTCCATCCCAGTTGATGCATACAGACTGTAGCAACGCTGCACCTCATGCAGAGATGTAGTGCTGTCATTGTCTTTTCAGAAAATCTTGTAAAATGACAATCTGCTATTCCCAGGAATGTTAGCAATTGTAGTGTAAATAACAATGCATAATTTTTTGTAATAAAACTTTCAAAAATGAATCTAATTTCAGGTCATGCAATAAACATCAAGTTTGCTCTATACTTATTTCAAAGCTACAAAAAAATTATATCAATTTTTCAGTGAACACGAAATGAGTTTCAAATTTTATGGGTTTTTGCTCATTTCCCTCCAACTTTACTAGGGACAAATAAGTGATTTGGAGTGAAAATTACAACAGGATGCTTTTGTCATAATCTTAAAAAGAAAACCAAATTTGGTTATTGCAGGTAATGTTACTGACTCAGGAAATAGATAGTGTTTGAAAAGAAGCCAAAATGTAAGCCATAGCATCCCCCCTACAAACCTTCAGAGCTAAGCTGATCATTGCTCTAGTCACAACACGGCTGTGTGGGAGTTCTTGGCACCCAGGAGCACTCCATTTTAATTCCATCTTAACATTTAAGAGCAGAAATCTTTTAAGGCAGTCTTGCAATACTCACTTAGAGTTCATAACAAATTCTCTTGGGGTCTGGTGTTGTGGGGAGAGGAAGAATGCAGTATTTTAGCATTGTAGCTGTAGCTCAAAAACGAACACTTTGAAAACAAACCCTTTTATCTATTGTATCACTTTTGCTTCTTCTGGAAATAAACAGCAGTAATTCATAAACAGAAATAATTCATTAGGGAGTAGAGAATGGCATTTAAAAGTATCAGCATACTATCTTCATGTGCTGCTGAAGAGGCGATGATGTGCCTGGAATGTTGGGATGCTGAAGCAGTGCCGAGCACTGAAGGGAACATGCTCAGAGGAAATCTTTACTTATTTTTTTTTCCTATGTGAAGCTTTAATAAACTCCCCACCCATTCCTGTTGCAAGTGACTTGTGATTTTTAATTTCAAAATTTGAAAATTATCTTTTTAGGCTCCTACAACAAAATAGAGCTAGGCTAATAGACTAATACGTCAGTTAGGAAGAGAAAACAGAAAGGAAAACTGGCCTTGATGTTTGCTGTAAATTTTGGAGCAGACTATTTTTAACCACAGAAGAATGCCTACATTTTCAGTTCTGTCTACCACCTGTCTGAACACCAGACTTTCTTCAGGAAGTAATAGAAAACATTTTTTAACAGAGGTAGTAACAATGAAATTCCCTCGTGCATGTCCTTTTCAGGGAAAGGTTGTGTAGAGAACTGTAGTCATCATATGCTTGCATATTGTACAGGCCATGTGCAAACCTGTTCCTGTCTGCAACCAGGTTCAACTTTTGACAGCTGTGTAGGCCCTTAGAAGCTATGCCTTCACATTTATTCTTCTTTTCTGAAAGCCTAAAGGTCTAATTTCCTTGATTGTCTTATAATTTTTCCCGAGAAGTTACTGTTGGTAGCTGCTTTCTTTAGAAAGAAGATAAAAAAGAACCACTCAGATTAACAGTTGCATTTTCTTCAACTGTGCAAGAATAGCTTGGCAATCACTTTAATTTTCTAGTAAACAGAGCAAAGTGGTTATATATCAAGAAAAATTTGAATCCTTAACATTCAATACTTTTTTCAAATCTACTTTCACAGTTCTGCCTTGATAAAGCTAATTTAGACTTTTGATGCTTCTGTAAGAATAGTTTCTAGTTTCCAGTACTCAAAGTTTTGGTACACTGTTGGGTAAAGCTTGACAGTTCCATACAGTTCTGCACAAAGAAGAACAAAAATAAGTTTGAATAAATGTTATGACCCATGTGTTTATGTATTTGAAGTAATATTATACATACTTGGAAACTGAAAACTGACTCATTATATTTGTCTTTCTTTTTAGCCATCAACTTTTGAGAATGAGGTTGGTCTTTTGTTTTATTTAATGGTTATTCACTAGCTAAACTAGAATGACACTGATCTGAGCAATAACAATTTTCACAGGTCATTCTGAATATGATGTGAAGTACATCAAGATCTGTTGCTGAATGAAGGATCATTTACAATAGTTGGTGTTATTTGTTCATTATTTCAATATTCTGTAACAGTCAAGCATTACAGACTCTGAAAGCATTTTAAAATAGAATTCACAGTGAGTAGTCGCCAAACTTCTTTAAAATACAAGACAATCTCAGGAGATTCAACCTTCTTATGTACTTTTAAAAGAGTATTTCCAGTGACAAGCTTCAGTTCTTTTCCTTAACCTCTTTGTCATATGCAGTAACCTGATTAAAGCCTTTGCTTTAGAAATAATAGGTTTCACTTAAGAGAGAGCATGCCCTCTGCCAAAGGGCTATGAAGAGAAAAAAGGCTCTGAAACACATAGGCATTGATGTCTTGGAAAGATTATATATGTTGTTTCCTTAAATCAAATCTTTGGCCACAAATCTGGCAGATGTGTATTCTAAATATCTAAAAATGATAGGTCTTTGTATTTGTTTTGATCTGGATTAATCCAGAGAGATGCTCAGACGTGCAAGCACATGCATGCACGGACGCAGTTGTCTGATGTTTACTGGAACAACACACCTGTATCCCAGTCCCACCAGTTGCTAGCACTCAAACCTATAGGTCTGGCACTGAGATCTCTTCCACCATCCCCAGATGGGAATTGACGTCACACAGGAAATATTGAGGAATAGGATGTACTGAGAAGACAGGGCATATGGCAGCAATGAGCTGCAGGGCTCAGCCAGACAAGCATCTTGACCTATGCCTGCCTACATGGCACCAGCCCCTCTCATGCCTCTTCTCTCCATTTGCCTATGCTTTGTCTTCCTCTCATTGACTTTCACCTCTCCCTTTCTCCGCCCTTGTCCCCTCTATCATGCCCCTAATTACTTTTTCCCATTTGATCTCAGTTTTGGCACATTCAAATTTGGTATTAACCATACTGTCACCAAAGGCAACTTGGCCTTACATGATATCACTGATACAAGAGCTGTTGGCCCTGCAAGATTGTACTCCTGAAGGGTTCCCAATGCTCCTCTTGGATTATTTCTGAAACTTGGCTGTGAGTCCCATATATAGCCCCCTTCCACCACCTCTGATATCTGGTCATCCGTCATGGTGCTCTTTGTAACTCCCATGAGCTTCTCTTGCTGCCATCTTCTGTGTCAAGCAATTTTCCATGTCAGCCGCAGTAATTTTTCATGGTCTGCTCACCTAGCTAAAATTCAGGCCAGGGCATAGTAATTTGCCTGCATAATGTAATAGTTATTTCATGGTGCTAACACAAGAATATCAAATGTGGTGATTTCCCTTCTTGGAAGTAAAACTAGAAGAGAAGAAGGAGAAGAGTTGACAAAGATACTGAATGGTATCCATAGAGAGGAGTCAAGGAAACTAGCTTCTCCACCAAGAAAAAGAAAAAAAAAAGAAAAGAAGGAATATTATAAGGTTTAAAAAAAAAACAAACCAAAAAAAGACAAAAAAAGATAAAAACACAGAGAAAAAATCGAATTCTTTTGATATTAAAATGGGGAGCATTAAGTAAAATTATTAGGCAGCAGATGGAAAGAAGGCATAAAGAGGTATCCTTTACATGCAAAAAACCTTTTGGTGTTTGTGCTAGTTTTGACTAGGGCAAAGTTTATGTTCTTCACAGTGCATCTTATGGGGCTGTGCTTTGGATTTGTGCTGGAAACGGTGCTGGTAACACAGGAATGTTTCGGTTACTGCTGAGCAGAGCTTACACAGTCAAGGCCTTTTCTGCTCCTCACCCCACCCCACCAGCAAGCAGACTGGGGGTGCACAAGGAGCTGGGAGGGGACGCAGCTGGGGCAGCTGATCCCATCTGACCAAAGGGATATTCCAGACCGTATGATATCACACTCAGCATATAAAGCTGTGGGAAGCAGAACGAAGGGGGAGATGTTCAGAGTGATGGCGTTTGTCTTCCCAAGTCACCATTACGCACAATGGAGCTTTCCTGGAGATGGCTGAACACCCGCCTGATGATGGGAAGTGGTGAATGAACTCCTTGTTTTGCTTTGCTTGTGTGTCTGCTTTACCTATTAAACTGTCTTTATCTCAACCCACAAGCTTTCTCACTTTTACCCATCCAATTCTATCCCCCATTCCACCTGGGGGTGGTGAGCCAATGCCTGGGTGGGGCTGAGGTGCCAGCTGAGGTTAAACCAGGACAGTGGTATTTTGGGAACTAGCACTATGTCAGAACTTGTACAATCTGCCTGCAGAGGCTGCTTGTGATCTGGCCTACGAGGAGAAGTGAACATCTGTGTCCTGTGGGTGGTCTGAAGCCCATGGATTTTTACAGATCTCTTGCTACGGTATGAAAAGGAAGATATTGTCATGCTGGGTTGCATTTGCGATAGACTAGAATAATATAAAGATAAATCGGTATTTAGTAGCTTAGTGACTAAGAAAATAAAACACATCTTCCAAGTGACACGTTATAATTGACTGAGTGCCTGAAGTTGTTGACTTCCCAGGACTCCTTCATCTGCTACCTCCAGTCCCAATGAACAGCTACTGCAGCCAAAATCAGAGAGGTGGTTAATAATTTCATTATTTTCAGTAACAAGGGACTAAAATGTTCTGGTTTGATCAGGAAAGGAGGCTTTCCTAACTGCAACTGGGACTATATAGGGTTAGAGCTGTCTGCATTCTGATTCATCATTTTTAATCAAATATAAATCAAAGCTTGACTGGTCTATGTTTGGTTGTCCTTAAGGGGGCAGGAAGAGAGTAGCTGTCTACTTTGAAATTTCCTATTCTTCAGTACAACTTTGAGACCGAAGGTAACACCAAGAGATTATATCCATCCTTATTTGCTCAGCTTTTTCACTCAGGAAGCTTACAAGTTAAAAAACATTCATCAGCAAGAATGAACCCTGACAATAAAATACAGAAATTAATGTGAGCATGCTGGGAGAACTTTCCGAGAGCAGGGGGAAAAAAAAAAACCACCAACCAAACAAACCAAAAAAAGACAAAGAAAGGCTACAACTGCTGTAATCAGTTAAACTGATTTCCAGTAACCTGAATATCTCCAAATTAGTCCTTTTATCTAAAATAAGTGCTAGGGAAGGAGGGGTATATTGATGTGACAAAAAGTATTAGTGAAAAATTATAATTCTTTGTTCAGATTCCAGTATAGGCTTGGATGAAATTCCTGAAGAAATTTAGCCAGGCCACATTTTTATAGCTGCAAAAACAATCATAATGATTGCTCACCTTTTGTTTTATTTCAGCTTGTGTGTCCTATGTAAGTTCTCTGGAGAAGGGAATCTCTGTGAGTTTGTAGCTGCTGTGACACAGCTATTCAGAAAACGAAGCCACAGACTTGCCTGAGATTCTCTAGATTCAGCTGCATGAATGCTATTTTCTAGGACAGAAGCTAGTTTAAAATGCTAGACATTAAGAGTTTCCCCACTAAGACTATGGGAAGTATTTCCCAAGTCGTCTCTGGAGATGGAAAATATTGTGTCTTCAGTTGGCTTGGGATTGAGGTTTTAGTCTGTGAGTTTGACTTTCCCTTGCCTTTCATGAGGGTGTTAGTTGACATTAAGCAAACTTGAATTTGACCAATGGGTCATAAAATCCTTTTGCTAGTCAGGTAAATGATGGGATAACAAGGACTTTGACAAAGACTTTGAATTTTGCACAGGAGAACTATCCAGTATTGTTTTATTCTGGTGCTAAGACAAATAGAAATTTTGTGCATTATTTTTAGTTGAATAGACTCGTGCCAGATACCTGACTGTCATAAATTCTTCTTCCTAATGAAAAGAAGAAGGAAGCCCCAATTGCTGCTAGCAGTTTAAGCTGAAAAAAGAAAATCAATTAAGCTCAGATTAAAATAAATTTCTGTTCCAGGAAAACTGGAGAATTCAAAAGTGTTGTTTTTTTGTTTTGTTTGCTTTTTTTCTCATAGCAAGGCTCTATAATCTAAAAATAAACCATTCATTATCCAACAGTGGGAAAAAGATAAGCTTTGACAAATCTAAATGTTCTCTTGATAATTTTGAAATATAGAGTATTTATATAGATTTTAAATAATTTCTTTTAATGCAATACTGTATTATTATTTGTCATTTTATTATGATTTTATAGTAATATCTATGTCAATATTTAGAACATTTTTAAGGCATATTTTCTTCTGCAATTGTTCAGTCTGTGTACCTTACAGTTTCAGATTTTTCACCTTCTTTCACCTTAGACAAGAAATCAGTATCTCCAAAAAGGCTTTTTGAAATTTTTATAATGACATATAGAAATTACACCCACGTGTTTATTCAAACTCATGGTGAAACACTTTTCCAGTATGAATCTTACTGAGTTTCTCATTTACACCACAACTTTTGAAATTTTTTTAATACCAAGTACATTATTCCCTTTAATCCTGGGTATTGGTAACCTATAATTTTATTCCTGAAATAAAAGAGTCAGACAACCCTTTTGACACTATGGGACAATTCATTCACATTACATGAAAGGAATTTTTCTTTCTTTTTTTGTTGTTGAGTATCACAGGGTTGGCACAGACAAGTGTAGGTTTTGTATTATACAAACCTTGCATGCAAATAATCCTAGAAACCACAAGGTTAGAAAGACTCAGAAACTTCTTTCTTAGTGTAATCAATTGGTCTTTGTTCAGAGAAGTTCAGAATCTTCCTTAGCTGCAGCTATGGGAAAATGTTATCAAAGTCTTTTCTATCTGAAGAGTTTAATTCCACATCATTCAATTATTGATTATGCTTTCCATTTTTCTAGTTCTACATGATTGAGTCTAAATGTAGTACAAAGCTCTCCACTCTCAAGCTTGGTGTTCATTGAAATTAGTCAGTTGTATTAAACAGCAGACAAAGCAGTTTAATCATTAATGGATGCTCTTTCCTATGTAAATTTTCAAGTTCTTGTGCTAAATCCAAGGACTATGGCTGTTTCTGAGATATCTAACTTCAGTTAATTATCTTAAGTTTGTTCATCAACCAGTGAGGCAAACAAAATGAAGCTTTCCAAAACTCCTGGACTTATCAGAATGTTGAAAAAGCTTCTAAATTAAGATAGCAGATGAGAATTTATCTTTTGATCTTTGAAACCACTCATCATTTATGAAGAAAAGGAAGCTCTAAGTGAGTGAAAACAGTTTATTTCTTTATCACGGAGTTTAGATCCTCAAAAGAGTACCACTCACATCAAGTAGAGCTTTTTAATTAAGCTCACTAAACAAATACTAAATCTTTCTATGCAAGTATTTATATTCAGTGAGCAGCACTTTCTGCCTTTGTTAAACACTGATTAATATCACAGGCATCTCATATGCAATATTTTAGGAAGATCATTAAGTCTGATTATTAAGTCTAGGAGCAGTACAAAGAGCCACCACAGTTGTTTCAATTTCCAGGCTTCTTCTTTGGGGACTTTTGATGGCTTTGGGGAGTGAGGGCTTGCTTCTGCAGTGTGCTGAACAAGACAAGAACCTTACTCATTGCTGGCTGGGTAGGAAGAGCCTGCACCTTCTCCACTGAAGGCTGTGTAGCGCAGTGATGTGCCATGTGGTCTGGCCAACATGAGCTGGAGACACAGTTTGTCTTCAGCATATCACAGGTCTTGACCAGAAAGGTCTCCTGAGAGCGGATGTGGATGTCCAGGTCTTGGCTGCCTGTTGTGTGGACTGACATCTGTGGGAGGTGTGCTCTAGTCAGTGTGCTGAGGCACCAGGTGAAGGAGCTGTGAGAAGTGATCACTGGGGAGGATGAATAAGGATGTCAACAGGGTCTTTGCAGAAATGCAACAGGGCCAAGAAACTGAATCACAGAATCACAGAATAGTAGGGGTTAGAAGGAACCTCTGAAGACCATTTCCTCCAGCCCCCCTGCCAAAGCAGATTCACCTAGGGCAAGTTACACAGAAATGTGTCCAGGTGGGTTTTGAACATCTCCAGAGAAGGAGACTCTACAATCTCTCTGGGCAGCCTGTTCCAGTGCTCCATCACCCACACAGTAAAGAAATTTCTTCTCATGTTGAGGTGGATCTTCTTGTTTATGCCTGTTGCCCCTTGTCCTATCACTGGGACCACTGAAAAGAGACAGGTCCCATCTTCCTGACACCCACCCTTCAGATATTTATAAGCATTGACCAGATCCCCTCTCAGCCTTCTCTTCTGAACCCTGTGTTGCTAAGAAGGAGGAAAGCAGGACACAGCTGACAAATGGAAATTCCTGAGATGTGGAAGGCTGGAAACTCCCTACTTCTGGTAACTCATGTAAATCTCCTTCTCTACCTCTGGTTCTGCAGAGGATACTGCCAGTGGAGGACATTGAGTGCATCAGGAGTGAACACAGGGCTCTGGGGGTGAAGGCCAGGACTGTGGTGTTTTGATCTTTGATCCTGCTGGTGCAGGTGAAGGGTGTGAGGAGGTGCAGGTTGATCCTGTGGGTTGATGCCTACTCCTGCTCCCTGACTACAGCTTTTGAGGAAATCTTGCCCCTGATAGATGAATAGGGGTACGTCTATTGTTTCACCTCTCTCCTTAATAGAAATTGCATTAGAATGGAAATATCAAGATTCCAATCTATATCTAGATTAATCTAGATATAGAATTATATTAATGATAGTGAAAATACTGCCTTAAAGAAACAACGGTACATTCTTTCTGGGACTTTTTTTATTCAGATCTAGTGCTTAAAATCTTCATCAAGTTTTAAGAACTATATTAGTATATTTCTGGTATTAATATTAACCTATGTTGCTGGGCTTTTTATTTGTCTTTTCTTAATCACATCTCTTTGGTCAAGATTAACATTTGGCACCAAAGTGGGCTTGGTAATAATTATTTAGGAATTGCTTCCTCAAAATTCCACATCATTCAAAAGGACATGTTTGTTCTTGTTTTCACAAAAAAAGATGTTGTGTTTAAATATGGAAATTCACTTATTTGAAAAGTATCATAGACAAGAATATACTCCCTCAAGAGCTATGCTTAAAAAATTAGAATAGAATAGAATAGAATAGAATAGAATAGAATAGAATAGAATAGAATCTGGAAGCTACCATGCTATTTTCTTTCTTTCTAGTCTTCTCTTCGTTGGAATTTGGTCTCCTATACTCTAGACTTCTAAAATCTTTTCTGCATTCCAGGCATGTCAAAACAAAATTAAATGCAATCAAAACTTGTCAATCCTCATTGTTTACTACCTTCTATTCCTTTTCTTTTACGAATAACTCTTAGGGCATCAATATGCATTAGTGAATTTTAATCCTCTAGTGCCTCCACTTAAAAGTAACAATCTTTCATTAAGGAAAACACTCTTTCGTTGTTGTTGGGTATTTTGGAGTTTTAAAAACTTTATCTGATTATAAATGTCAAGGAATGTTTTTGGGAAAATAAATATCCTTAGTGAACAATACACAATCATTCAATTCCAGTAATGTTTAATTAATTTTTTGTCTTAATTCAGCTCAAAAATGCCATTCAAAATAAGAATAAATAAAACAATGAAAAATGTTAGTTTTTTGGGTTTTTTTTTCCCAAAATACTTTCTTTGTGGAAAACAACAACAACAAAATAATCATATCTCCTATCTTAACCTTCCCTACCTTTAAACACAGACAGTTCTTTGTCCTAGATGATGAAAGAAGACTGTGGTGTCTTATCAGATGTGATGTTGATATTCTCCAAGAAGTTTAAGTAAAGAAATTTAAAACCGTGATGTGGTAAGTGCAATTCGTCAGGGTTTGCCACAGCTATGAAATGTAACTTTTCCTTTAGTTGAGGAAGTACCTTATTTCTGTCCAGGGAAAGTATTCCCAAAAGAGCAGCACTTGTAAAAGGATGAAGCTGTATATTTCAAATTGCTGCTTTTGTGGAAGCAATGCAGTCTCGCACTGTTATTTTCATCCCAGTCCACCTTTTCTCTCAAATAATACCCAATGCCAAAATTACTAGCTAAATAACTAAATAAGTCGAAAATCTGCAAACAATAGGTTGTAAGAAAACCCTAACAATAACTGGATGGCTTCTTAGTCAACTCCTAGCTGAATTTCTTTTTAACTTTATATTCTTTATGTAGAAGGAATGAATATGTTCCAGGATCCTCTGGTTAAACCCACTTAAAAAAAAAATCAACAAACTGACTTCTCTCTTTTTTTTTCACTGTGTATTATACCAGAAATAACCTCACAAGGAGGACCGCATATGATAGACATCTTCCCCATCTCCTTCTAAAAGAGTTTGTGCACATTTTTCAGTCTTCAAAACATTTGGGTTTTTACAGAAAAAGAGCAATAAAATAAAGAACAAAAGTCCCCTAACAACCAGAAAAACCTCCTATTAAAAAAGAATGGAGAATATTGTGATGAAATAACATCTACAGCTGACAGGAAGAAGGCAACAAAGGTAAGTAACTGAGAAGTAGTAAGCTAAATGCCACATCTGTTATCTATTATGTGATTAAAATACCACATTTTTGTGAATAGATGCAACTACATTATAGGTAATACATTAAATAAAACACAGTCACAGAAAATACTTCTTATGATAAAAGATTAATGCAGCATTTTAAAATGTGAGTAGGAAAATATAAGCTAGACACAGTGTGCTAATTATGGAATCAGAGAAGCTTCTCACTTACCACTTTACTTTTCTGAGACTAATCCCAGAAAATAGTAGGAAAATAGTGAATCATAAAATCATAGAATTGCTTTGGTTGGAAGAGACCTTTTAGACCATCAAGTCCAACCATTAACCCAGCACAACCATGTCATTACTCAATCACATCATCACTCAACCACATCTCCATGGCTTCTAAATCCCTCCAGGGATTTAACCACCACTGCCTTGGGCAGCCTGGGCCAGGGTTTGACAATTCTTTTGGAGAAGAAATTTTTTCTAATACCCAGCCCTGGCAAAACTTGAGGCAGTTTCCTCTTGTCCTATTGCTTTTTACTTGGGAGAAGAGACTGACTCCACCTCACTCCAAATTCCTTTAAGGGAGTCATAGAGAGGAAGAAGGTCTCCCCTGAGTCTCTTTTTCTCCAGGCTAAACAACCCCAGGTCCCTTGGTCAGTCCTCACAAGACTTGTGCTCTGGATCCTTCACCAGCTTCATTGCTCTCTGGACACGCTCCAGCTCCTCAATGTTTTTTTTGGAGTGAGGGGCCCAAAACTGACCCCAGGATTCGAGGGGTGGCCTCAACAGTGCCGAGTACAGTGGGACAATCCCTGCACTAGTCCTGTTGGCCACACTAGTGCCGATAGAGGCCAGGATGCTGGTGGCCTTCTTGGCCATCTGGGAACACACTGGCTCATCTTCAGCCAGCTGTCAACCAACACCCCCAGGTGTTTTTCTGATGGGCAGCTTCCCAGACACTCTAGCCCAAGCCTGGAGCATTGCAGGGGCTGTTGTGGCCCAAGTGCAGGACCTGACACTTGTCATGTTGAACCTCATCGTATTGGCCTCAGTTCATCAATCCAACCTGTCCAGGTCCCTCTGAAGAGCCTTCCTACCCTCAAGCAGATCAACACACCCGCCCATCTTGGTGCCATCTGCAAACTTACTGAGGATGCCCTCAATTCCCTCATCCAGATCACTGATAATGATATTAAACAGGAGTGGTCCCAATACTAAGCCCTGGGGAACACTAATTGTGACCGGCCACCAACTGGATTTTACTCCATTTGCCACAACTCTCTGGGCCCAACCATCCAGCCGATTTTTTTTGAAGCATATGCCCGTCCGAGCTGTAAGCAGCCAGTTTCTCCAGGAGAATGCTGTGGAAACAGTGTCAAAGGCTTTGCTAAAGTCTGGGTAAACAACAGCTACAGCTGTTCCTTCATCTGCTGGGCAGGTCACCTTGTCATTGAAGGATATCAGGTTAGTCAAGCAGGACCTGCTTGACTGATGATAGGATCATCACTGCACTGTTTGATATTTAGTTTCAGTATAGAATTTCTGACACTTTTGGAGGTAAGACTGTGAAGCAGTGTTGGGAGAGAGAGATTAAGTCTGTTTTACCTGCCCTCCAAGTTAGCCAGCACAATATTGCAGCTAGGAAAGAACCTGCTTGTTCAACTTCATCTGAATTTGTTTCGCTAGTTTATTTTTACCAACAGAAATAATTTCCAATATTATCATGGAGAACTAATTCAGCGGTTTGCTAGAATATATGCTTCATCCTTAATCTTGTTTTCCTTGGAGGCAAGCAAATTCAAATGAAGTGTTGTGTACAGATAAACTTTTAGATGCTTGCTATCCAGGAGGAATCTCAGGTCTTCATTATGTTTCCCTTCAAACAAAAAGTGCCAATTGTATCTAATTAGTAGTGGCAGATGGTCAAGATAAAGTTTACAGTAAACACTTTGACTATGAACCCACAGATTCTGCTTCCACAGCAGTGCCGCCATTAGCCTTCTAAAAGAGATTTTCACACTGGTTAAAACTTTCAGCTTCCCTACAAACCTACTTAATCCTTTTAATTTTCACACATACTTTTAATATCCCTTCTCCTTATTACTAGACTCATCACTGTTTAAACAAGGATTTTTATTTTTGTCTTGGAAACTGCTGTAAGAAAAACTCATTTAAAGTTTGTTTGTGAAGCAGGACAGTTTATTGCAAGTGCATAACAATTTGTATTCTAGGATTTCTCTTCTCCAACATTCACATAGCTCACACACCACTCCAGACCCCGCCCTTCTAGCCCAGTTAGGACCAGCATCGTGGACTCAGGGCATCAGGGCATTCACATTGAGCTGTTTGATGTGTCTAGTCCTTGCTGGAGGCTTGGCCCCTGAATTTAATGTTCCCACTGCAGGCTCAGACAATAAAATGACAACAGAAATCCATGTATGGATATTCCCCAAGAGGATTTACTGTTTTCACTATTACCCTATTTCACCATTTCTCTACCTAGATCCCTATCACTGTCCAGTGATCTGATTCCTAAAGTGTTACAAGGGTTTAAAACTGTTAACAGTTCTGTACATCTGTTTCTTTCCAGCGCATCCCTAAATCATGGCAGATACAGTCCAGAGTTTTTGGGCAAGCTTCACCATTGCAATTATTTCTGTTGTTTTCCCACTACACACCAGTATCTCCCAATGAGTTAGACCAGGGCAGAGGTAGTCGAGATGCCACCTACCTGAGGGGTGTTTTCAGAAAGGCTTCACCCCATGACACTTACCTTCTCCTGCACAAGAGAAGTTATAGGAAGTTTTTATGTCAAACTGCTAACATTATATCTCTTTATTTTTATTTTTCTTATGCCATTAGACTGATACTGCCAAGAGAAAAATTGATTTTTCTTGCAGGATTAAGTAGTAGGAAAGGCAAGGAAGTGCCTTCCTTCCACACAAATAGCGTTAATACTAAACAATAGGAAAAATGGATAATGCTAGGAACTTAACTTGATCCTTGAGGTTTGGTTTTGAGCCCTATTCTAGTGCAATTAACAAGACAATTCTTTTTTTTAATGAGACAGTAATTGCCAGGGCCAGATAGAAAAAAAAACAACTTTCAATTTTGATGCAAGTTTTGCATGTGAGTATTTTCTCACATGCAAAGAGAATAAAAGTGTAACTATTGCCAATGCAATCTTTACTGTGGAAAGGAAACAAAAAACAAAGGCCAGACTCTGGTTGGTGTCTAACGAGACTCTGCTCTGCATAGGCCCCTTTATCCTGCCCCATATCTGTGTTGCAGGTTATAGCAGATGTTCTTCCCCCAGGATGAGTCAACAAAGAGAAAAGTATTATTTTAGCCCCTTGCTCAGTGTACTAGCAAGAATATCAGAGGCAGAATGGACTGAAGCATATGCCATGCTCAGCAAAGGGGGAGAAAAATTAATCCCCGTGCACTCTCAGGAGCAAAGGAGGAATTGTGGTTGAGCTCTCCTTGTGCAGCTCTGCATCACCTCATACCTGGGACACAGAGAAGAGTTTTGATGACATAGCCTTAGGTAAAAATCTAACTTACTGATTTGCTCTCTTTTTATATCCTGCAACTCTGCCAAGTGTCTTTAATTTAAATTTTATAATTTATTTTCTCTTCTTTCTGTATTTATTCATCTCTTCATTGTAATCCCTCAGAAGTTGTAGATTATATAATTTTAAAGTACATAGGAACTGTCTTAAAGACTGTTGGTTTTGTCTGTCTAAATTTTTACTACCTTCTTTTATTGTCAGAAGGCTAGTTTTTTTTTTCTTTTTATTGTTTTATTTTTCCTTTTTTTTCACAATGCTGGCCTATTTTAGGAAGTTCTAGAGAGGAAAACCTTTGTGTGTTACTCTCATTTTTTAATGAAGATCAGTCAGTAGTGAAGAGATTAGCACAATTTTATATATAAGTTTTGTATTTACATATCCTGTAAAAATAAGGGACAGAGTTTAGAGGTGCCCTCACAAATCACCAGCTTTATATATAAATATAATTGGAACTTATTTGTACATAAATAATTCACCTGATGGAATTTAAAAATTAAATGCTTGGTTAACCTGCTAACTGGGAGTTACCAAAAGACAGCTTAGAACCCAGCTGGGCTTGTGAAGGTGTGATTATTTCTATATAGGACAGTCAAATTTAGACCTTGCTTAAAATTTTATATTTTGCTATTAAATGTTCACACATTTTCAAAGACTATATTAAAAATTATTTGAGTAAGTATCATCACTGAGTATCTGAGTTCTGTTACCTTCTGCTGCAAAAGATGATAAATTACGTCAGCAGCAATGTTTTAGGAAATGTTCTTCATATATTTAGTCTAGACAAAAACTAGAGATGTAAAAGAAGGTCTGCTTTTACAGCATGAGTAACAGGAGAAAGTCCAAAATGAGAACAAAAGCTAAAATTATCAGCCAGGTCCAGCAACATGATGTGTTAAAACTTACACAACTCAAAGAATGTGACTTGACCCCAACTTCATTCCTGCACTGAAAAACTAGAACTTGTTCTACTTCTAGTTCCTTCTTTAATTTCTTAATTTTGCATATGCTGTTCTCAGCCTTAACCAAACAAACTTTGTTTTCCTTAAAGGAAAGACAGTGAAATTACTTATTCAGATTATACATCATAAAATAGCAGAGCAATGAAGATCTGGCTCTCTGACTCCTTGCAGAAGACTGGTTTTTTTAATGGCTTATTCCTAATAAAAGAAGAAATACTTCAAGCATTTTTAAGGAAAACCTTTAAGAGCAAGAAAAAATATTGGTTTTATACAAGAGTAGGTCTCTTCTCCATTAAGATTTCTTATCTGACCAGTGGGTTGTTTGGCAAGTGAAATGATGAGGCCGGAGTTGTGGGCCCCAAGTTGGAGTTGACCTGTGGATGAGTCACAACCTAGCAGAATGTTTTGTTTCTGTTGGCTTCATGTTGCAGAGGCAGAACCTGGCCCACCTATGTCTCTGTGGCTCTGCCCTCACCCAAGTGGTTGTGGTTGGGTTGGTGGGTGAAGCCAGGATTATATTAACCAGGAGCCAATCAATTGGAGAAGCTTCCTGGTTGGGTTGTGGCTTCTGTTGGGGCTGGTTGCATCTTGCTGAGCTCTCCCTATGGTGTCCTTCCATGTGAAGGGCCACCAAGGGAGCCATGTCTGTCCATTGTGTTCAGCAGGTGATGCTGGCACCACAGTGGGCAGCAGAGGAGCTGGATCCCTAGAAACCTGTGGCAGGACTGTCTGAAAGAAGACTTGTGAGGGGATGTTGCTGAGTTCAGGGTTGGCCTGTGTGATCAGGCAGCTGATGGCAGCATAAAATGATGATGGCTGAACCAGCGCAACAGCAAGGTCTGGGATTGTTACTGCTTTTTCTATTTTTGTATTAATAGTTATTATGTAATAGTGAGCTCCTGAAGAAATTTCTTCTAGTTTGTGTGAAAAGTGAGATGCAAAATTCAAATGTTCATGCTAAAAAAGGTTACAAACTGAAAAAGGTTAACAATTAAACTTGTCTTTCAACAAAGAATGGAACTGTGAAAGATTGCCAGATGCCAGAAAATGGTTCTGTCATTAGCTAATGGCAAGATATAGTGATTCCAATACTCGTTTTGGGCTGCTTGAAGTTTCCCCTATGATTATCCATAATAAAAAACATTATCCTAGAAGAAGAATTAAGAAATAAAAATAATTATGTTTTAATTTAATAGACCATAATAGTAGACAGGGATTTTGTTGCCAAGAATTTGTATACAATTATTATTTCAAAACAAACATCCTGAGAGATTGAAGATACGAGGAGTTCGAAGAAGGCTGAGTGGTCAGGTCAGTTCTAGTGAGGTACTGTAAAAGGAAAAATGAAAAGAGCAAAATGCTACCAGATATGAGAACTGGTAATTATCAGAGTTTGATACTCTCTGAAGGGTTTATTAGGTATTTCACTTGTGGAGATTTAGTGTTCAATACCAAATTTACTTATTCAAACCTATGTGGCATTATATGGGGTTCAGATTTAGCAGACTGACATAAAACAAACCACACTTTGGAGATTCCTGGGTCCCTCCATTGACCTCAGGAGTGGCTCTGACCACTGCCGTAGAGCAGACAGAGTGATTAGTCAGAGCAGAGCTGGTAGCCCAAAGAACCCTACCACTTATTTCTGTATAGAGCCATTTACAGAGCTTCAGTGGTGAAAGTGGCTTCTAAAACTTATGATATTCTATATTAAAGCTTTGCAATATTCAGCATTTGCAGCAATTTGATAAAGATGGAGGTCACTAATGGAATATCAGAGGTCCTAGGGTCATAAACAGAGCAATTTTCTCTTTCTTAATAGGCCGGTAAAAAGAACTTAACAGCCATAAAATTTAGGTGGTAAAAAACCAGACAAAGGAATGAAGGCAACAGGAAGCATTATGAGCAACACAGGTGTAATTTCAATGATGTTCAGCTGTAGCTAGAACAGACAGGAAATATCACGAAATACACAGGCTTTGTGATTTCTTGTGGGAACATGTAAGGTAGGAAATTTTGAAGGAAAAATCCAAGAAATGAATTACAGTAAATGTTTCCTATATAGTATAAAATGCTAAGAAAAGCTTAAGGAGTTTCTAAAGTGTAAACTTGTAAATTATGTAGCTATTGTCAACAATATATGCTGTCTTTGTATCTTGCCACTGACAGCAATTTAGTAATTATTCATGGATATACATAAGGATATGGAAATGATTTAAAATGCATTGCTGTTAGAGTTGAAGGTTGTCCTATACTACAGTCTGAAGTATGTTAAAAAAACAGTATTTTTTAACCAATATTTAGTATTAGTATAGCATCAAAACCATCAAATACGCAAACAATAACTTCATTGTTGAACTTCAGGGTTATTAAACCACGAGAGGAGGAGAGAGATTGCTAGTACCCTGCATTGAGGATACTAAAACAAAAAGATAAGAGGGGGGGAGGTAACCAAGATAATTCAAATGAGAGCACCATGAAGAAAGAAGGAACAATATCTAGCGGTAATACTGTTTTTCAGCGTGAAGGGGATGACATGAATACCCAGCCAAGTTAAAAATCAATTATATTTGTCATTTTACATTCATAGTATTTGAAAGATATTACCGTAATACTTCCCATTTTCCCTTTTCCACAAACAAGCTTCAGACATGCCCAGCTTATTAAAACTTTTATTTAAATATTATTTTCTTCCAGTTCACTGTTGAACCTGATGGCCTGACCTCTGGCTGAAGGATACATTAAGGTGTGAGGGACATGGAAATCTTTAGTCAATGTCACTGATTTCAGTCTGTCAAGGAAGAGGACTGCTGTGAAGCAGGACCAAACTCACTCGAACTCCTCACCTCCTAAAAGCTAAGTGGTTAACAATGCAAAGTGTATCTCTCTCTTCCTCTCTTGAATGGCTGGGGAAAGGAGAATCCTGTGTGTCCTGATTTGGGTTAGAACTGAACAATTCTCAGCTGAGTGTCTTCTAAATAACCATTTTCTGAAGTTAACAGCATTTTTTGCAGACGGTGTCTGCTTCTAGCAGTGATACCGCTCCATGTTTAGAGTTACTGTCAAGGGTTATTGTTCAGACCAAGATCACTGCTAAGACCCATGTACCACATTGGGGGGCGCAGAAAGTGAAAGGCTGCACCTGTGGGGAGGAGCAGCCAGGAGAGGTGACCCTAACCTGACCTGCAATGTATTCCATCCCATATAAGTCATATTCAGTATAAAGCTGAGGGATCACCAGGGTCCAGTCCCTTCTACATCCCTTCTCTTCCTCTTCCTCAACGGCTGGCATCTGAGGAGGACTCTGTCCACTCTGCTTTTGGTCCCAGTTTGTGTGTTTGTGAACTTAGTTCCAGAATCCAGCTCTTGAATCTTGTTCCCATCTGTTGCTGAGCCCAGCCTGGGACTTCCCCAGTGCCTGCTCCACAGCCTTCACTTATGATCTAGGTCTCTTTCTTCCTCTTCCATTTGGGAGTGGGGCCAACAGACATCAGTAAGTCTCTCTCCCTTATCCCCTTTCTCTTCCCCTTTTTGGGAGGAAACAGAAGTTAACATAGAGAGTCTGCTGTAGGTCTAGTGGGCTGACCCCAAACCCTGACAGATTTATTGATGCCCAACGTGAGGCTCAATCAGAGCTTTGATAGGTTGGCCAAACAGTTCCAATTCTGATTCTCTCAGTTGAGAGAGTATCACCTTTTTTTGAGAGCCTGTAAGTATTGGAAATTAAAACAAACTGCTTAAGCTATGTCGTTTTAGAAAGCAAAATTATATGGCATCCTTTTGGGGTATGCTTCTGAGTTGAAGAGCCATAACGTGGTCTTATCTGCCATCTGCACTTTTTTATTGTTTACTTGTTCTCACTGTCTGTCTGAAAGTTATCAGTTTTGGGCGCTGGGTGAAAGCCACTGCTGTGGTGTTTATTACTGATTTATGCTGTGCTGAACTGGGCAGTGGGTCTGTCGCTGTACTACTGGCATTGCATAGTGGACCTTGTTAATAAGTATATTTAGGAGAGTAACTCTTTCCCTTATTCCCTTTCTCTTTCCCTCTTTGGGAGGAAAGAGGGTTTAGCAGAGAGCATCTGTTATAGATCTAGTGGACCGACCCCAAACCTTGATGCTGTGGAAGAAATGAGAGACGCACAGTGATATGTTTGAAGTGACTGTATCCGTCATACATGGTTGGGGAGATGTCCTAGATATCAGAGGATGATATATATGTGTAGAATAGACACAGATCCAAATTCAGGTGTTGCGCTGTCATTGTCAAGAGAGGAAGTTCTAAACATGTATATAAATCATCTTCTTCCCATCCCTGTAAGATTGACAAGTGGATAGGATATATCCTGGTGATTCTTAGTTTTCTCTAACTAGTAAGAAATCACAGGTTTTGTATTGACCTGACAGTGCAGATGTTGGACTTGTCTGTGTCTGTCTCCAGCTGAGTTGGTTTTAATATTTTTAATATTTTTTAACTGTGATAACACTTGTATATGTCAAGTGCTTATTGCCTAACCAGTGTTATTTCAGCTTTGCCAATACCACATACGACAAAAGTTAGGCAAAACTAGGTTGTCTCTAAGGAGTAATAGCCCTCTGTTGACTGGGGTGAGGAAGACTACTTTGAAACTTCAGCTGCAAGTCAATGAAAAGGAAGCAGAATTTGTAAGTAAAATGTCTCAATCCAAGCAGAACCATGGCTGAGGAGGAAGAAAACATTGCCAACAACACCATACTTCTTCCCAGAGGAGAGCCTCCACGTCCTGTGCCACTGCATTCTCCCAGAAGAAGATGTAAGTGTGGCCCTTGGGCTCTGAGGTAAACATAATAAAAGAAAAGAGGCAGATGCCAGGAAGTTTTTACACATCAGCTTTAACTGTACTAATATACAGTATCATAATTGAACTACGAATTAAAACTGCTGAATTTAGCTTAGCCAGTCTAAACATTAATGTTTATGTGTCTAAACATTAATCAGACTAGCAATCGTTTTTTGGCTCTACAAATAAAATTTGTATTATTTTACTTGTAACAAAATTTGACTTTAATAACAGGAACATGCATGGAAAAACCTGGGCATATAATAAGTAAAACAATTTACTGCTCCAAACAAGGCACTTTGCAGTGCCAAATCATCCTGATTTGATCTATTATTTTGATTTTATCATCTCTCAATTTGAGAGATGATAAATATTACACTAGGAATAAATAATTTCACCATGAAGCCACAAATGGGGAAACCATCAGCAGAGGTCATTCCATCTCTACTCCTCTGACCAAAGAGTTTCATTTTGCAAGCTACGAGAAAAAGTACCCTTAATATTTTTTTTTTTTCCTCCTGATTGTTTAAACAAAGGCTGCACATGGTGAGGGATTTACATTTTATCCTTAATCAAAGCTACAAGAAGCAATCTGCTTCACCTAATGATAGGGAAGGAATGGGGATTTGAACAGGATTTAAAGTAGTGAAAAGCGTGAAGAGATTAATGATCAGCAAAAACCAAAGTAGGAAGGATTCCTGGAAGATGTGGGTTTAATGAATTATTCGAAAGAGGAGAGAGAGGGCACTTGGCAAAAAGACATAGAATTGGATGTTCATTGTTCATTTAGCATTAGGAGAATAACAGCATAAAAGGGCTTTAAAGATCTAATGAAGAAGTCCATAATCCCAAAGCATGAGAGTTTAGAGCTGAAATGTACTTTGCCTGCTGAATGGGAATATTTGTAAAAAGTCTGTTAAATAATAAGGATAAAAAAAGTAGTGGCTCCAAGGTCCTTATCACTTTTATTAGCTCATGAGCACAAAGTAGACTCATATTTTATGGACCAGAAGTAGCAGCAAGTGTGTCAAAGTGTATTTCTTAGATTATTTTATGTGGTATAGTCATTGTTGCTTCCTGACCTCTAATAATATTTTATAAAAGGTGAAAATTCAGTACCAAAAAAAATCATTTTTAAAATTCTTTTCAGGGGTGGGGGGTGAAGTAAAAAACATTAAAAGAAATTAACTTCTTAATGAAATTGTAAATTATTTCAGTTGCAACTATCTCATTATTTTATAAATCACATAGATGAAACACGCCAGAAAAAGCAAGATGTTAAAGTATTCCTCATATAAGATCTTCCAAATGGCACACTGAGTTCATGTAAAACTTCATGTTGGAATACAAATTTTTATTCCAACAGCCAGCAAATATGTTTTTTGAGTGCTTTCCTTATTCTCCTACCCCCCCAAAAAACCCCATGCCCCTTTTTTGAGTTATCGTATGCATTCAGTAGTATTACCATATGAAGAGTATACAAAAGGAGAGGAAAGAGGGGTGAGAACTATTATGACTTTAATAAGTTTAGTTTTCCTAAGACAAAAGCCGAGGAGAATGAGTAGAAGGCAAACACATCTTCTTTTGTACGTCACGTGATCTTTTGGGACTTATTGTGTATTTTTTTCTGTAAAACATCATCCTAGCCTAGTGTTTTTCATTTTGAATTTATGCACGTGACTATACTTAACTGTCATAAATTGTTATGTAATAGTGAGTTTGTTGCAATTAGACTAAATTCTATAGATTTATTAAATCATGCTTTTGTATATGGACATGTTGTAACTTTCCAGGTTTATGTTTCCAAACTACGGATCCAGCATTCTACACAAGGAGATGTTTTTTTGTTCCATTATTTTGTTCAGCTGACTATTGTCTGTCAGTTCAGGCTTAGATCCATGTCATTGTTTTGCATTAACCACAGTCACATGATTGTTAAATCAACAACAGAGTAAAATTACCTCAACCTAGCCCTAACAATGACTTCTTGTATATTTATGTTTCTTTCACAGTGAAATGTGCTTCCTGTGCTTATAATAATGCTCAAGTCATACAGAAGATTTCACGTTTTTTTCTAAGGAGGAAAAAAGTGTTTTATTGCATCTCCTCTCTTGAATAGTTTGGTAGTGTTGCTACCAATGATTCACTTAAAAGAAAACTGCTATACTTTTTTTTATAATTGTGAGGACATGATAACTTAGAATAAATAGATGTTTTTCTAACACCTGATACAGAAATATCTTCATGATCACTGTGGAGCCAGGTTCTTTGTGAACTCTGTAATAAGCCCACAGCCAGTCTCTGCTCAGTATGGGTATAGAAGACATTGTGTTAGCTTTTCAGCTGTGGTTGGAAAGGCACAGCCAAGCATAAGGGTCCCCACTCACCTGTTTCTGGAGTGGTTCTTAATGGGACAGGCTGCTACATAAAACTTTAAGTAGAACAGAGGCCATTGCCACTTGCAACATGATGGGTTACGACTGACATTCCTTTAGCTCAAGGTCAACGGGGTGGAAAAAGATGTTAAAAACAGAGTACACCTCTAAAGTCAGTTTTAAATGTTGGATTTTTTCTACCCCTTAGTAATGCAGAACATATCACCATGAAAGTTAATCATGTGAGACATGAACACTAAGCAATAGGTATGTATGGATATTAAAAATTATGAAGATACATCTCTTTCAAGTGGAAATTGCTCAGTTTAAACAAAAATCGTATTGTGTCCTATAATCAACCGGATTTTCAAAACTCTAGGCGTTCCATTTCCTAGGTTCAGTTAAAAAAAAAAAAGAGGAGAACAAATGAGTGGCTTTGAAAGGCAGAGGGAGAGGCCAGGATGTAACAGTCAGTGGCAATAAAGGACATTTACCTGTGTTGTGGGAAATCTATTTTTGAATACTTATTTTGCCCTAATGCCATGTTACTGTTGTTCTCAGCTGATTTGCTTTCAGCCTCTGTTCCAAGCTGTATAAATAATTACAGGCAGAAGAAACAGAAGAGAGACTTGAATCTTGTATCCTAATGTGAATGTGGAAGTGTCAGGCTATCAGAAATACACAAAGTGGTCTTCATCCCTTTTTTTCAGAAACCTTTTGGAAATACTTTTCTAATGCATTGGAACTTTAAGATAATTTTTACCTTTTTAGAAGTCCAAGAGTGTATTTCCCACACATTTATGACCAAGTGGCATTTCTAAATATTAACCAAAAACAGTAGCTTTGCTTGAGGAAAATACATTTCCTGCCACTTTGACTTGCTGTCCTGTCTGTCATTAAACATTACCCATTTTTAGCTCAAGGTATATGTGTAAATATTTCTGAAATCATCAATTTAAGAAAAAGTTTGGAAAGGACAGTTGGTGACTCTCAGGCTGAATGAATGATAAACATCAGACTACCACCTTGAACAAATGCATCACCACTCATCTCTACTGTTTCCTAAAGCTGGGCATAATTCTTGCCACTCAACCTGATTTAAGAAAAGTAAAGGAAACAGGAGCCTTAGCAGCAAATTTATTTCTGGCATTGATTTTTTTTGTTTATCGTGATATCCACTGGAAGCTAATTTTATTCTGCTTTATAGGATAGTTCCCCTCAATTCAATTTTTTTTCTTTTTTAATGGTTGTGAAGTTTTTTCTTGCTCAGAAAGATAGCTATATTTTATTTTCTATTGCTGGAAAACACCATTCTTCTGCATCATTACATTGTAATGGAAAAATAATTTGCTTCCTCAGTAAGCAGAAGACTGTCATCATTGACAGGAAGAAAACAAAAAAGGTGAATTAGAGCTTAAGGCTAGTATCAATGCATTGCACATTGCATCACAAGCACAAAGGGTAAGATAATATTGGTACTGTGACCTTGTGCAAGCCATAGCGAAAGCGAATTGCAGTGTGATTTCCTTGATAAGACAGCACACAAAAGTTGTTGGAAAGAAGACTAATTTTAGGGCATTAAAATTCTGATGTTACTATTAAAATTGTCATTTTGATGTTTGATGGCAAGATTTTGCAATTTACTAGTAGCATTATTCTGTAATGCTATTAGATACCTTGGTATCAATGATGGCATTCCGTTAACGTTATGTAAATTACAATGTGACAGTTCCTGACAACACATGATAATTACTAATGATGGAACTTTATGGATTATTTCTCCCCATTCCATCTCAAAAATTGCCAGTTTTGACAGCAGATGAGCAAATGTCTATTGAGACTTTCTTTTCCTGCTATGTGAATTTTTAAAGTAGTATTAAAATTTATGTTATAGTTAGATGATTGCAGTTTTAAGATCTCCAGTGGAAACATACTTTCTTTTATTTACAGTAGACACATGCAGTTTCTCTTAATATTCTCCCCATTAATACCTCCCGAGGCAAGTAGGCCCATAGAAAAGAGTAGTGATATTTACTTTAATCAAAGTAACAGAGCATAATTCAGCACAAAATTGTTTTCAGAACAATATGACACATCGTGTAACTGTGTGTCTGTATTGGTTTAGTAAGAGGGTGGCCGAGCCACGTGGCTCCCCGCCCCCTCCCTCTGTCGTGGGTCGCGGACAAAGAAAAAAGGTTTAAAAGTGTCTTTTTGAGTTGAGATAAGGAAGGGTTAATATATACATATTTATATAAGAAGACAACATATAAAAACAAGGAAACCCAGTAGTAACAGTGATAAAGGAGCAATACAAAAAGATTGATAACAGAGAATAGTGAGGGAGCCAGCTCACCCAGATACAGCGAAAGGCAAATTGCCCGCGAACTGCCCCCCCACCGGAACTGGCCCCGGGGCATGACGTCAGTATGGTGTAGAATTACCTGCTTCACTAAAATTAACCCTGTCCTGGCCAAACCAGGACAGTGTCTTTCTCTGATATTGGAATATCATTTGAATGGTATGTATTTTAGTGAATTTAAGACTGAACTGAAGCTACAAAGAAACACGTAGTTGACTCTTAAGTAGGGTGCATGTTATTCACAAACATTTGGCATAGGATTTAAGCCGCACAGAGGTGTTGATTAAATGATGACTGTCTCAAGACAGCAGTGCTAGTCTGAAGATCTTCAAGGGTCCTCAGTTTCTCCACAGTTCCAAAATCACTAATCTGTGAACAGCCAGCAGGCTGACATCCTAGAATATGCTCTACTGTAGCATCTCTTAGGACCCGATGAATAAGCAGCAATGTTCACATCAGTGTAGATACAGTCCTGTACTTTTTGTTTGAAAGCAAACCATTTTAACAAATGCAACTTTAGACACAAAGTACCTGTAGGTCAGCATCAGAATGCAATCTAGAAAATGTGAATGTTCCTTAGATTAACATACCATATGAAAGCAGAAAAGCAAACCCATCAAATTGTTTAAAAATTCCAAGGTATTTAGCAATGCTGTAATTATTGCAGTAAATGAAGAGAATCACATCACCTGAGGGGCTATGATTTTAAGGAAGAGAGAAATTATCACAGAAAGCATGGAAGCCTTGTCCTTTATGGGAGGAAAAAGCAATTAGGCTTATTTAGTTTTCAGAGAGGTTAAGAAAGAAATGAAGTGTGATGTTTGAAATTTCAAATTCTGAAAACAGGACACTTTCACTATTTTTTTTGCAATGTAAGAAATGAGATAACATAACATTGAATAACATATAAAAACATATAAATGTCATGTAATATTCTTGTGAATAGTGAAGTTTTCTCCAAAATCAATATAGACGATGACATGATAAGGTAAGTAGATCCCCATGCACTGATATAGATGTCAAGCTAATATAGAAAACAAATAAACACAAAAAAACTTCCATTGTCTATTTTACAGGATATTCTGTGTTACAAAGTGGAAGCTGTTCTTTATCAGAGACATGTATTAGTGCTAATTACGTAACTGTTACAATTTGTGATTCTCAAATTCTTATGACTAGGAATCAAGATTCCTGCATCCTGGACCTGCTTTTCATTCTTTCAAATTGTCATATAATGGCTGAGATAAGTGTATCATTCAGCATAAAATGAGTCTTGGTCAATCCTGTCTATCTAAAAATTGTGGTTACAGCATACAAAGATGAAGTAAAACAAATTTTTTACAAAGGCATGTAGTGATAGGATAAGGGTTAATGGATTCAAACTGGAAGAGGATAGGTTTAGGTTGGAAATTAGAAGGAAATTTTTCTCACCAGTTGATAAGACACTGGAACAGGCTGCCCAGGGAAGCTGTAGATGCTGTGGGACTTGATTTGTTCAAGGCCAGGTTGAATGGGGCCTTGAGTAACCTGGTCTAGTAGGAGGTGTCTCTGCCTGTGGCAGGTGGCTTGGAACTAGATCGTCCCTTCAAACCCAAACCATTCTGTGATTCTATGATACGATTCTATGAAATTGGGCATAATTACCTGCTCTTTAGAAACACTGTTGCTACAGCTCAACAAGCTAAAACAGAGACCCAGCAGGACCAAGGTAAGTTCAGATAAAACTGACCAACTTGTGTCTTGAGTCCTTTCAAAATTAATACAGAGCCCAAAGCCTGTTACTAGCAATAGTCACACTGTATTTTCTGAGCCACAGGGCCTCATAAAGTCTTTTTTCTTTGCAATTTAGCTGCTATATAGAGTTCTGTCCAGTAAAATTTTAATAATGATTACTTGCATGAATGAAACCAGACAAATGTAACTATTTACTAAATATTAGTGGGAGACATTTTTTTTATTAGGAGAATGTGAAGCATGATCTGGCCACTGCCAAGTTAGATAATGTATTTTACGTGGTGTTGCAACATTGTGTCTGCATTGTCTGCCATTTGACAGTTTTATTGCTGTTAAAAAGGATTTAATTTAATGAACACAACTCTCTTGTGTCGTAAGACAAACCAGCG
>VZZY01016696.1:0-167225 GCA_013400335.1 Eurystomus gularis
TTGCTCACCATTGCTGCTTATTGTGGGGAGATGCTTTGTTTGACCTTCCTTTTCCGGTTAACATATCTGTAGAAGCCCTTTTTGTTTTTCTTTGCATCCCTTACCAAGTTCAGCTAAGTTAAGCTTTTTTCTGTTCATCTCATTCTTCTCTGGTTGGTTTAGGTTGCTGTATTCTTACCATGTTGCTTGAGTATGAAGAAAGAAAGGACTGAAATAAGAGAAAAAGTTAGGAGAAGATTGGTTTTGGTGATGGAAGAACTATTATAAGAAACTTTGGCAGGATTACTTGGTGAATTCTGTGTGCATACTATTCTGTTGGAGGCAAACTCTTCTGCCAGCCCTAACAAATGCCTCTCTGAGTAAATAAAAAAAAAAAAAATTACAGGTGTAAGGTGAATTTTGTGTGAAGTTGGAAAGAGGAAGCTTCCTGAACATTTAACCATTTATCAAGTATACATATTAGTTTTGAAGCACATAAGTCTCCACTCTGTCATGGAGAATCCTCTCTGTCAGTCTAGAGAATTACAGAAAACTATGTTTATATGTGATTTTTTTAGGTTTCCTGTTGTTACAAATAGTTGAACTTTATCCATTTATAAAATATCCATACATAGATGGGAAATCAACTTTAAATATCTAAGCTGATTTTTAAGTGTTCTACAAAGTTATCAACAGACAACTTTACAATGCAAAAGATACTAGTTAGGCATAAAGTGAATAGTAAGGAAATTATTGTGATGATACTACTGTTGAAATAATTTATATTATGTGAAGACTTAATTTCTGTTATGTTTATATAATCCATGCATGATATAGCTATACAATATTATACATAATACAATGTATAAATGTATGCAATGTATACATCTTGCAAGAGAACTCTGAACTTACTAGGTAAGCTGGTTGAAATACTTTCTGGGTGAAAGTTTAAGTTTGTGGTTTTTTTCTAATTCACAGTTGATCTTAGTTGTATTGAAGAACAAATTTGATTTTATGTAGTGGGTAGACTTGCAATGTATATGAAATCCTGACTCAGAAGAAGATGCTGGGAATTTTGTCATCAGCATCGGTGTGGCCACAGTTTTGGTTTTGGAGTGTTTGGCAATGTGGGAGGCTAATGCAAAGGAGGTTTTGGTTTTTATTTTTGTGGGGGTTTTTGCTTGTTTGGGGATTTTTGTTTTGTTTTTTTTAAGTAATTATACAAAGCTTAAGAGATAGACTTAAAACTAAACTTAAAGCTGTAATGAGGAGGTTAATAGATGCAAGAAGCTTCACCTGTGATCTGTTAAGACAACTAATGGGAAGCCATGATAATGATGCACAACACATCCAGTAGTAAGCAGTGTAGTCAGCAGCTTGAGAAAGAAGTCTTTAATGCCATGAAGAGTACATTATTTCATCTTCAAACAAAGGCTGGCTGTTGACTTATGGAGACCACCTTCAGCTGTAGCTGCCCTGAGGACTACAACTTTCACTATTAGGGCAGCCACATACCTATTTAAAACTAATTTGTAAAACGTTTGTGAAGTAGAAAGGCTGATACATTATTTGGCAACAAATTTCTCCTGTACCTCTTAGCATTTGTGACCAGGTGTCTTACTAGGCCGCTTGGTATTTCCAGAGCAGTGATGACAGTGAAATAAATTCTAGCACTCTTTGGTTGGAGAGTGATGCAGGAATTATCAGTCATTTGAAGGGAGGATAACTGTATGCAAAGCTTGGTCTCTTCCGCTATCTGCAGTGGTACTTTTGGTGTCTTTTGAGATGGTGTCAACATGTACTGTAAGCACCCAAATGTGTATTTTTACCATATATACTGTCCTGGTTTGAGTTAGAACAGAACAATTCTGCTCAGTGATTTACTTTTCAGCTGAGTTTCTTCTAAGTGACTGCACTTTCTGAAGTTCATGGCATATTTTCACAGATAGCATCTGCTTCTAGCAGTGATAACGCTTGATGTTTAGAGTTACTACCAAGGACTGGTGTGCAGATGAAGGTTACTGCTAAGTCTTGTGTACCACGTTGGGGGTAATAAAAAGTAAAAGGCCGTAACTGTGGGGAGAAGCAGACAGAACAGGTGACCCTAGACTGACCAATGAGGTATTCCATCCCATATATGTCATAGTCAGTATAAAGCTGAGGGATCACGAGGGTCAAGCTCTTCTTCTTCAATGGCCAGCATCCAAGGAGGACTCCATCTGTTCTGCCTTCAATCCCAGTTCATATGGCCTACTTTATCATCAAAGTCTAGGCCCGATTTTGTTAAAGGCTACATCACATTAATCCCGTTGTATTCCAGTTACTGTATTGTGCAAGTATGTTTGTCCTATGGGAAATCACCAAGAAAGCTTCAAGAGAATGTGGCACTGCTTCCTGGGCTTGTCCTCTAGTTGGAGTAAAGGAATAATCTCTGACCAATGGAATTATGCCCAAGTAAGCATATGGAGGGAAAAGGGTGGAGATGAAGTAGCAGAGTTGGAGCCATGACTCAGCACGCTTCTTGTGTGTTACTTGTACTGCAGAACTTTTGCTGGTCCAAAAACTGCAGATGGGGAATGTTTTAATAACAATTAGAATAAAGCACAGTGTTTTTCGGGGTTGCCCAAAATACCCTTATGGCAATTCAGGATTTGGGCTGTTGGGAGAAGAATTCTGAGGCCATTTTTAGAAGAAGGATTCCTGATAGTTTGAAACTTAGGAAGAGAGATATCTATGCAGTCATAGATGCAATATATTGTACCTTCTATTTTGCTTGGGTTATTTTTTCAGTGCCCTTGGAAATTAATTTCCTAGTGCTCCAGACTTCTATTTAACACTTTGAACACACAGGCAGCATTCTCACATCTAACAAGTGTGATATATTAAGCTGAGGAGAGAAAATGTAGAGAAGGTTAGTTTTAATGTGGACTCGGCTGGAGGTGTGCCACCTAATGAATCACTAATACCACATCCTGCAGTGTTATGAGTGCTAGTGGTCTCCTGTCCAAATACAATCCTTGTCCAGCTTCCTTCACTTATGAGCCTCAAAGGGTCATAATTCTTACATCTACTTTAGGAAGAAGTTACAAATTGGACTAGGCAAAATGGAACATTGTGAACAAGTTTCATCGGAACAGAGACTTCAATGGAGAAATTGAAACATAGAAAAGAATAGTGCTGTACAGGAGCAAAAATGTTCAGACTGTGCACTAAGTACCTTGAGAGGAAATAGGCTCTTTAATATTCTATGCATTCAGAAGGCATTTCAGATTGTAGTTTGCTTGCATATATTAAAGCTTTTTTTATAACTTGGTATGAATTGGTTGCATATGCATGTGATGTAAATAAAACCTAACTGTATGTTTTAAGCCAAAGAAATAAATCAGCCAATGATTCTATTGCATATATTCTTGCTACAACTGTGTTGGAGAGCTATAAATAGATATTGCTTATTGCTTTTACTTGCATTCATGTTTGCTTTAAATGGCAAATAAAACTATTGTTAACAGACCCTAAAATCACTTGCTGGATATTGACTTAGATTACTTTGGGGAAAAGAATAAGTGTCCTTGTTAAAATATTTGTTAATAGTGTCTGAGTTTTGGGACAAGTAGATATTGCAAGTACAAATTACTAAAGATTTTTCTTCAATGTTTTCAAGAAAGAAATTATGTAGAGTATTTATAGGCACTTTTCTAAGTGCTTATACTATGAGTTACCTTTTTGTGGAAAAAGCTGGCTTCAGGGGAAAAAAAAAAAGACAAACCAAAAAAAAACCCCGAAACAGAACAGGAGTAGCAGTTTTGGTAAGTACTGGTTGGCCTAAAACAAAGTAAAAGAAACATAGTAGAAAAAGAAATAGCTATCTCACCAATGTATCATTACCTTCTTTTGCTCTTTTCCAAATATGTCAAAATCAGCAAATATTTTTTGTCTATATTTCCAGTAACATCTTTAAAAGTAGATCTTCCTGGCTTTGTTTTTCTTTTCCAGTAGTGGAAGAGCTTTTGCTTTGTAAGGATTTTTTGACTGGCAGTAAATATGGCAAAAACAGGATAGGTGATCAGTCCACTAAAGTGTCTGAGTATTCACGCAATATATACCAAATATAATGTAAATGTCACTGGTTCTTTTTGCCCTTCTCTCTCATGGGGGAAAATCAATACATATGCTTCAGAATTCTTGCCTTGACAAAATGAGATAGACGATGATAGATCTGGCTAACTGGCAGCATGCTTGTCTCTTTGATAAACTAAGTATTTGGAACTTTTAGAGGAATATTGTTAAAACATAATATTCTTGCCATCTGGTGCTTCTTGCTCACTTCAGTGAGATGCTTTGGAGGTAAATGAGAAGTGCTTCTTAAGAAGTTAAATATGACAGAGTCCAGAATACTGAGACTTGGTGAGATTCCTTTGTTATATAATAACAGCTAATAAAAGTAGTAAGAGGGGGAGTGGAACAGCTGTTGATTTATTTTGCTATAGAGTCTTAACTTTCGGTTGTATAAGCAAAGAGTGTCTCTTAAAATCTGTATTTATGTTTATTTTTTATCTTTTCGAGTGGTATGAACAGTTGGACTAGCCTTGCGATAGAACCTGCAGAATACCAGCAAATTAGACAGTAGGAAGTACTAAGGAAAAAAAATCATTCTGCTAAGTTAAGTTTCATCTAGGCCTAGGTATACATAAAGCTTCTCCTTTCAAGAAAAAAAGTATTTGTTTATTTTCATATTGTACAGTTTAAGGTACAATCTCATATATAGATCCAAATAAGAACATAGGCAAAACACGTACACCTCCACAGAGAGAGAGAATAGATTTCAAAATCCCTTTAAAAGTATCGTGAGCATTCTGTGTTTGCAAGTAAGGGATTTTTGATTTTGTTAAAACTTACAGTGAATGGAATGGAATTTTTGCATAATAAATCTTAATTGCAATTCTGAGAGCTGTTACATAGCCAAGACAAAGAATCTTTTGGGCCACAGATAAACTATGCACTTGAACAAGAAAAAAAATAAAATTTCCTGAATGCATTTATTTTTTTTTTTTTTTAACATATTGATAATTAGAGGTTGCAAATCTTAATTTTGTAGTTAGAGTAAACTCATGTGCCTGGACACATGAATGCAGCCTGCTCACTTGCTGGAAACTGGAATATAGTAATGTTAAAACACAAAGTGCTAAGAAAGAATTGGTGTTGTATGTCAAATCCAGTACTGAAAGTACCAAACAAAGGAAGATAAATCTTGACTCTGCTTGCACTCCATTCATTGAAAAGCCCCTGATGATAAAGGTATAGGTGACTATTAGATGACATTAATATATATTCTCCCTGAACTATTGGGTCCACAGTTATGATAAAATACTGGTAAGTCTGCTTAAGTTGATTTGTTATGGCCTGTGTATTGATGACATACCTTAGGATTTAATAGGCTAGTACTGCTCTAGACATACATTGTCACATTAATTTGCTTTGTGCAAAGATGGATAGACAGTGCATTACACCATCTCTTGTATTGTGAGAGGACGCATACATGTAGAAGTCAGTTGTCCACTTCTGCATTGAAGTAAGTTTATGAAGGCTGTGTGACACAAGACATGTCAGACTTTGACCCCTTTTGCATTCTTCTTAATTAGTAGCTCTTATTCAAAACCACGAGGAATACTGTGGGCTCTAAACTGACAGAACTGTGTGAAGTTCTTGCACTGTGTTTGCCTGAAGGCTGAGCGGCACATTAGTAGGGTTGAGACAACTCAAATACTGATATCGTAAATTTGGGGGGAATTTTGAACCTTTAAATTAGAGACCTCCTGTCTGTTGGAATATTCTTCTGAGGAATTATTTTAGGTCTTTCATTCACTAATCTGTTCCTTCATTTATTCTTTTATTCTAATGTGTTTCAAAATGCTGTTCAATTCAAGCAGCATGTGAGCAAGTGGAAATCCCATGTCACTTATTAGTGTTATTTGTAAGCTAGAAGTGATCTCCTAATTTAAGGAATTCAAATCAATCTTCATCATGCCTTGTATTGATTAGGTTTTGCTATTTTAGGGCAACCAGACATCTTCTCAAACCATAAATAGGACTGTTGAAACTTAGCCACTAATAAAATGGCACTAACTTTATTTTTTAGATACATGACATTGAAGGCATGCAGTTTTGGGGGTAAAAATGTAGTTTGAACGATATAATTTTAAACATGAAAGACGGAAGTTTATATTTATTGTAAGTAAGAGGTATGAGTGGATTGTTGGATTAAATGGTGGCCTTTCACCTCCAAGGCAACAGTTTAAATTAATCCCTAGATCCTAAGTTAATGGTGATAAATGGTTTTAGCTTTGTCCCTTGTGTAAAGTAGTCCATATTACAAAATCGCCATACATCTGTTTTTGCAAACTTGGCATAATTGGCATTCTCTTAGGACTGAATTGGCATTGAAAGTGAACTATTTCTTACTGCTTAGGAAGGTGTTCCCTCTAGGTCAGGGTAAATGTCATTGTTAGGTCTGTGAAGGAAATCTGCTCCTATGTCTGTTAATAATCCATACCTGAAACATTTATCAAAAATATTTTAAGTGCTATAGATGTTCTTTTTATTTTATTTTTTTTTAAAACCAAACTTCAGAGTAAATAAAGTAAATAATTATGGACAGGGACCTTATATTTTTACATTTGGTAGGAATTAAAATGCTCAGAGACAACAAAATTCTCACTTATCATTTGGTCATGGCAGGTAGTCTACCACTTCAGTGGTGGCCTTTATGAAAGGTGGACATGTGGAAAGAAATATAAATCCATGTAGAATACGTTATTATTTACTAAGAACTAGGTTGAACTGGAGTGAAGGAAAGCATGTGGCTTTCCTTCCCCCTTTCCCTGGAAGAGCTCTAGGAATTGCAATTCCTTCTATTTTCTTTTATTTTGAAAGTGGTGAGACATTGTAACAGGCTGCCCAGAGAGATTGTGGATGCCCCACCCCACCCCTGGAAGTGTTCAAGGCCAGGTTGGCTGGGGCTTTGAGCACCCTGTTCGAACTTAATCTGCCCGTGGGAGGGGGGCTGGAGCTAGATGGTCTTTAAGGTCCCTTCCAACTCAATTCTATGATTCTATTACATGTACGTGTGGCACTTAGGGACGTGGTTTAGTGGTAGACTTGGAAGGGCTGGGTGAATGGTTGGACTCTTAAAGGTCTTTTCCAAACTAAATGATTCTATGATTCTACTCTGCCTCCAAGGAAAAAGCAGTAAGTGTCATATTACTGTTGGCTGAAGAGTTTGTGTGTGTTTGTTTTCCTGCTCTTGCTGTTATGTCTGCTGGACTGAAGCTTTAGAGCTGGAGTCCTGCACCTCACTTTTTTAGCTGGCAGAGGATCTGGAGGAGTGAAGAGCTGAATACACAACTTTTAACCAGTGCCTCAGTTTTAACCCCTAGTGTGAACTGAAGTGTTGTGAGGCAATGAAGGAAGCTGTATCTGCATTTTGACCAACATGTTCTGTTTGGTGTTATCCACTGCAGTGTTCCAGGAGAGGGCTTACTGTGCTGAGTGCTGATTTTCCCAAAATCTTCAGATGTAGACAAGAAAAGAATCACAAATATATTTTTTGTAGGACAGGAATTGAGAAAAGACGTCTAGGAATGCAATGGGTCATATTCATTGAGTCCTGATTCTTCTCTTCTGGTACCAACGAGTGAAGCAACTTCAAAATGACCTCTATCAAATCACATATATTTCTGTACATCTCTTAGCTAATCAGGGAACAATTTTCTTAAATTTAGGGAAGATTACAACAGTTTTTTCATGCTGATTTGCTGTTTGAAAGCAGAACACAAATCTTACTTGGTTTGTTCATAAAAAATAATAGGTTTTGAAAAATTATTTGTAAAAAAATCTCTAGTTCATCAGATGTCTCTTTATATGAAGAACTTGAAAAAAACTACACAGAAGTGTTTGGTTCATCTTTATAAAATATACAGACATACCTTTATAAAATATCAGAGAAACTGCATCATACATGTCCATAGTGGGATTTTATATAATAAGTTAACACAGATGTCTTCAATCTGAGTAAAGTTTGGGCTACATATTAGGGCTATATATTAGATGAAATTTAATTACATGTTTGAAAGTGTACACCTTTTGTTTCAATAACAGTTGTCTGGGTGAATGGGAGGGGAGGAGACAGGAGGGGGAAGGAAAAAACCTTTTCTCTAATTGTCATACTCTGCAAAAAACCATGGAATATACTGTATCATTTGTGCTAGCTAGTTACTATGATTTCTAGTAATAGCAGATGGATAGAATTTTGTGGTAAATTTTCATAGATGAACCGTTTTAATAAAACACGCATCTCATGTAGTCATTTGCTGTATCATGTGTAGAACTTATTGGCAGGAATCGGAGATGTGAGCTGTTCTAAGCCTTAAGTAGCTAAAAGGGATTAACTTTACACAGAGGATTTACTAATAAAGACATCGTACTTAGACACATAGAAGGAAAGGAAAGTGAATTGCTGATCAAGAAATCGTTCTATCTGATTGTCCTAAATGCTTTCTTTTTTTTTTAGTGCTACTTATAAATCACAGAGTCACAGAATGTTAGGGGTTGGATGTAGCATATTGTATAAATGTAATTAGATACTATTCTCATATTTTTATCTTCATGCGTTTATAGTAGCTTCACAGTAACTGGCAGTCATAGTAAGATACAGATAGACATGACAGTCAATCTGTAGGCTGTGATGGCAACCTGTGTGATATTTGTTCTTCTGATACTTGGTTTTCATATGCTTAGGAGTAGATCCTACTACTTGAGCCAGTAAAAAATTGGTTTTCAAAGGGATGATGCAGGTAATTCAAATCTTCTCTGGGATTTGTTTTGTTTTTTTTAAAAAGCACAAGAAAAAAACCCAACAACCTTTAAAAAACTGAATACTCCTGCTTTGCTTCTATTCTGTGAACAACCAACAAGTTTGCTTCATATCTTGAGGGCAGGTGAGCATCAACAAGGTTTAAAAGGTGAGCAAAAAAATCAAAGCCCAAGTAAGAAAAAGAAGTTTCTCCACTGAAATGTAGGAAGACTTCGTGACAACTGGCTTCATGGTCAGTCTGTCTCTGAATGCTGAGTTATGTAACTGTTAGTTGGGAAGGGCAGGAGGAGGTGCACATGGCTGGTTTACCTTGTTCATGAAAATATTTCTTTCCTGAAAGATTTGTGATCTTGTCAGAACACATTAATTTTGTAGGCAGAGATTAAACAGGTATCAAAAAGTTAGGAAACATGCCTGTTGCCTCTGATCGCTCCGCTTGCTTTCTTATCATATCAACTGCAGGTTCTATAGTGAGAAAAAACACCTTGATCTGTATTTCGAATGCATCTTTGCTACAAAGGGTTGAAGCAGATTTTAGGTATTTCAGACTTGGCATCTCAAGTGGAACAGTCTGGGTTTTGGCTACTAGAGCATGAGGTAATTTTTTGTGCTCTTTAAAATATACCTTTGTTGATACTTGTTTTAATATGTTTATACATATGTACATCCATGTATATAATTGTAATTATTAAACGAGGTGTTGTAATGTAGATGTTCTATTTTACTTGTAGGGAACTATAAAGATGTTACTTGTTGCAAAGAATAATCTTTTAATTGGACCCAATATAGAAGTGAACAGTCATTAAAGAAGTAGTTTCCAAATAAGGAACAGTAAAGCTATTGCTCTGACAAACAAGGTATGAGCTTTAAAACTGTGTAAGCTACTAAGAACTAGTAAGAGTGTATGTCATTCAAAAATAAATTTATTCTGGCTTTCTGGTTTATACTGGGTATATACTGTGAGTTTGGTCTCACAAATTATTAATGCTGTTCTTATACAATGTATATTAAAAAATAGATGTGATATGCATTTATTTTATAGATTATTTATCTTATAGATTTTTGCTATTACTTCAAATTAAGGAAGGCTCTAGCCATTACTATATATGATTAATTTTTTAAAAAGTCATGAAGGTGTGGCTGGGCCATACCAAGCTGTCCCTTTGTTTTTTGTCTCATAGTAAATAATGCATTTTGGAAAGGGAAAATGGGGCAGGCACTTTGTGAGTCATTCCCATTTGTGGCTTATTGATTTCCTGAGATGCTGTCTTTGTGGTTAACTTCTTTTGTGAATTTAGTGAGCTGGTTGGTTTGTTTGTTTTAACCCAGCACTTACTTGCGCTTTGCTTTTTGAGGTCTTTCTGAGTAGAAGTAAGAAAATAATTCCAGTAAACCATTTCCTGTAGTATTAGCTGATACCTACCCATAGATGTATTATCTTACCCCAGCATTACGAAAGAGTACTGATGAACTGAAGGAATCGCTATAGAAATGTGTTTTTTTGTGCTACAGTTAAATGAAAGAAGATTAAATAACAAACATGGGCTTTGTACCTGTTGAGCAAGGCACCAAAACAGGTTTTAAAATGCAGGCAGTTCTGAAGTTTTTTGCACCACTGTAGTGATATTTTTTTCCTGCAAGGTTGCTGATATAATCATTTTGAGGTTGTTGCATTTGATATTGATGTTAGCCTTTAGGATAGCTGATAAACTGACTTTCTTCTCGCAGGCATCATTAATAAGAGGCTCGGTGATGTCCTGAATAATTTTCCTCACAATTAGCAGCATTGATCTTGTAGGTGCAGCAGCAGCTAAAGTTCCTTGAGGCAATCACACAATGAAACTGGTTGAAACTCACACTGAACTGCAAGCCAACTGTTCCCATTTGACCATTACAGCAGTCACTTTCTTTCTAGCTCTCATTTGTTGATTCTTGAAAGCAGTTTACTCCTCATGCTTAGGTATATTTCTCACTTAGGCTTCCAAGGTGAGAACTGAAAGCCTGGATTCACTGAGCGGTTCTCTATAGGATCAGTTCTACTCGGAAAGTCATTCTGGATGTGAAGTTAATCTGTAAAATACTTTTGTACAGAGACACAGTGTTCTGATATTTCAAATGTAATGAAAGCTGTTGGGTTTTTCATTGGGGGGGCAGAGCAGAAGAGGTTGAAATAATTTATCATTAAAAAACCACCTTTATCCAATTATAAATTAATATTGATTACCACTTATGGAGTGGGCTCCAGGAGAGGCTTTATATACCTATTCTGCCTACTAATAAGGTCTCATCTCAGATGCACAAAAGCTTTTAAGGAAGTGGGTCATTTGAATAGAAGTTAGAAAAATCACCCTATGCTTTTGTAGTGAAAGCATCTTGCCTATTAAGCAGGCTTCAAAGACATGCTTGATGCTGATGTGGGAGTGTAGACTGGGAGCTGTACAGCTGCTGAGGGGCACAGAAGGGCTGTAGGGCTGTGGGGGAAGGAGAGAGAGAGGGAGAGAGTGCTCTATGAGACTACCTTGTAATGTGTTAAATGCAGATCTTGATATGATTGTGGGTGTAACCCTTTTTCCATTAACTTTATCTAGTCTAAGAGTTGATGGCAGTTCATTGATAGTTGATCACAAAAATCCAATCTTGATTTCTGATGAAAAGCAGTATCTTACTTAAAACACATTTCAAGTAGTATCTCAGCTTCCTGTTGGCTCTGACTTTCTATCAAACGATTCACTGTACTCTTAAGAAGGGATTCATCCAGAGAGCAGTGCTTTTCTTAAACTTCTATGGGTATGGTAGAACTATATGGAAGTTATAAGAGAAAGGCTAAAACCAGACAAAAAGTACACAGATGGGAAAAAAATGGTTATTCATACTCCTTGAGGGTTGCAGTTAATGAGTGCCTGGGAGACTTTGGGCTAGGACTTGCACTCTGTTACGAAGAGGAGCACTGAAAGAAGCACTGATTAGGAAAGCAATCTTTCAGTGCATAGCATTTCCTGGGCTTTATTTGTCTTTAAGGGGTCATCTCTGATGACAGCAGATCCTATTTGTCTTTTTTTTAATCAACTTGTTTAATGTCAAGGATGCTTGAAATTTAATTAGATTACTCTTTTTTTGTTTGGGAAATAGCATGCAAGCAATAAAGCAGCATTTGACTTTTCAGAAAAAGATGATAGGAACACAATGATATGTAGTCCTGTAAGTAAATTACAGAGTGTCCTTAAATACTTCATTATTGATAGTTCTGTTGATCTTTCCAGTACTTCCTATATTCTGAGATGTGGTGTGAGACACTGCAGTTCTATTTACAACACACAGCAAAGGCCCTATCAGAAGCATTCTCTGTCAAAGTGTGGAAAGCATCTTAGATTGCTAGCATTTTACGAAGCTACAATGCAAAGTGAAGTGACATTATTTGGTTACCCTGTCCTATTGAAATCAGTTGTAAAATGTAAAAATTGGTTGAAGTACAAGAAAAGGGCAAGTCTTTCCAGAGTACTTGTATCAATGAATAAAATAACTGGTGATGCTGTCAGTGTCTTGGTTATTCGATGTGAGAAAAATTGTTGCATGAAGGATATGGATGTATAGTACACAATCCTGATGGAATGCTAAGTTCATTTGAAACGTCAAGGATTTTAATTTCTGATATCAGCCTACAAGTCTTTGTCTGCTGCATCAATATTACCAATATTCTTCCAGACTAAGCCTGCAATAATTCGTGGGTTTTTTAAAGCAAATGGGATTTTTTCTTTTGGCGTTTTAGGAGACAGAAAATCTTTCTAATCTAGTGAGGAAATCTGTGTGCTTATATATGTATATGTGCATATATAACATTAAAAAATCGAGACAATGAATAGATATGGTCCTTATATGGGCTTTATACATCTCCAAAATGATTAATTGGTTAAGATATTGTAGTAATAAAAACAAGTACTCTGGGAATTTCCATGTAATGCATGCAATATTCATTTGAAATTATGAAATGGTTTCATTTTGTCACTGAAGTAGCATTAGAAACACAAAGCCTGGCAAAGCGAAATTACCTCTCAATGGCTTTAGGAACCTGTAGCTTCCAGGCATTCCAAGAGGACAGTGGGTAAAGCTAAAACACAGTAAATCAAGAACTTGTAGGTAAATCTTGCCTATGACTGTGCAGTGGCATAGCAGGAGGAGAGTGATATTGGCCACACGCTATTGTAAGCCATCTGTGCATGCAGGGTATAGGTCAGGAAGACACCTTAGTAAGCTGACAATACTATTTGTTACATGAGGTTTTTGTCAGGGGATCTTAAAATGTTTCACAAAGGAGCTGTGCCAACATCTGCATTTTAAAAATAGAACAATTGAGGTAAAGGCTGAGTGAAATATCTGCCATGTAGCATAATGATGATAGAGCCTGGAGTTGAACTCTTATGTTGTGTGTTCAGGAGCACACATGGCTGTACATGGGTGCTGGAGTGGCATATGTACCCTGACAAAATGAATTTGGCTTGGAACGCATTCGTCAGCATAGAATCCAAGCAAATAAATGTGTTGCTATCCACAGGGAGAACAAAGGGGTGATGGAAATAGAAAGGTACTATTTTGTAGCTCCCACTGTGTTTAGCTGTCCTTATAGATGATATGCTGTCTCAAAGTGACAGAATTTCTTGTTACTTTGATCCATAGGATAGCAAATCTGCATGTATGGTGCATATGGTGCTATGTAACAAACATCAATACGTGATGCTATTCTATTTCAATGCTCTTTCTGTGAGGAAATGTCCAGCTTACTTGAACAAAAATAAGATTAATGAAAACAGTATCTAAGGCCAGTTCAGTTTGAAAATACTTCCAGGGCGGAACTTGAAAGCAAACAGAAAAATGAGATCCAGTTTATATTCCTCGCTAACAGCCTTTTTACATGTTGTTGGTGGTTTTTTTTTTTTTGTTAGGGAATGAATCACATGCAATTTTAGGGCACAATTTTACCTGTTCTGTTACATTTTAATGTAGCCTTTGAAAAAATGAGTTATCATTTTAGCTTTGAAAGAGTACAATCTGCAGGCTGTGATAATATCACTTCCTTTAGGTAGCAGCAGCAGGAAGAATAAAACTAATGTTAGACATGTATGAATTTTAGTCCAGATGAAAATGGTCTTGTTAAAGATAATCTTAAATGGAGAATTTTACACTAAAATGGGCAAGAAAATGGTGATTTAGGCATTCAGATCTGAAGTGAGTGAAGTTACACAGTTACTAACACAAAGGGACCTCAGGAATACAGTTAAGAAAGAAAATGTGTTGTAATCCAGAAAAACTCAGTAATCAAATTACAGCAGCTTTGCAAGAGAACAGACTGAAGCTAAGACTTCAAATGAACATTAACTTTGTGCCAGCTTTCTGCAGGTGGAGGAATTTAGCTTTCTAACGTGGCGTTCTAGGTCTCTTGATTTAAAATCTTGTTAGCAAACTAGAGAAAACACCAAGGTGATGAAGAGATTAGTGAGAACTTGGAAGAAGTTTTATGAGCAACTGAAATGAAGTATACCAGAGGAGATAAAAAAAGAAGACTTAGTGGACTGTTACTGCTGTGAATGGTATATTTTTTTTCCTTATCTTTTACATGTTTGTTTGCCTTCTCAGACAAAATACTTAAGATGAGGGTTACAATTTAAAGTATGTCTGCATCTTACAAAAAACATGAGGTAGTGTTGCAAGTAATGTAACTTAACCTTGAAGTTTAAAGTTGGAGGTAACATAGTAAGGTATGGAAATACATAGTTAAAATAAGAGCTGTAATGATTACAAGTTGTTCAGAAGTGTAACAATGTGGCTCAACTGGATATAATATGCTGACATTATGAAGGTCACACTTTATTCTTGTATTCAGTGTGGAAGTCTATCTGGTAAGATTATGGAAAGTGTCTGCCATTTAAGTCATTTTAAAGTGGACTGAACAAAGCTAGAGATCACTCTGTAGCTGATGGATGAAAATACTTAATAGATAGTAAAAGAAAACATGCTGATTTTTGCAATCATCCTAATTGATTACCTGCATACTAATTCAATGTATCTCAAAACATTATTTGAGGCATTCAATACTGGGAACAATGTTGTATTGCAATGATTGCTAGGCTGACAGACTCTGAGGAAGATGCAGATTATGAAAAGTGTTGATCAAGGCATGAGAAACAGGAAAAGTTTGCAAAGCATTGGTTAGGTTTGTTCTGATTATGTTGAGAGAGAGAAAAAGGAAGGGAGTGGGCTTATTTTGTTTGTTTTTTTCCTTCCCTCTCTGCTCCCCAATAAGACTGGATGATTTTCTAGCCGTGAAGGCTGTCTGTAGCTACACAAATAAAATATGGAATGCTTAATCAAAGCATGTGCTTCAAGGTGTAATTTGATCACCTGCAGCTGTTTGTGAGGGAAGTTTTTTTGCCCACGTGCAGCTTTGTACAAGTGCAGCAGGTTTGTTGTTTTCCGCTCTCTTTAAGCATGATCATAAACTAGATGATGTATTTAGGGTCTGTTGTGGTAAGGCAAGTTTTACTGGGCTAAAATTTTGAAATGGTCTGACTCCACTAAGTAGCTCTATGCACTGTACTTATTAATATGACACTCACTATGGGGAAAAGCAGGATTTTTATGTAATTTTTATAGAATTTATAGATTTTATATTACTTATATAATCTGTAATTGAAAAGTCAAATCTAGTACTTCATAATGTGTGGAGGAAGAAGTCTGGAGGAAGGCACAGAAAGGGAGGATTTGGGGAAAATACGATTTTTTACTAAATTTGCAAGTGATTCTAAGAACTGCATTAAGACATTAATATATTACTGGCACACAATTTGCATTTTTACTTCATAAAAGTAATTATAAATTTACATATTGTAATTTTTTCAATTAATTTTACACCATTTTTCTCTACACTAGGTAACTGGAGTGATGATTTTTTTTAACCATTAATTTGTGCAACATAATACATGGCTTGAAATGAACATTAATGTGACACAATTTAAGAGAGATAATAGTGCACAGTGGCACTACAACACTGTAACTGAGGTGAAAATACTAGGTGCTGCCCTTTCAGTAGAGACCATTTTTCCCCAATAGAATTGAAATCTAATTAAAATTTCTTTATCCCACATGAATTAAAAAAAAAAAAGAGTAATAATAAAAAAAGGTTCAGAAGACACATTCAGGCATGGAAAGACCAAGGGAGCTGCATGATTAATCTGAAGTAAAAGTAAAGAAGTCTTTCATTATTCATCAGTTAATGACAGTTAGGAGCAAGCTGCAATGTTTCGATAAATGGGAGATGTAAAATGCTAGTGTGAAGCAGCCCTCTTCCTCTCAAAGTAGAACACAAGACACAACCAAGCTCCTCAATGAAAATGCTAATTCCACATGATTAATCCTTTCTTCTTTTCTGTCAACATGAATATTAAGTAACTTCCTTTCCAGGGTCACCGGTAACTTACAATTGTTCCACTTTCAGGCTCCCCTACCCCAAAATAAACAGTAAGGGTTATTTTAAGTGCTAAGGTCAGGCTGTATGTTTCTGCCCTGTTGAAGTATAGTTCTTATGCTTATCATTCTGGAGGAGGGAGGCAAATGGTGGAACAAGCAGTCGGTGGCAATTACTGATATTCTAGGAATAGGTTTTTGTCAACCGCTTTGGAAGCAGCAAAGAGGCAAGACTTGGAATGGTTGCCTATGCGTGATCCTGCTCTCACCTTTCTTTAAGGCATTAACTTCAGAGAAGTTAATGGTGAAGTCAGCATTGGCCATTTTTCTCTGTATGATTATGAAAGGGGTTGTATTTAATTTGTCATGTTTGTGTGATATACAGTAGTTATTCTTGAAAACTTGTCTTTAGAGGCCTAATACTCTAAAGTATTGTACTGCCCAGTGTGATGCAACCGTACTTTCACATGGAATGATCTGTCTCCCTTCCATTTCAGCTTTATGTATATGCTAATATGGGCTTAAAGGTAAAAGACCCAGTATGTTACTTATCAAGTACGGAGAGACACATTAGTCATTTTGATTTAAAAGTTAAATTTCATTTTTACGGTGTTCATGTTATTTTACTCAGACTTGTAATTGAAAGACTTGATGATGCTTGGGTGACAAATGTTTCCTTTTTCATGTGAAACAAGGCTAATAAAGCACTTGGAATATGTCCTATATTGAGAGCCTTTGACATCTCCTTACCTTGTGTTAAGAAAAAGAAACAAGACCTGGTTTCATACCTTCATCTTTGATGTAGTTCTTCATGGTGTGCTGAGTAAATCTGTAGCAAGAAGATATTATTAAATCAATACAGGCATAGCTATTATAAAATCTGATTTAAAAGATGACTGTGCCCTGTGGATGCATTCCAGATAATAACTTGACCCTCTCTTTCCTTTATACTATCCCTCAGTGACCTCTGCCACCTGCATACACTTTCGTTGCATTCCTCTTAGCTCTTAATTGTGCATTAACACCAACTGTTTCTTTGGTGTAGAGGAGCTAGCAGATGTGGCATTGATGCTTTGGAGGTTCTTTGACTCCTGTTAACGGTTAGATACACTGCCTCTCTTCTTTTTGTGAATATCTGCAGTATCTCTGGATTGAGCTGGGTTAGCTAGTGTGTAGTGATGTCTTCTGTAGAGTGGAAGTCTCTTACAGTATGGCATAGGTCACCAATATCTGGGTTTTTTTCATGTTTATTGTAAAACACAAACTTTCACTCAGTGGAAGTTAGGTATGCTTGTCTCAGCTTTCAGACAGGTCATACACAGCTGAGTTCTGAAAATAAGTGGCAGTTTGCATTGTTTGAGTAATCTAAAAGAAAATAAAAATTTCTGCTTATACCTCACTGATTGTAGAGTGGATTTAATTCCTTTGAGATAGGCCACATAAAGTTAGGTGTCTAATCTAAGGCTGTTAGTTAGGTTCCTTGTGTAGTCATTGGAGAGGCTTGCGCTAATAGTTCATCCGAGTTCCCACTGACCTTAAAAACTGTTCAGATAGTATGAATTTCCAGAGCTGAATTCTTTCCCCATTTACTATCAAACAAGCCTATATGTGTAGGTTAGACAGACAAACTGAGATCTCTGGTTAAGATGGAAAGATTGTTGTTCTGGAGAGGAAAAAAAAAAAAAAAGAATATACTTCTACTAAATCTTGAGTCATGTTACAATTAAACTTGTTCTTGTGCTCACCTTTTCACTGATAATACAAGTCTTGAGTGTAAATATTTGGTCTTGTGCTTTCTAAGTGAGTAAAAGTAAAATACTATTGTTTTGTTCAGCCTAGAGTGTACAGATGCCTTTTCCTACGAAACTGAACTTCGCTTTATAAAATCTGAATTAAACTTTTGCAACTGTACAGATAAGCAATGGTATTTAGTGTAGATATATCTGTGAACAAAGTGACTTGAGAATTATTATAGCATGTAAAATTAGTTTCCATTATTTTTCTAGGCATTGTCACAGATGACTTTCAATTTTACTTTAGTGTAAACTGAATCTATAGACCAAAGTTTATTTTAGTCTCTGCTTAGGCTATTTATACTCTGTCAGGATATAGCTTTAATTATGGGTAGAAATCTCTTGTGCTGCTTCTGTTAATTCCTTCACTCGTATTGTGGTATTAGCTGGGAAGATCAGAATCTCTTGCTTTATGCTGTGTGCTGCAGGGTAGTCAGAATGGAAGCTTCAGAGCTGTCCTGTTATTTGAAACAGACATAGAGAAGCTTTAAAGTGTTAATTAAGGTCATGGGAACTGTTTTGAGTTAAAATTTTGCAACTATTCATCAGTTTTCTAAAGAAAGGACTAGAAGAAAAATAAATACTCCACAGATAAACTCAGAGAAAGCTTTTATTACTTACGTGGTATGTGTGGCCACCTGTTCTAGAGAGGATTTGCATTTGGCTTTGGGCATTCAAATATTCACTTTTTTCTTATATTATGGTACTTTTGTGAAGGGAAGAAGACTCTGCTTAATGTTTTGAGCTACAAGTTGGATTTGGTTTATGAGTAAAGGCGTGTGTTTGTATGTATCTATGTGTATCTGTGTTATATATAAAACTATACATATAGATATATGTCTGTGTGTAAATGTAATGATAAGTTAAATTGTAATTCTTCTCTGTATAGAGGGTTCTCTTATGGCATTCTTGTCTTTTCTTCAAATGTGATATGCTTTAGTGAGGAAACTCCATTAAATTTAATTTTATTTCAAAACATAAATATCAATACACAGGCATTACACTGTATCTTTCCTTATCTGTAATGTTCTTGTTGAAGCTGTTGACTGAGAGTAGTGCTCTCACATTACTTTCATGAATAAAAATTAAATATTTTCTTCCCTTACCTATTACTTGCATAGTTCCCACTGCTGCTAGTCCCTTATTTCAAACCTAATTTGCAAAACTGTTAAATATATTAAATCTATCCCAATCTTGCTTTTTCTAATGATCCTGTCTCCCTCTGCCAGTTTCCTATGGGCTGGTTTTAGGTTATGCCACTACAAAGGATCACAAATGGTGTGGATTTTTTCTGACCAGCATTTAGCAATGGTTCTGAGTATATTGCTGAGGAGAGGCAGCTGAAACAGGAGGAGCAAGAGGCTAGATAGTCTAGTGTGATGAAACAACACATGCAGTAGATGAGAACTAGGACTTTGGAGATGGGGACAGTTCAGTGTAATTCTCCTGAATATAGTATATCACAACCTTTTAGCTGAGGAAAAAAAAATCAAAACACATTTGCTCAGATGTCCATGCCATCCTATAGATGAACCTTTGGTTGGCATCTGTAAATAAAGGGTTACAATAGATAGCATTAAACCGATTTAAAGAAAGGCATCAATTGGTTTGCCACAGGGATCTTTTTATTTGGGTTGTGTCTTGTTTAACATCTTCGTTAATAATCTGAACGAGTGGGTAAACTGCATGCTAATTAAATTCACAGATGATACTAAGCGGGGAGGTGTTGCAAACATAGGGTGGCCAGATTTTCTAAGTGAAAATCTGGACCACCTGTCATGGCAGGCACAGAGAGGAAGGTTTTTAGCAGGGATGAGGGAGGGGGTGTGCACAGAAGGACTTGACAGCTTGTGGGAGGGGAAGAAAGACTGCCCACTCCACCCCCTCCTTAACCAAGCACACCCTCCCTTTCCGTCTCCAGCATCCTCTGGCTTGAATCCATTGTATTTATACTGTTTGCTATCTTCAGGTCATGAAAAATTTACTAGCTACCTATTAGCTGAAAAGCAAAACCTCTTAATCAAGGGTAGATGTGAAAGACTGAGAGGAGGGGAGGAAGCAGTAGCAAACTCCAGGCCAATCATTCTGGTAAGCTCATCTTCCAGCTACTGAAAATTTGGATGACACAAGTATTTTTCTTAAGATGAAGATTGGAAGCTGGCCTTTCCATGTTAGTCTGATTTATACTGTTCTAACAAATGTGGAACTACATGCTTTATATAGAAGTTGTAATGGCAAAAGGGCACTACTCCTCCCTCTGACTCTGTAGACTGTTTTTTAATAGCTGATCTTATATAAGTGGTTGTAGGCCAACAAGAATGTTGCTCATAATGCAAGATGCTGAGTGCTAAGTGGAAATTTTCTTTCCTCTTCTTCCTGCTTATGTGCGATAGAGAGGTCACTCTTGTGCCTTCTCCACTGCCCCAGCCTGTTCTTCCTCATGCTTTCCTCATTGTTTACTAAGTACCTGTGTGGTTTTATAATTTCTGTTTCACTTAACATTGCTTGGGAAACATAAGTAGCCCATTTCATTTCTGTCATCCCAGGATTCTGAATAACAGGTTTGAAAAAACTTTGTCTGTAACTTTGGCAGTCCATGGTCATGTGAACACTTGAATGACAATATACGCTTTGTGCTGAACTGCCAGTCAGCTTCCTGGAGATGATGTAGCATTGATCAAGGGGAAAGATCATAACTGTATTCTTAATGAGGCAACCAGTTTTAAAGGAGTGGCACTACTCTTTCTGCCTTTTACTTTAGAGTCGGAATGTTTAGCTGTCCTTGGCTGAGGTGGTTAGCTTAAATCTTAACTTTTTTCCCTCATCCTCCTAATGATGTATTGGATAGCTTGTGGCCCTTACTGTCTGGGGAGCAGTTTTGCAGAAACCTGAAGGATTCTAGTGTTTGGTAGTCACAAAGTCTAGCTCTATTTGCATATGTAATTGTAGCTGTGTAAAAGTTAATTTTCTTGAGAGAGAGAGTTTGACGTTTTGGGGTCTGGCAAAACAATGTGCTTTCTAATTTTCTCAGCATTGTGCATTTTTCTTGGAATTTTGTTTGGACAGCCCCCTTGCTCTCTGCAAGTTCAGTGACAACAATGCCAAAAATAATGCAATCCAATATTGTATGTAGATGTTTATGTATTTAGCTGTAATCCAGTTCTGTGTTTGTTACCCCAAACAATAGATGGTTCAAAGTGTAATGGCCATGTGACAAATGACGAGCATGTCATGCTGCCTTCTTGAAGCTTTTTACTCTTGGCTTTTGTTTCCTAGGCATCTTTCCCTGGCAGTGTTATGCAAATTAACCAATTAATGACAGACAAAATGGCCTTCCTGCATCGCCATGTTTGTAATAAGAAGGGCAATGCTGTAAGTCACGTACCTATTCAGCGTGCTCTGTAGGCCGCTGCGAGGGCATGATTAGCCTGACTGTGGAAGACAATTGCAGAGGCATCTGCTCGGTTAATTTTGAGAGAAAATTTACCAGATGGAGGCTGAAGATTTAAGTGATTAGAAGGTAGTAGATTGGAATACAAATTGGATTAAAAGAAATTAGATTGATATAAATCGAATTGAGTCACAACAGTTTGTGTTGTTTGTACCAAGGGGCAATGGATTATGGGAGAAGCAGATGCTCCAATGAGATAGGAATTAATGTGGCTTTGACGGTCCATCTGGGAAGGCCTGAATATCGAGTACATCCCTAATCTCTCTCTCCATTTATCAATGCCATAATGTTAATTAGTACTTCATTCATTAAGTTACTTACAGAGGAAAAAATCTCACCCCTAGCCCCACTCTGCTTGAGGATTTGTTACTGTGCCAAGAAATGGAAATCTCCCTTCGGCTGAGCTAGTTACAGTTGACCGTTAGGTTAGACCTGTGTCATTTTCCTCAAGCTTGCTGCTGCTTTTGGCATAAATGAAATTTATTGAGCTTTGTTTTGCAATAGACTTCTCTTCATAAATCCAGCAGCATAGTTTTTGAAGTTCTGTCTTGTTCCCTACAGCACATCAATCCCTAACTACTAGTAATAATCCTCCTTCTTGCAGTTTTAATAAGGTACTATATATTCTATTTTATGTAGTTGTATACTGGTTTGGTTTATGACCAAGGTGTAGGTATGACATTGTTAACGAAAGACAGGTCTTTGGGAGAAAGCAAAAGATTTTGCATGTGTTTGTGCACATATAAGTTCTCCAGTAGAAAAAGTTTTTTGTGCAGTACCTGAAACACCTGATGTAGGGCTTCTCCTCAGGTCTGCAAAACTGTCTAGCGACAGAACTGTTGGCTTTCAAGCATATTTCTCTGAACTTAGCTGTATTCTAGGAGATAAATGTTTGGTTTTTTAAACTCTTGAAGTGGCATAACTTGAGTTTTTTCATTAGATGGGGAAAATTACAAAAGGGGAAAAAAAGTCATATAAAATAGTTACCAAATATAGCAGGGCACTGAGTTTAATTGTTTTTCTAGCCACAGCCTTCTGGAAATGAAAATGAGATAATAAATTAGAAGTATGCTTGGTAAAAATACAAAAGAGAGGACTGAGTTTTCTCTCTTTCCTCCCCCAAGTACACACATAGATATGATGCAGTAAGGTTGTATTAAGATATTCACATAGAGTGCAAACATTAGCAAATACTGGTCTTCATGTGAGCACTGTTGTAGTGTCAACGTTAAACTTTTCTTTATATTTTTCCATAAATATTTGATTTGTTTTCCTAGATGACAATGAAGCTTTGATGCCATGTCATATAGAAAGCTAATTGCAGCTGCAGTCCTTTAAACAGAAAATATTGGGTATAAAAGCATGTTGCTGCTCTACTGAGGGAACCTAAAATACCAGCTCTCTACAAGAATGTCTCACATTATACCCATCTGTTTTGGAGGAAGTAGGTTCACCACAAAATAGTTTTTCAGAAGAAAAGATTCTTTTATCATGTTTGAGGTTTTTTTTGTCTGTTGAAAAAAAAAGCCATTAAAAAAACCTGTCTCCTGAAAAATTTATGATTTTTAGTTCTAAACAAAGAATGTAGTAGGCATGGGCAGGCAAGAGGCTAGGAGGAAACATATCTGGGACATCTGACTCAAATTGATCAAAGGGTTATTCTGTGCCGTATGACAACATGCTTAGCCATAAAAACTCATGGAAAGGAAGATAAAAGGGGGACATTCGTGGTTGTGGCACTTGTGTTCTTAAGCAACAGGTACGTATGCTGAGACCCTGTGTGCTCAGGAGTGGCTGGACATCTGCTTGCTGATGGGAAGTAGTGAATGAATTCCTCTTTTTAGGCTTTGCTTGTATGCATAGCTTTTTCTCTCCCTTCTAGCTGCCATTATCTCAATCCATGAGTCTCTTACCTTCCTTCTACTTTTTCCCCATCCTATGGGAGAGAGTGGTGAGTGAGCAGCAGGGTGGGTTTTGTTGTTGATTTGCATCAACCCACCACTATTTAAAGATGGAATTTTATTTTGTTAGTTTGTCTAGACAGCATTCACTGTATTTACTGAAGAAAGCGATTTAAAGTCAAAGGTTACAATCTGAGATGGTGGAATCTACTTCCTCTATATTTTCCATTTACTTCCTCTACTGCTTTTTTCACAAACTTACTTGCTTACAGTAAACAATCTGAGAACTGCCTAAGACTTCCTTTTCATTCAGCTACTGTGGTGCCAGACCCTCTTATTTCTGTGCCTTTTCATAGAGCTATTTGCTCTAGAACAACATGGAGTAAATAAACTATACACTGGAAAGAAGTTTTTAGAAGGTTTTTCACAACGGTACCCTTGCAATTTCACAGCTCAGAGAGGTGGGGTTTTTTTATCAGTAGTATGTGCTCCATTAGTAGAATCAACAGATATTCCTATAAAGACAGGGTAGACAACATGGATTTCTGAGTTGGTGTCTTCAACTTTACTGTTACATCTGTATGGCTGGGTCAAAAACTGGTCCAAGAAAGCCTCTCACTGGACTGGTGCCATCAATCTAAAGTTCTAAGAGATACCTTTTGCTGTGTGCCAGCTTTGGGAGGTGAGAGATAAAAAACAGTGAGGGTTTCTTAAAAAAAATATCCAAGAGTTGGCACAGTTACTGGGAATGTTTGTGCTCTGTCACCAGGCCCAAGAACATTAAGTCCATCTTTAGCAGTGGAAGTTGCTGAATTGGGACAGATAACTGGATGGCTTCTGAATGAGAGGAGGAAAAGAAAAGAGATTCACCTTGTAACTAGAGTTGATGAATGGTTTGGATACCAAAACATGCCATTTTTTTAGCTGAAAGTGTAATGGTAGCAAGGTAGAAAGGTGGCAAATTAAACTACACATCATGAGGTATGCAAGGCATTTGTGAAACATGCACAGAGAGCAAAAGAAAGGAAAAGGCACAAGGGAAGAAACGTGGTTGGTTTTTTTTCAGGGAGGGGGCCACATGTGAAAGGATGTTGTAGGCAGGAGAATTCCAAATATTCTCTTAACAAAATATGCACTCCCAGATGAGATAGATATATATATAAATATAGGTATAATTGTGCTATAAATGCATCAAGAGAAACTAGCGTTAAGACAATAGGATATTTGCACACATTTAAATGATGTGTTAGGTTTCTAATTATTAGTGATGAGAACTTCCTTGTAGTTACAAAGAGCATTGATAATATGAGCTTGGATATCAATGTGATAACAGTTGAAAAACCTTTGACATTTTGGTGATCAAACCATGCAGTACACAAAAAAGATCTAGTATTTGCAGTAAAAAAATTCTTTTTTTAAAACTTCAAAAAAAACCCAAAACCCCAAACACCAAAATTCTAACTATGTAAAGAGACAAATGCATGCTATAAAGCACCAGTATAAAAATTGTGGCGATCTTTTGTGTTTGGGGTATATGGTGTTTTATAAATGTGACTTATATAGGTAGAAATTGCATGTGACTGAATTTTCCTTAAAAGTTTTTTGTTTTCAAAAATTGGGTGTCTGAATGAGTCTTTAAAATGGAAGATAGCAGAAGGTCAAATGAAGGGGCATTTGCAAATCTCCCTGTTGTATCACCTGTATTTAGTCACTTGATTATTTTACATCAACATACGTAGCAGAGATACAGTTGTGAGGATGTTCATGCTGATTCCAAATGTCATCCACTTTTGAGCATACAGAGGTGTACTTATTCAATATGGGGGTAGAAAAAGTAGGATTAGAAGTTTTCTATGTAGAGCTTGATCTGTTTTCATACTTGGATTTTTTGATAAACTTTTCTATAACTAGATGAAGCTTCCAAACAGAAACTATTTGACAAATGGCCAAGGTGTAATCCGTAGATTTCTAAACCAAGAATTTGCCATGAGCTTTTGATATCAATTATATTGCTTTCAATTTTATTTTTAGCTTTGCTGCTGGATTAAGATTGATTGGCTGGTAGTTACTTAGAACTTTACAAAAGCTTATTTTAGGATGCTTGGGCCAAGTTTTAAATAAATTATTGATATTGGCTACTTGGAATTCCGAAGACATTCACAACTGGTGTGGTTCAGAGAAACAGGGTGGGAGTCTTTGTTGCCAGTGTTAGCAGTGAGCACAATGACTGCAGGGTGTAATTTAGAACACCGAAGTTAAATGCCTGCTGTGTTTACAGTAGGAATCCTCCACCTTCCTCAAAATGTTATTTCAAGACTGCTGCAGGTGGGTGAAATTATATTGATTTCTGTCACTGTTGTCTATACCTGCAAAATGTGTAACTGTTCACATCTGCTAACTCAAGTAGGACTTGTTGCACTATGTGAGGTTAGTTTTGTTGAAATCTTAGTGGACCAAACTGCATTCTGATTTGCAAAACTCATTACCTTAACTACTTTGAGGTATGTCTGTCACTTCGGAGTATTTGTCTAGTTGTGAGATACCAGACTTTTTATTTTCAGGTTTTAGGATATTGGATTGTTAGGGACTCTAGAGAGGCTTTTGTGAGTGTGAAGATGAAGGAAATGGTAAGAAAGTCAGTTCCCTTGGCTAAAATAGCTCTATGTATAATCTTCTAAAAGGGTGTCAGAACTGTCAAGCTTACATAAAAATATTAAATTTTTTATTACAGTTGTGTTGTGGAATAAAAATGAGTTATTAATCAACTGAAATACAGAGAAGATTTGTAATTGTTTCTAATGGCACAACATTGTGAAAATTTTGACTCATATCTGAGCTTTAATTTTTGTATAAATATTTTGATATACTGTTAAGATTATTTGAAGAGGCTTTTTGAAGACAGGTTGAAAGTCCTTAATTGGAGAATCACCTTCTTTGATTTTTTGTTGAGTTTATATAACACCTTAATTACAAAGTTAGTCTGGTTTCACAGGTTGTGGCAATTGTATCCTAATCTGGTAGCTTTTTGACTCCTGATTCTTTGAGGCTTCTGGCCCAGATTGTCATTTGAAAGCTTTTTTTTTTTGTAACTGTTGTTTCAGTTTAATCTTGTAAAAATTAATGTATTTTCATTTTTACTCATTTTTAAAGCTTCTAAATAATTTATTTTTTAATAATCTCTTAGATGTTCATTATCATCTATCAATAGATGGGAAGATGAAAAGCTTTGCTTTGACAGGCTGATAAGATGTTGTTAGGTTCTTAGTGCTATGATGATATGCTAGTTGTAGAAGTTATTGTGCTGTCCATAAACAATGGCTGTTGTTTTTTCTTCCATCCTTGACCTGAAAAAGAGCTAAAAGATGTTTGGTAGAGTCAGGCATACACTTATGCTTTCCTTTGCTAAATTCCAGAGTGGTTTTGAAAGGCTCCCAAGGGAAGAGCTGTTGTGCCTGAGCTTTACTGGATGAAAAGAGAGGAGAAAAAAACCCTCTTGCTCTCTGTTTGGTGCTTTTGTTACATGCTGTGTATATATCATACAATAATTTGGATTAAAAGATCTGCCTCTGGAGGTCATCGGGCACATATGCATGTGTGTACATTGTATGTGTGTACATTTTATATTTATATAAATATAGATTTGGTATGTACACACGGAATATAGATACAAAGACATATATGCACATAAACTTTTTCATTTGTTCTGCTTTTAATAGCTGGAAGTGTTAGTCTTCTCTCCCTATTATTTTAATTTTAAGTGATTTTTATCATCTCATTGTTTAGAGTCATTAATGACTCCCACACTTGAATTGGAACAGCCGTTTTGATTCAAAAGCCAGAGCTTTTTTGAGAAAGAAAACCTATAAGCAAAGGTGGTTTGGGTTTGTTGGTTTTCGATGGGGGATTTTTTTGTGTGGATGCGGTTTGATGTGTTACTAAGCGTTGGTGTGTTAAGTAAATGGTTGTCTGTTATCTGCTTCCAGAGAGCATAGCTATGGTAGATACTTTACTTGTTGACAGAACTGTAAACCATACTGCTTTGCAACAAACAAATCCATGTAACTTCCTCATTGAAGCAACGACTTGTACATTTCTTTTCACCTGGGAAAAAAATAATTCATTTGCCTGTGAATTTATAGACATCTTTTCAGGGATATAATGCTACTCACTCCGCTCATAAATCCACCCCTAACATGCCATGTTCCACCACAAGCAGTGTGCTGGAATGCAACAATTTTTGAATAGTGGCAAAAAGTGTTACCAAGTAAAGGAAGCACCAGCACTGAGATGCAAGGTGAAGAGAGTAGCTAACCTTTTTGCAATATGGGTGGTCCTAATGTACTTCTGAGAAGTGCTGTATGAAAAGGGAGGTAGATTTCATAATTTCCTATTATGCAAGAAATGATCCATTAGCGAACTTCTTAATCAAGATGCAATTTATGCTGTTACGAACAGCACAGAACTGTTCTGCTCTGTGCTGGCTATCCTGATTTTTGGCCTGTAATGCAGATTGTTTTGGTGGTTTTTGTTTAAATTATCCTCACCCCCCACTCCCAAAATTGAAGTGGGATACTTCTCTATTTTTATGTGAGGAGAAAAAAATGGAAGGAAAGTGAATTATAATAAATTTCTGTTAAGCCTTTATGGCAATTTTGGACTGCTTCACCTGAAATAATTTCATACAGGGAATATGGAGTGGCACTGAATTATTGTACACATGTGAAAAAAAAACCCTGGAATTTTATGTTTGCAGTGTTTTCTTACAATTAAAGTTGATTACACTTCATTTGACAAAGTCACAGTTTTATACCAGAGAAACTTAATAGAATCAGCCTTCCAATAAGATTTGGTCAAATGTTTTTTATGAGAGTTATTGATCTCTCTTGTCAGCGTTTTCTGCTATCCCTTCTTGGCAGACATGCACTATAGCAAAGGTGGCTTATCTGCAGATACATGTCCTCGGGAAGTTAGCATGTGTTGCTTAATGGATTAATTTTTGCTCGAGGAAAAGCTTTCAGAGGACCTTGTCATAGCTGACACAGCTTTGAAAAAAACCCTTACCTTGGAAACAGTCATATCACTGGAGTCTGTTCCCATCTGCGAAATCTCAGGGGAGAGGGAGAGACTGTAAAGTATAAATTTTTGAAATGTAATCTTTACCATGTCACTTTGCCTAGAGGAATGCGTCTAGGATAATCAGCCTGATGCTAGTGCATCAGCATGTGCTCCAGTTGAGCTTTCTCATTATCTTGAATTTTTTGTACATTATCTTTCCTTCGAACTAGAATGTGATGGACTGGATCTCTATCTGAGATCTCTGCTTGCTTTCAGTCAATTATGTGGTTAAAAGGGTAGTGAAAGCAACATACTTATTCATTATATCTAACAGATATGTGTAATAAGTGTTTCTGGTAAGTACTTCCTAAGTGGAACAAGGCATATGAAGAAGCAGGAAAATGAGCAGTAACTATGACTGTCTTTCAGTAGATTTAGCTAAGTAGCTGCAGGAGTGTCTTTTTTCAAGCTTAATGTTGTGTCATTCAGAAGTGTTAGTGTCTTCATATGATAAAAAAAAAAAAAGAAAGAAAAAGAAAAAAGATAACTAAGCCTGGCCATGTGACAGATCCTATATAGCCAGAAAAGATTCTGCAGAGACTTTTGTAATTATCTATCCTGTCCTTAAAGTACATTATTCTTTTAATTATGAGTTTAATACCTTAATTTCAGATATTTTTTTTTCTTATTTTGTGTAGTGAAAATAACCGTAGCATAAAAAGAGGTGCTTTGACATTCAAATATTCCTTTGGAGCTGTCTTCTAAGTAAAATCAAATATATTGAGGCCTTTTCCTTCCTGCATCTATTACTTTCTGTTGCAGAATGTTTTTTTTTTTCTACTACAGTTTTTCTGTTTCTTTTCCTGATAAACAGGCCTTTTGCACTGTCTAAGGCAGAGCATGTTGTTGGCAAATCTCTTACAAGGAATGCATTCAAAATGCTGTCAAAAGCACAGAACAAGCTAGTAATCTCTCAGACACAATATTGATTGCTTTCACTTGTAGCAGGCATGAACTCTGAAATGTCAGTATTACTTTTTTTGGTTGATGTTTCTTTATTCTAGCACTCTTTTATAGTAAAACATATATTATCAATTTGTCTTTCAAGTTCAGTTGTCTTTAAGGCATTGCTTTTTTTGTGAATTAAATGTATAATATACCTGTTAAGCATGACCTCTCAGAACTATTGAACTGAAAATGTTTCAAATGTATGACACAATTGAACACATCATATTGTACATTAAACTTTGCATAGCAATAAAATGATAACAGTAGGGGGGATAGAATAGTAGGTGGCAGCTCTGTAGTAGGGATGGTCTGATATGCATAGTGTTAAATGGCTATTAGTCCTTTTATTGAAAATCTAGCCCCAGTTTGTTTTGTTGTTTGGTTTTTTGCCAAGTGTATTAAAGCTGTGTCTTTGTCAAGTTTAAGAAATCAAAATGTGAGCCTTCAGAAAGGATATTAAAGGAGTAGTAAGACCTAGAGATCAACTTAGGAATAGCTTTTCTGTGTGTAGAAAGTCAGGTAGGAAAAAGGTGGAAATAAGGTGAAGAGATACAAATAAATGGTATGTCAGCTGAATCACTGGTGGCAAGTGGAGACAGGTAGAGATAACATCAGAAAGCGAGAGAGTATTCAGGAGGTTCTTGAAGGCAATTCCAAGATCTGTATTATGAAATAACATATCACAGTATTAACATTTGAACTGTTACAATATTGTTTTTTCTTTAAAATTGCTCCCTGGTTATCATAAAATCACTACCCTTTCTATTAACCACCACTAGCTCAGTAGCCATGAACATTTTGGTGACTTGAGAACTGAATGAAATGGCTACAAATTTAGTTTGTACTGTTGCTTTTCTTTTATGACAGACCACTGGCTTTGTAGCTGCTTATATGAAGAGTAGGCTTAATAGATGAAACCAACTTTTGGTCTTGATGTGAAGCTAATAAATTAGAACTGGAGGAGCGTGAAGTGCAATAAATGAAGTCTTGAAATGTGAAAGATGATGGCCTAGGAGGACTAGAAAGTGAATTGCCAGATGCCTTTTTCTGTGAAGATATGTGTATATATTACACATGTGTACATGCACAGAGTACCCCCTTAGGATAGGGATTGCATAGTGGCTTTCTGGAAATGTAGTGAAAAAGAATAGAATATTGACTCTTGTTTTCGTTTCCTTTTCTCCTTGCTGCAATGTCTCCATAGCAAATCTGTTCCCTTGATTAATAAAAATTCTCGCATCCAATTAATTTGGTGGGGGGGGTGGTGGGTTGGTGTTATTTGGCTATAGGATCAACCAGGCTAAATTTAAAATGGTAAGTATTCTGTTTATATGCTATCAGTGTAACTGTAACTATATATAGTGTGCTAGATCCCAGAGGAAACATGGGAGGAAGTCTGAGGATATTACAACAAAACCATGAGGCTTGTTGTTAATCGTGAGAAATGGTCTTAGTCAGAACACTGATGTTGTTGAACTCGTGAAAGTGCGTAAGTGACTGTCATCTTCTACACTTTCTAAATGAGTAGTCTTGTAGGTCATTCTCATGGAATGTCTCATCCAATGCATCTGAACTGAATTAAACAAGTGAAGATGGAGAGCAGAGTGTCTTCAGACACTTAAAGGGCAATATGCAGTCTACATTTTTTTCACTTTTGTCAATTTTGCTATTTTTTTACTTTCTTCACTACTTTGATTAGGAAGTGTGCGAATACACCAATTCGTGAGATAGAAAGGGGAGTATAAGAGCAAGTGGCGAATATATTTTGATGTATGTGCTGCATCTGGACATCTAATTAACAGGAGCTTTCTGTTGCCTTTTTGTGGCAAAGTGTTTCCTCCAGCAGCTTCCTCTTGCTTGGCTCCAGTATGAGGCTGGCCTTCACATGTTCAGTGTCCTGACCTCTGTAGACATTTGTAATGACCTTTGCAGAAATGATTCACATAAGGGTAGATATGAATGCAAGAGTGTTCATTACCTGTGAACTGTCAATTTAACACTAATTTTAAGTCACCAATTATTATTATGAGAACTACAAAAATTCCCATTAGTCAACATTTATTAGGTCAGCAATTATCATTAGTTACTGGCTTTGGTATCTGAAAACAAAAGCTGTGTTTTTTAGCATGACAAAACGTTGTCTTGCAGTATCTTAGACACGATGGTATCATAAAGATGACTTTATTCATAAGTAAGCCTGTGACAGAATAGCATTAATGCTTAGTGAATAATTTAATACAGGATTTCATGATCCATATTATAGTTTTCATTAATTGTAGAATGTGACTTACATTTTAGTGTGGGAATTTCAGATACATTCTTTATGAAATAGAGAAAAAAATCTGCATTTAAGTAGAAGTACTAGTATCTACCAGTAGAAACAAAAATTAAATAATAATACAAAAGGTAGACTTACCTGATTCAATATTTTACTCTTTACTTATTCTAAGCAGTGGTTGGAAAATTTCATAGAGCTTTGCACTGAAATAAATGTTATTGGCTAAGTAGCTCTGATGTGATTTTTTGCGTGTGTTTTTTTTTTTTTAATATATAGATTTATAATCTTTTTTTAACTCTGTGCTGGCTTGTGAACTTGAACAACAGCAAACAGGGTGAAGGTGAAGAACAGCAAATGATTAGCAGTATAGCCTTACTTTGCTGGGAAGAAACCAGTGAAAATACTTTAATCTGTAAGGTGAGAAATTAATGTGGGATAAAGCCATGCATCAATTCTGTTCCATCAGTTGTCTCCTGCTACTTGGCAGTAGTTCTGATTTATCTACTGAGGGCTATCGAACTTATTAACTTCAGTTACTAAGGAAATATTGCCTGAGCAGCTTTCCCTTGTTAGGTTTTCTAGCTCTGGTAGGATCTACTGTACGATGATGTTTACATCAGTTTGCATCTGACCCAAAGCCATATTTTCTGAAAGAGTCTAAATTATTTCTACTGATAGGTTTCTAATCAGTAGATACCAGAAGCTGCCCTGCAGATGCTGCTTCCTTCCTTCTTTGCCTTATGCCCATAAAAAAACTGTTTGAAGGAGACAACATTGACCTATCTGATAAGGTAGTGTAAACAGATGTGGTGGTTTTGGCTATAGCATGGGCTTTTTGGGAACTTCAACAGCATTAAGGCAGAATTACTTCTTCTTCATTTATTTATTTATTTTCAACACCATAGCCCTCCCCACCCCTCAAGGCTATATTGAACTAATGTTGAAGTCCAAAGACTGTAAGATTTTGAGATGTTTATACCTTCACCACATACTGAAAAGTATCCCCATCCATCTTTTTCTACCTTAGATTTTCATGCATAAAACTAACAGTTGCACATGTATTGCTGGGGTGTGTGATTAGTGCTGTTTCAGATGACACCGAGGGTATGCTGAGTGCTGTACATACTTTCTGCTCTTTTTGTACTTTGCCTAATAGCATCAAGACAGAATGGAATTATATCTATTTTTTTAAATTTTTTTTTTCCCCTTGTTTTGTACTAATATAAGAATATCTCTTGTTGTGGCAGATGCTAGAAGTGCAATAGAATCAGTGCTCATTTTTGCTTTTGTATGTGATAATCCTTTTTACTGCTGAATTATATTCAGTAATGAATTGTAATTGTAAATTAGTTGTGGCAGAAATATTTGTAAAATATAAGACAAGATTTTAAAGATACACCAAGATAAAACTACAGAGAGGCAATCTGAACAGAGATGACTTATGTCTTGACTTTTGTTGGAGTTATTTTAGTAACTCTGTTTAATGCTGCAGTATGAACAAGGAAAGATTAATATTAAAGGTAGGATACTATAATAGACTGGCACACTCTTTTTTTTCTTGTATGTTTTGGGTTTTTTGGTTCAACGGTGGTTTTTTATATTTATGAAGTTGTAAGTGTAAATAAAAAGCCTAAAACTTTCTCTGTGAATTAGTTGATGAGGTGTATATGAAACTAATTTTCTTGAGATGTGTACCTTAATGTACAGTAAGTATCAGAGTAGTCTTGAGTACGTATTCAAGTGTTAATGCTCTCCTTTTCATAGATGCAGCTTCATGGCAGCTTTCAGTTAGTCATGATATTGTAGGATTTTTTTCCCAAAGGCATGTTTTTGCCAGACAGCACGTAACAGCCAATTTGAAGTCATTGCAGTCCATCATAGTAATGACTGCTTAGGGACTCTTAAACTTAGGGGTTACTCACATGCTCTGTATGCATGCATGAGATACTCTTGTATTCTAAATCCTTGAGGGAAGAATGGAGAAGGAACCTGCATGAGTAGTCCAGAATGCAACACCAGCTGCCTGCTTCAGTGCAACCACTTATCATCTCGAGTAGATCATGGTTCCATCTTACCCTCCAGTAAAAGTATCATATTCTGCTCATTTAGCTCAAGGGACAGAGAATTCTTCTGTTCCTCCTAAATCAGGTTGTATTTGTAAGGGTATGACTGGAGGGTGGGGAGCCATAGTAGAAGAATCAAAACTCCACTAGGGAAACACCATTTGGTACTGCCACTTTCTGGCATATAGACAGTCTGTGTGTCTGCCAGAAGAGAGGCAATGGAGTCAAGTTCTTGGTTTCCCTAGTTCTTTCTAAATCAGAGTATCCTTCTGGAATAGCTGGTGGCGCTCACTTCAGTTTTGAAGGAGGGAGTCTGCCATGCTCTGTGATTGATTTCTTGTTTGTGTTTTTCTTCCTGTCTCTTAAGTGCACATAGAAGGAGATAACTTGCAGCACTAGATAGCTGAACCAGATACACTGGATACACTCAGCCATCACAGGAATGCGTGGTATGAGCCCCCCTCAGAACACCGCCTGAGCCTTTCTCCTTCCTGATTGGCATGGTCTCTGCTGCCCACATCTCAACCCTCTTTTGTGCACAAATTGCTTAATTAGGATAGAGTGAAGTAAACATTAGTTTTGTGATAAACATCAGTTCTGAAGAGGAAGAATTAGCCCTATTATGACCTGAGGAGGAGTTTTGAATTAGACTGTGTAAGGTGGAAGGTTTAACTCTTTATGGTAGAAAGCCCTTTTCAAATAATTGAACATAGCTGGTAATTCTCTGTAAAATATACTATTTTGAGATTTGAACATTATCAACAAACCTTTGTGTAGAAGAAAACTAATATTTTAGATTTGCATTTTGCATTTTTTTGCTGTGGATTTTGTTACACTCTGCTAACCATTTATCAAAATTTAGTCTTATCTTCTCTCTGACTTAAGTCCCTCTAAAGTTTCAGAAACATGACAGCTTTGGTGTTCTTACTGATACCGGTAGTAGGAATTTCTTAATACAACTGGTAGGTTTTTGTTTGTTTCTTTTGAGAATAAGCAACAAAGTAAGTTGGTAGACTTGTAGAGGGAATATTATATATGTCCATAGCCAATGTCTGGAGTTTACTCTTTAGTCCCATGTACCGTGAAATTTTTAATCTTTAATTATTATTTCAGTCTTTTTCAATATTGTCTATGGGTCATGGTCTAGAGATACTTTTTAAGTGCAAATTCTCTTGTTAGATTTTAAATGTCTTTATGTCAACAGAAGGCATCTTTGTGTTCTATATGTACTTAGGTATAAATTGTGGGGTTTTGTGTACTGGCAGTACAGGTTGTGGATACCTTTGCTATACTGGTAATTGAATCTGGTATCCACTAAAAGACTTCATTTGTGCAGTCGTGGTGTAACATTTTTATTGCCATGGCAAGACTTAGTTTAATGACCTGCACATTAATAAAAGAGAAGTCCAAAGGTGGATTCACTCTGTGGAATGGATCCTTATTCATTTCCTCATAACTTTTGGAGTAAATGAGGCATTGACAATATTTTTAAATATGCAATGCCTAGAATATAATTAAGATACTGATGTTAAATCACTTTTCCATGACTCATCAAAAATGCTGATCAGAAAATTGAGATGAATGTTTCACTAACCTGTAGAAGCTGATATACCTTGTGTTTAAGAAGTGCAGTCCAATTGTACTAGCATGGCAGCTTCACTCAGGATTTTCAGATCCACGCTAGAAAAGATGGTACGTGCTAACAGTTAGGAGAGCTGACTTCATTTTTATGAGAAGCAGTATAAAGGCATGAACTACTGTCAATTTGTATGTTAGTAGCTGTAATGAGGAGCCTACGTGAAAGACTCTTGTCTCTTTCAGAAAAGGATGTTGCAAAATTTCATTAGTGTTGTGATACCATTGAATGATTTTGACAAGAGGTCTGTGGAGATTTGGGATGCTGTTGTTGTCCCAAAGCCGGAATCTTTTACCCGGTGTGCACATGAACCAATTCTCACACACTCAGGAGAGATACTGTTTATTCAGGCCTGGGTGCTCAGTGGTGATTCCACAAATCAAGCACCCCCAGCAGGGCTATTCATGCTTCATTTATACATAAAAGTTCTATAACAAACCACTCCTCCATATACTGATTGGTTACAAATTTGCATACAATTATAATTTTTATTACTTTGCTCTAATTCCTTCTACGCATGCACAGAGGAGGGGTCTTTACCTGGGCGAGGTCTTCCTGACCTGTGGGTGTGATTTTTAGTATTATAATGAAGGCAGTTCTGTTAAGGATACTCAAGTCTTCTATTCTTCTGCCAAGTTGGCATGGGGAACAGTACCTCTGGAATAGTTCAATACATCCTTGATAACAATTGACTTGCCTGAATTACAAGCCCCTCTGTTCTTGTTGCTAGTAGCGTGCAGGATGTCCTTGTACCTTACTGTCCTGTTACATTAATATATGCAAGTCCAATTTAACACACTTATATAGTAAACATCTGTTACTAGATTTAGAAAATCCCTAAAATTCTGTATCCTGTTACTTACATTGGTGAAATTGTGCTGCATGGTAAAGGCTGTAATGGAAAGCTGGCACTAGAACTTTGTCCAGTGTGGTGGACCCAGCACCAATCTCTTCCACATACCTTACATTTATAGGTTTTCCCCTCCACCAGCACATGTCTTCCTTATTCCAGGACTTGAGTGACAGGGTAAGGCTTTGTTGGAGAAGGTGGAGGATAATGTTTAGGCTCTTCTGTTTCCCTGCCCCAGGCAGTGGGAAGGCGACTGAGTGTAAGGGAAGTACAGAAAGGCAGAACAGCGTGTCAAAGTAGCTGCACAGAAAAGTACGAAGTTGCTATGGTAGAGGTCACAAAATTAGTACTGTAGAAACATCAGTATTATCAATACTTAGTAGTCCTGATAGTTTTGAAGGCTTAATGATGGCATATTCATCATCAGCATTGTAAAGTGGAAAATACTATTCTGGTGGGCAGTTGAAAGAAGAAGGTGCTTTGGGTTGTATTACTTTCCAGTGATAGAGGGCATCATTTCTTTACTTAATCCTTAGTACTGAAAAAAAATACAAGTGGAAAAAGTATAACCACATTCTTTCCAAGGTATGCTGCACTCAGACTGAGGCCCTGGAGTGCACTCAGGAGTACTCCAGGATTCCAGATCCCTGGTTAGATACACTAGGTAGAAATGCTGGAGTTGTTCAACTCTCAGTAACCATGTAACCAGGGTTGTGACGCAGTGTTGGTAGGAATTTAGGGATACTGCAAATGGGTTAGAAAGCAGATTTGACAATAAATGATGATGGGCACCAAAAAGCGAAGTGAAGAAAAGGGTGAATATGGAGAGAAGAAAAAGGAAAATGGACCTATAATAATTTCCAAGACACTTGTGTTTGCAATGCATTTTCATGTATCCCTATATTATATTTGTGTGTGTATGCATGCAATACCCTGAAAATTTCTAAAGTGCAGTTGACGTTAGAAATTTCCAAATAAAAATAAAGCTCATGGATGATTTCAGACACTTTGAACAGTTAAAGTTGCCAACTGCTGTACTATAAAGGAAGGAATACTTTTCAGGTTTCAGTTGTGGGTTTTTGTTTGTTTTGGGATTGTGTTGGTTGGTTGTTGTTTTATTGTTTGGTTGGTTTTCTTCTTCTGTTTCCATACCTGGGCTGCTTGTGGAAAAGGAGTACAAAGCATAAATATAAAACTACAAAAAAATGTTAACCAATGGGTGGTTAAGACACAGTGGTTTTGGATCGCTGTCTATTGAGTCTGGCATATGAAAGGATGGGAGAGCAGTAGACATTAGTGGAATCTGGAAGGACACAGGCATCCAGAAGTGAATGTAAACAGAAAGATTATTGGAGCAAGGAAAAAGATTGTTACGCATGTATGTAGAAGAGATCCTCCTTTAAGCCCAGTCTGCATGTCATATGGATTTGGTAATGCGTCAGATGTGTATAACTGTAGTCCAAGTCAGTTTTTTAGCTTTGAAAGTGTCCAATACAGTCTCAGATATCAGACAAAACAGTATCAGTTGTGTACAGGTTTTAATATTTTTCTCCTGTTTTTTGATTTTGTTTTTTTGTGGCATTAAAAGAGTAACTTGTGAAAACTCCCTTGTGAAACCTATAAAAACCTTCTCTCCTTTTCTTTTTCTCTAGGATCACGTCTCCGCCAGGAGGACTTTCCACCACGGATTGTTGAGCATCCTTCAGATGTGATAGTCTCTAAAGGAGAACCGACAACTCTGAACTGTAAAGCTGAAGGACGGCCAACTCCTACTATTGAGTGGTACAAGGATGGAGAACGAGTGGAAACGGACAAGGATGATCCGCGCTCCCACCGCATGCTGCTGCCCAGCGGATCTTTGTTTTTCTTACGTATCGTGCACGGACGCAGGAGTAAACCTGATGAAGGAAGTTATGTTTGTGTAGCAAGGAACTACCTTGGAGAAGCTGTGAGTCGCAATGCATCTCTGGAAGTGGCATGTGAGTAGTTTTATATGATTAGCACTGTGTAAAACTATATAGTTGCTTTTATGCTGTCATCCAGCACTTGTGTGCAGTCAGCAGTCTGGAAGATAACAAATGTAGATAAGTGTGGCATTTTGTCGTTAGCTATAGCTCTTGGTCAAGGCATTTTTACATGCTTTTATACAATAGCAGCAACCATGCAGAATACACGTGATTTATACTAAAGCAAGGTTCTAGCCAGTGCATAATCATGATTGGCACAAACATGGACAAAGGCTAATCTTCCTCTGAAGAATAACCTAATTTTTAAATTATGACTGAAGTTGGTTATACTGAAACTAATGTGGAAAAATGCTTATCATTTAAATAAGGTGCACTGTCGGTTTCTCTTTATCTAGTCGTCTGTTACCTCAACAGAAGCAGACAGCTTCTTGGTGACTTATGTTCTGTATTGCTGGAAACCTCAATATATGCTCCTCTATCATAAACTTGATGAAGGCCTCATTCATTATGTGAATGGCAAGTGAAATTGTTGGCTATTTCTCATATCATCCGGAGCAGTCTTATTCTTCATCGATTCTCTTTGTCTTAACAGAGAAGTCGTCATGGCTCTTTCAGAGACCACCTGGCATGCATGATCTACTTCCTGTAGAGTTAGCAGAGACATTCGTTATATTCACATAGCAAACAAGCTCATCATACAAAAAATACAATGTTTTGCATATTATTTTTTGCTGCTTATTTATGTGGGTTGACTAAACACTTATCTTTTTATTCTGAATATCAACTAAGGGTAGCTCTGTGTCTTCACATATATTTTACCGGATTTATGAATGCTTTCCTCTTGCTGGACTTTGTTTTTTCCCCCACAGTTCTTCATCTGTCAGTAGTTTCACTAAAATGTGTTTGACTGAAGTAGGGCTTTAGCAAAAGCTTGTATTGCTTAGTTGAAAAAGAATAGATTTAAGTACACAGAAAGTATGTTGGTTTAAAGGGGCCTGCGGGGAAGGTGTGAAGCACAGAAGATAAATCTTTATTTCTGATGCAGTCTGCAGATTTATAGCTAATGTAATATCGAGGCTTCAGTCTTCTCAGAAATGGCAAGAAAATGCCATTTTAGAAATATTTGGATGGTGGTATAAGCCAAGTAGAACATACTTGTTCACAACCTTTCACTTCTCCACAACCTAGATTCGGAACTGTTTAAAACAAAATGAAAACAGTTTTGGCACACATTCAAGGCATGAGTAAATGCGTATCTGCCAATAAAGGCATCACAGAATGTTATTCACTTTGGGCAGGTATTTGGAAATTGAGAAGAAGACCAATTTTAGAAAGGCTGAGGTCTGGGTAGATAAGTTCATGGGATGATTTCTGTCTTTGTACATGTGGTTTTCAAACCATCTGTTGAGAAAAGCTAAAAGAAGAGGCATAAACACTTTGAAATCTTTAAGGCAATCCTGTTGTGATTCAGACATCTCCTGTTGAAGTTCAGATGATTCAAGTTATACCTTGAGTCATTGAAATAAAGTGACTGATGATTTTGAAATTTAAACGTGCTCTATATTTTGTTAGTTTTCACTGATCCCTACTTTATTGACTGCTGAGAGATTCTTGTTACCATATCCCCAGTCTCTGGAGTTAGTTTTAAGCACTGTAGCTGGTGGGAGGTCATGCATGAACTGTATGTGAGATTCATAGAAGACTTCAAAAATAATAAAACTGTGTTTCATTGTCAGGGGTATTTTAGAGTAGGATCGTAGAACGTGAAACCTGACATCTGAAACCACAGCTGAAGTTTTTGCAATAGCAACATGAACCTGACACCAGATTATTTTACGGTTCTCATAGCTTTGAAATTTAACTGGCTGAATTCCCCAATTAAATGATTTAGCAGTCTAAAGCAGGCAGTCTTGTTCCACTTCAACACTGCTTTGTCTTTTCCTTGAGCCACACTGTGGCTGTGATTGCAGGAAAGTCCTCAACAAAGAAAAACAAAATGTAAGTAAACAAGCAATGCGTATATATTAATTTTAGAGATTCTGCTGTTTTTATGTTCAATGGTTTTAAAAGCACGTGGCAGTGCTTGACGTACCAAAGGTAACCTTTGGAGAATGGTAGCAAAACTACCTGGTTTCCCTTGGTTTTGGGACCATTTTTTTTTGTGATTTTTTTGGTTCTAAGTCAAGTTTTCAACTGACTTTCTGAGAACAGTTATTTTAAGGCTTTTAACTGGACTGAAGAGGATGGGCACGTCTGTAGCAGCCATTTGCATGCTGAGGAAATGAGTTGTTGCTGACAGCCTGTTGTCAGCAGTGAGTCTTCATTCAACTCTTCTCAACGGCTGCTGAAAACTGCTGAGTTGCCTGGATACTGCAGCCCTGTCCATGGGAGCCAGGACAGCCGCAAGCCATCAGGACTTACTTGTGCTATCTGTACTGGTGCTGAAAACTGCTCTTTCCACACTAAGCCAAGCTGTTTTCATCACCAGAAGAAGCACGGTTGTCCTTTGCTGACAACAGGGTTTTGGATGATTATTTGACTGTAGGTGGCCTCAAATTGTGCTATTAGAGACAAACAACTGCTTTTTACAGGTTTTAAAAAGCTTGAGTCTGCTGTTTTAGTGAAAGAATCAGTAATTGTTTTACTTTGCTTATTAAATTGTCAGTCACCAATAATGTGCACTTGCAACTTTTGAATCATTTATGAAGAAATATTTATTGGTTTTATGTATCTAAATGTGTTCATACTTATGCATTTAGATGATAAACAGTGTTAATTGTGGTTCCTTCTCTATTACCTTCTCCCCTGCTCCTCCTCCAAGGGCACCTGCCATGAAAGCAGTGGGACTGAAAATTTTCTGATGAATCCATATTTTTGTGTAAAGACAGAAGAAAAACTCTTTTCAAGATGAACCATACAATGATTCAGAGCTTAGTGTGGTGCATCTTGAATGCAGTGATTTTGCCCCTTGGTTTTTTTGGAGTGATTTTCTGCAAGTTGCTGAAGTCCCTAAGCTCTTTTTGATTAAGTAAGACCTAACACCTTTCTTAAACACAATGAATTTAGGTACCAGGTCATCCAAAGCACTTAAGTACGCTTTTAAACCCATGTTCATTCAGAGCATGTGCATACAGTCAAGGGCAGATATTTTTGTACTGATATATGTCCTAAGAAAAATTTCTGTGCCAGTGAAACTGTGAAGAACTGTGATTTGGGAAGTTAATTAAAAAACATTTAATATACAAAATGTGTTTTTAGAATTTTTTTGCCTTTAATTTAGGAAGTCTTTATTCCAGAAAACATTTAGGAAGAAGTAGGAGTTTGTATTTGAAAGCACAGTTTAGGATTGATATGACTTACTCTATTTCGTTTTTCTTTTAATGCATTAATCCATGGTGGGCTTTGTGCAGATTACTTCCTTCCAGTATGAGTTTCCTTGGTAGGAAAAAATAATGCTATTGCTAGAAGCAAAACCATTCTTCTGCTGTGTATGTGGCGAATTCTGATGTAGCATTTTTATAGTTTATGGTTAAATCATTAAAAAGAAATGTTCTAGTCCTAAAAAAACTACAAAGAATTGTATTCAAAAAAGTAATATGTCTTTCTCTTGATTGTGTCTATTGGAATTTTTTTGCTAAAATTGAACAAGGGCTGGCATTATTAGAAATATGTTGATGCTCAGATTTTCCTGGGAGGATTTTAAAAACGGAAGTAGGCTTGAAATAGTTTGATCTTTCATGAAACTGCACTCATATGTGAAAGCCAGAAGTTTTAAAATAAGCACGGTTTTTCACAATGTATGAATTGACACGACTGGACCTATGTGGTGGAGTTTTCCAGTGGGAATATCAGGACACGCATTTGCAGTAGCGACCGCAGCTAGGATTTCAGTGGCAAGCACTGGGGTGCCACATGTAAGCAAGAGAAAGAGCATGAGGGTCCTCGCACTGACTCAGGCTGCCTCTGATCTAGCCCGAGTCAGCAGCAGCCCCCAGAGATAGCAGCTGTAGCCCCAGGTGTTAAATATGTGACAGCAGCTTGATCTATCGACCACTGTAAGAGGGGGCTTTGGCCTAAATGAAAATTCATGAAAAATTGATGAAGTCCCCAGATTATTTTTTTCCCTTCTCCTTTTCCAGTGCTGCACCAATGCAGTGAGAAGAGATTAAATGAGGTGTTGAACGCTTTAGTGGCAAGGAGGTTGTGGTTCAAAGGTCAGGGGTCAAGGGGGGTGGGGGGAAGACCAATTTTCTACCTTACTGTCTTTTAAGAGAAAACATGAGGCTTCTCAGATTAGCTGGGATTTGCTGCCATTTTAATATAAGAATAAAGCTTGGGAATATTCACAAATAAGATTCTTTTCTGCATGGGTTGGCAAAGGGAGGAGTGTGTGGGTGGGTGCTAATAGAAAACACTGGAAGGCTCTAAGTCATAATTCAATTGGAGAACCAGAAATAGATTGAATTCTGTAATGGCAGTATAAATTTGGGCTTCCATCTTTCTGAGTCTGTGCTTGAACTGAAATCATTTGGAGAAAAAAGAGGTCCTGCATTATTTATATGTCACAGATTGCTTGAATAGCAGGCTTTGGAACACTCTCCAAACATAATGATCCTGTTTATGTTAGATCCAAAACTGAATTATGTTTTTATCTGTAACAAGAGAGGTTGTAGTAGTACACTGAGTTTAGTGTGAGTTACAAGTGTATTCCAAAGCAAGCATAAGCCTGATCTCAAACACAGGAAACAGTAATTTTATGAATAAAACAGATTTATTTTATATTCAGTGAATTAAGGCTGAGAGGTATAAAATATATGCTATGCAGTCATCTCTGTACCATAATGCTAATGACTATTTGCTGGAGCATGTGCAAAAGGCTGCAATATATTCATAATAATGGAGTTAATAATTTCATTTGAGATATTAATGGTAAAGACCACCTGTAAAATAAGATTTAAAAAAGAGCACAATGTATGTGATTGTAAAATGGGAGGATTATTTTTTTCATCTAGTTTCTGCTCAACATATGACTTAACCATAAAAATTGTTATTAATTCTGTTCCTGGTAATTTTAAACTCTGTTTTGCTTTGGGGTTACTTTCACACATGGAGAACACATTCTATTCATTTACTTATACCCTTTTTGTCCTCGTCCTTCTACACTGAGTGTGAAAAGTTTCCTGTCTGAGCTGGCATTCTTTTGCTGTCATCAAGACAGAAGTAATTAGTGTAGAAATTGAAATGCTGGAGACTCTCGTTCTGGGGATGAGCCATATCAGGACACTAAAAAGCATCAGTTTTTTCCTACTCTATCTTCTCTAAGAAGAAATATAACAAACCATAGCTATTATCACAGTGCTTTTAACGAAAATAAAATTCACCGCATAGAAGAAAATAAATAAAATTGTATCTGATTAGAGTATCAAGGAAAAGGCAGATTTCATAACATGTGAAGGGAACACTTCAAACCTTCTCTGTACTTCTGAAGCTTGCAATAAGCAATTTCTGTGGTTTAGGATGAAGACATTGGGAATACCATTGTTAGAAACCATTACATAATGCAGCATTTCTGTATGAGATGTAATTTAATTCTTACAGTCACTATTAGAAATTAAGGATGCTAGTAAATACCAGTGAGTTAAGCCATATCAGATAAATGAAGACCTGACTGATATCTCGTCACAGTTTCCTTTTGAGCCAAAAAAGGAGTTCTGATTATTTATTAGTTTCTCTTCTGGCTGAGTATGTGTTTCTGCTGCTTCTGAATTCACCTGGGTTAAGAGACATAGGTATTTGAGAGCATGTGATTTCGTTGTTGCTGTTGTTGTTTGTTTGGTTTGGTTTTGTACCCGTAGCCAGAGTGAACTACAACTTTTATGATAGAGATACCCTCCATCAGGATAAACTAAACTGTATCTCCTGTCATTAACACATCTCTCACAAACTTCAGTGTGGACAAAGCCAGTACTTCCCACCATCATCCACTAGGATTTAGGCAGGTGACTGCATCGTTACGTCTTCATTTCTTATCCTTTGAGCTCCATCTGGACATGCAGGTTCAGATGTTTAGTTCAGGGCTAAAAATGCTAATGACTCCTCACATTTAAGAGCTACCACACTCATGGTAGATCCAAAGATATTTAACCTGATTCCAGTCGTAATGTCAAGCTGTATGCTCTCTATAGGTTTCTCCACACCTTGTTCTTGTTCTCCATTTTCTTTTTCTCGCTTTTTTCATACTATGATCATCTTAGAAAAGATTTTTGTGATAGGTGTTCACAGCACATTGAACTCTAAAAAAAATACATGCAGGTTCACACAAAACAAGCAGGCTTGAGTACCAGAAGCATGTTTGTTATGAGCACTGAAGGTCAGCTGGTTGTGTGCCAAGAAGGGTACACAAGCCCAGCAAAAACTTTCCTTAATAGGTGGAAGTTAGTTCCACTATGTGAATTAGTTCCTTCAGAACATGTTAGTATGTCTTCATGATGTGCTCTTGCACTGTGTAGTCATAGAGCTTAGTATCATCCTCAGCATTCCTGTAGTAGAAATAGTTTCTCACATCCAGAAATGGTTAGAGAAACTATCTGTAGAATCTCTAATTTATTCCTTTAATTCTTCTGCTGAAGATGTACTTTTTTTTCCTTTACCTAAAAGACAACTTTCACGGTTACGTTTTTTTTTTTTATCTGCAATATGCTCAATCTGATTCTTCTAACAATTTCTTGCACTTTTCCTCATTTGATTTTTATCAGCTTCCCCTTGCCTTTGATTTCTTCTTCTTTTTTTTTTTTTTAAATCAGATCCTGCTGTTTATATATTTTTGAATGCTCTATCTGATAAAACATTGGCAGCTAAGGAACTATTGATAACTGTACAGAAACCTTGAAAGAGATCAGCTATTGGCTGATCTGTTAGTGTGTGCATCCATCATGTACTGATTTTTTTGGTTGATGTTTCTCTGATTTTTACTTCATGTGGGAAATGAAGGAGAGCAAAATAACATTGCATTTTTACAACTCTGTTCCTTTTGCTCAGGAACTATAAGCACTATTTGAATATTAATTGTAATATTAGCTATTTTTGGCATGTGCTTCAGACATGCACTATTCTGCAATGTCAGATAGGTTTTTTAAAAAGTACTTATCTGAAGTGGTACTTCAGACCATTCCTTTGCAAGTGTTGCAGGATCTCAATTCTAATGAAGTTCATTACTGTTGTAATTAAGAGTAATTATTAGGGTGAGATAAGTGGATATTCTATATGTACACACATATATATATATGTGTGTGTATCTTTTTTATTATTATTCCAATAATCATTTTATTTCTTTGAGGACACCAGAATCTTACCCTTCTTCCCCCCTCTTTTTTTAAATTTTCTGTCTTTGTTCAGATATTTTCTTCTCCCTGTTCCTGTTCATAGAGGACTAAACTTTAATCATAGCTCTAGTTATACTTCCACTTAAATGCTCCCACAGATGTTATACTTTGAATAATTTGTAATATTTGGAGTTTATGTAGTTTATGTAGGAAGTGAAATGGTGGTTTTGTTCCACTCCTCTTGCTTGAGTTTTTTTCAAGTGGCAGTGATGTTAATGTCTACTGATACTTTGGAAATTGCTTTGTCATGCTAGAGGGCCGAGGCATACACGGTCACTTTCTGGTGTCTCATAGATCTGTGTGCCCCTCTACAAATGGATGTAGACATGTAAAGAACTGGGAGTCCTGGATCACTGAGTCCCCTGTATTCTACACAGCTGTATTTTGTAATTCCATTCAGAAACATTTCAAGCTGCACTTTGAAAAGCAGTTTGATTGCTTTCCCCTTCATACTCCAGCTCACTCTGTTCCCTGTTTCTGTTGGAAGTCTGTCTTGGCACTGATGTCTTCCAACGGTGAGAAAAATAGTTCTGATGTTTCAAATGTAAACATAAACATGTTTGGGGTTTCTTTTAATGCTTGTTCTTGTGATCTAATTTTCCTTTAATTTAGTTATTTTCTCTCCTTTGTATTTGTAGACCACATTGGTATCACTTCTTATCTCTGATATTGCCAAGTTAAACAAGAAAATCTCATGTGTTCTCTTGGAAAATATTTGCCTGATCCTAGTAGTCATTTTTCATCTGTTATAGTCTGCATAAATTTTCTGAGACATGGGTAGGTAGATTGCAAATAATATTTCAAGACTTGCATGCTTTGCGTTATGAACTAATGTTAATAACTACCTTCCTTGTTTCCTTATCTATGAGTCTTGTTATCATGTTTAACTTTTTTTAAGCATGTGGTAGCTCGTAGTCATTCTATAGTAATCTGATGCAGATCTTTCTCTTCCTCTATAATTTGTAACAGATGAGCTTCTGCTTTGCAGTAAAATTCCCTATGATCAATTTGAAAGCATATGAACTTGCACTTTCTATTATTCACTTCATCTAGCATCTCCTACACTACTCTTCAATGTCATCCAGTTCATCCTGTTTAATGTGATCCTCCTGTTGGGTCCGGCTGGGCTTGTTGCCTAATTTTGTATGCCAAAGTAGAAGGCAGCCTTGGCATTCAAAACTGGCAATTTCTTAACCCACCTGTGTCTTGCTGGAGAACTTTGCTTGTACTAACTGGACTTGAACCTGCCTCTTGCCTGCAACTTGTGCGAATTCATTTGGTGAATTAAGTGGGAAAGAAACAAGTTTCTGTTAGCCTATGAACAGAACACCAACCCAACAAGGCTGAGCTATGTGAACATCACTTGTGGGAAGGAAGTAGTTTCACTGTCTGTCATTCTACTTCTGTTACAATCTCAAATCACCAATCCATACACCGGAATCTGAGGATCCCCACTGTAAGCAGACAAGGCAAGTAGCAATCTTGCAAAAGAACTGACATTTGTTAGTGTTTTGAATTATTTTTTTAGATGATAATGTATGCAGAAAGTTCTCTATCTGCTATAAATGTGCATACGTGCAAGTATAATTTACACGCAACTATAATTTAGAAGAACGTAGGCATGGAAAAAGAACAAAAGAATTAGTTGAAACTTCCTGATTTCAACTTTCAGAATTAATTGTCCAGTGCTATATGTAGTGCACTTGGTGACTGACAGTATTATAAACACTAAAGCTGACAGATACCTGGATGATCCCTTGTATTTTAGTACAGATGGATATTAAATGGAACTTTAGGTGTGGTTAGAATGTAAGGATTCCTGTGTTTTGTCCAGAAGAGCACTGTTGAGGTAGTTACATGAAATTTCTTTAGTTTTTATTTTATATGAAATAAATTAGTGATGATGAAAGAAATGAATTAAATTAGTGTCCTCAGGACAGCTTTAAATTTGTTTCCATGACAGATGCAAATTCTTCACAGGTTTTACATGCACATACAGCCTTTGAAATATGCAGATCATCAGTTAGTATGAAGAGACATTTGGTTGCAATACAGTCACACAATGGTTTTGAGAATGACACATTTTTATTGTTTCTTAGTTTTGAAAGCTGGGACTATGATCTCAGTTTTCAGGAGACCTTTCCTCTTTTACGTCAGAGGTAGTGACATAATGCACTACTGGGGCACACCACTTGGGCCATCTATCTTGGATAGTTACAAAGATAGACACTGTTTAGGAGAACACATGATCTTAAACACTTTAAGTGGCTCATCCTCCTCATGGATTCAAGGGAAGTACAATTATTTTTCTTGGTTAGAATCCAAAAAAGGCATGGGTATTGGGAAAACCTGTAGTAGCTGAAAGCATCTGGTATGAGTGAAACACTGTCACTTTAATCATTGAGATATGTTATCTTTACTGCAAGACTGTCTTTTTGAAACATATGTACATAAAGTTAAGAGTTTCCTTTCTTTCTCTGCACCTCACTTTTCACTTTAAGCATAGAATATTTAGAATACTTTTAAGTTGATAGAAAAGCCTGTGAGAGAGCATAGTTTGGGTATAAATTAGAATTTACTGAAGCAAACTGGAAAGTTGAATGAACCTTTTCAAGGTGTGTCAAGATAGCCATTTGAGCAGCATCTGATTCTGAGTGTATTAGTCCCTGTAAATCTTGGACTTTTTAATAGATCTTATATGTATTATGTAACCTTTAATTCTGTCAATCTTATTGAAAGATGTGGGAACAGCCCCACCCCAGGGGACCATTTAATATAAATAAACTTTTCAGAAAGTGGGCCATAGGGAAAGACATTGCAGAAATCCAAACAGAAAAGGTTTCCTTTGTCTCTAAGGAATGGACATCTCACATAAGCAAAAAGTAAACCAACCAGCGAAAAAAAAACCCCAAACCACACAACACTACTGCCTCCTTCCCCCAACCCCCACCCCCCCCAAAAAAAAAAACACCAAAAAACAACCAAAAAATGGGTGGTGGTGGTACCATTTGATCTGCAAAATGTTGTAGAATTACTTCTTTCCCTACCAATGTTGTTAGTCTAAATGATACCTCCACTGAAGCACATGCTTTTGCATTTGTTGTGAAATTGGAAATGAGGACTTTGGAGCAGAGCCCTGGATTTTATTCGTCTGGATTTTCTTACCAGATAACTTGGTCAGATTGTAAGGACTTGTTTTCACTTGCTAGAATAAAAGCTTGTCTTTGTCTGATCTTTATATAATACACTTGCTAATTTTGCCATTCATCAAAATATTTTGACTAGTTATCATAAATACACTGTGCATATGTGTGGATCTAGGTTTACATGTCACTTTTCTCATTATACACCTGCATACTAAACAAATGAGGACTTGAGTTTTGTCATATCAAATCCCTTTCACAGTTGTTTTATTCCAGTGCTGCAGATGTGCTTAAAGATAGTTTAATAATACTATTTTTCATCTGTCTTGGAAATAATTTCAGTGTTGCAGAATGGCTCATTACGAGGAATGGATGTAAAAATTAGAAGTTTAGAACTATAAGAAAGGACCAGTTTTGTATTGGCCTGTCATGCAGTTCCTGTCAGGGACTTACAGCACTGGTGAACAAACAGGATATAGTGTGCAATATATTTATTAACCTCTTGTCCTGGTTTCAGCTGGGATAGAGTTAATTTTCTTTTTAATAGCTAGTAAACTAAATTGGTATTTGTTTTTTCTGATTTTTAGTGGTCCTGTCTTCAGCCTTTATGCTTCTCCTGTGATACCTATCAGATATTTGTAAAAATATAATTTATTTATTTTTTTTTTCTAACCAAGTAGACTAAAAACAACCCTAAGAGCTCAAGATGCTGTGTAAGTAAGGATCTGTACTTGTTCCCATACTTATCATCAACTATAGGGAATATGTGTACACTTGTGCCAGATGTTTTTCCATTGCCTATCTCAAACTCCTGAGTTGAGGTGACCTCTGAAGTGCCCGCTACAGTGAGTGATGGAGTTATTGAGATCCAACGACACCATGACCCTGACCCTCTTGTGGCCTTGGTTTCATTCATCCATCTTCCTAACCCCGCAGGCTGTGATGTGCTGTGCAGAGGCAGGATTAAACAAGTGTGAATAAACAAGTTCAAAGCTTTCTGTCATGGCTGCCAACACAGAACATCAAGAAAATGAGGCATTAATAACCTAATGCTAGGAAGGCATGTTGTTCTGCCATAGGAACACCTGGGGAATGTACCACTTTCTATGCAATCGGGTTTTTGCATGCCAGGAAAAGTTTGCTTAATACTTCTGCAAAGGGTGCAAGGTTTGGCCTGCCATTCTTCTTAGTCATGAAGCTGGCAGCAGTCAGACCAGAGGTAGAATAGATCACCCAGAAAGGTGCTAAAAAATGTGCTATGAAAGCATGTAAACAAACCTTTTTTGCTACAATATGATTTCAGGTTGAAACCGTCTCTGTGAGTACAATGCTGAGATAAATACACGTTTATGGCTGTGACAGTGGTTTAGGTAGTGTCTGTCTTCTCTTTGTCAAGACACTTTACCCTGTGGCACTTTCTAATCAGTTGACTTGTAGGTGATTAAATGGATTCATTTAGTTCAATGGGTCAGAGATGTTGTGGTGGGTAGAAAATTACTGATGGATTATCAGTTTCATCACCTCTGACATCCAGCCTTAGGATAGTTCATCATCTGAGAATTCATAACACGTTTGCCTGAGTGATAACATGCTCGGCTACCTGTGTGATCATGGATCTAGGTACTGGGAATGTTGTGTCCAGGATTGATAGGACAGATGTGACAGAAATTAGAAAGGCATCATCTTTTTTGGTGATAAAAACACTCATTAGTACCAACTACTAAAGAGTATGTTAGGGTCAGTAGCAAGCTTATTAAGTTACAAAGCTGTACTTCACTGATATTTGTCTTTTCCTAGAGTGTTTCAAGAAATAAGTGCTTTTCATAATTGGAGGAGCTTTGGCTTTAGAGTAACTGGACACTTATGAGGCAGAAAATAGGTAATGATTTTTGAAGTCTAAAACTAGTCTAGCAAATTCTTACTGAAACAGGTATTTTTTTTAGAGACCATTTAATTTCATTCCTATTGCACAATAAATATTATTACTCACTGATAGCCTATCTAAGGTTAAGGTTTTTTTTTTCTAGAGCGCACTCCTGAAATTACTTCGAGCAACCCTAGTTGGAGATGGCACACTACTATACTTCTAGGTTACAAAAATTGGAGACTTCTTATATAAAAATCTGTGACAAAATAAAAGGGTGCCTGAGAGATCTAGTGAATTAAGAGGAAGGACCATTTTGGAGACCTGGACATTGTCAAAGTTAGCAAAGTTACAATGGCTGTCATGCTGGGGAAGTTGTTCCTCCAAAAATTGCTCTAATATTTGAGATCCATCTCTTCAGTGGTTTCTGTTGTTCTTGTAATTTTTATTTATATCTTATTAAACTAAAGAGTTTTCCACTCTTCCTCTTGTGGGACTATTACTCTGCTAGTTTGTCTACTTGATCACTGAATAGAAGATCCCTCAAATATCTCATGACTTCAGAGGGGTTCAGGGAGCACTCATGCCTTCTCTATTCTGATCTTTATAATACAAATTGATATTTTTTTCTTCTTTTTTATCCATGCTTCCTTGTAGCATTATCTATCTCCATAGGATCTTCCTACCATTTTTCTATAAATCCTTTTCAAGTGTGGGTCATAGGGTCTTAAACATAAAGCTAGTTTGAAGTTGTCTATGTATTCAATAACCAGATAACCAACAGTTTTTTTATCAGTTACTACTTCTCTTCCACAGAAAAAAATTGCTACAGTGTGGGAATGGCCAAACTCCTGCACTTTTGCCTCTGATTTTACTGAATAATTTTTCTGTTTCTCATTTGAGTTATGCACTTTACAGAGGAAGTTGATTTTTTTACTAGGTGTGCTCTCTTTTGTGTACAAGTAGTAAGAGAGGAGGAAGAAGAAGGGAGAAAGAATGGGAAATGACTGGAACAAAACAGATAGGACAAAGATTTGTTAAGAAAAATACTTTGTCTTCTTCAGCAGTTAAGGCCCTATCATAAGATTTTTTTATTTTTTTTTCTCTTGGCTTTACTGGAGCATCATATGGTTATTTTTGTTATTTCAGAGAGAAGGAAAACTGAAGCTATTTCCTCTTGGCATATCCTTATTTTCAGTAAATACTCAAAATATAAAACAAGCTTAGCGGCCCTTGATAAAAGACAGATACACTCCTCAGTGAAATAACGTGATGTGTGGAGCTATACTGAAAGATAGCAGCTACGGAATATCTGCTGTATTCTTCTTGTTCATTATGTATCATAGGTCAGTGGAGAGACACTGGCAATGTAGTTGCATTTATTTGCCTTAAGGATGCTGCTGTCCTGTAACTCTGAGTTTACTAGCTTTCCCTGATAATGTATACATCTTGAACATTAAATGTCATTTTATAGTGTTTGAATAGTTATCCCTTCCTTTTAGGCGTATTTTGTATTCTTGATAATGAAAGGATAAGAGGTATCGGTTTTTTTAAATATGTTGTGATGTGCATTGACCTTCCATAGTGGAAGTGGACATCAGCTTTGGCTAAAGTTACTGCTGCTGAAGTGGAACCCAGTGACAGAGTAGGTATGTAACATCTGCACAAAGGGCTATAATATGAATGCCCTATCCTATTGTTGCTATCCCAAGTATAGCATTGTCTTTGGGGAAATACTTGAAAATAGTATATTCAACATGCCATAGGTGACTTGCAGAGAAATGTCATTAAAATAGCTGAAAAGTTTATATTGCACCTGAAGTCCAGTTATTTATAGATTGATGAGTTGTTGGTGCTCCTATCCTAGGGTCTTTATTTTCACAAAGTTTTGTGTACCTACAAAGACTAATCTTGGTGTCAGAAAGTGACGTACAAAGCCCAGTCTTCCCAGCAGGTGCTTGATTTAAAGCAGGTGAAGAGGTGACTTCAATCTAATTTCATTAAGAACTTTATTAAAGGAAATAAAAACATTATTTATAAATAACAGAAATAGCACCAGCTTCTTAGCCCAAGTATCAGATATCCATCATGTACTGGAAAAGAAGTATGAAGGTAATAATGGCCATGATTGCTCCAGAAACAAGTCAAACAAATATCAATTCCAAAAGGCTGTATATTCAGGAAAATTAGGGAAAAAAATGCCCAAAGAACAAGTGTCAAACATACTTTTTTTTTTTTTTTTTTTTTTTTTTTTTAAATGGAACTCCTGTTTCACAAGAACAAGAGGAAACACCTCAAGTTGTGCCAGAGGAGGTTTAGATTGGATATTAAGAAAAATTTCTTCCCTGAAAGGGTTGTCAAGCCCTGGAACAGGCTGCCCAGGGAAGTGGTGGAGTCACCATCCCTGGAGGTATTTCAAAGGCATGTACATATGGTGCTTAGGGACATGGTTTAGTGGTGACCTGGCAATGCTGGGTTAACCACTGGAACTGATGATCTTAAAGGTCTCTTCCAACCAAAACAATTCTATGATTCAATTTTTACTATGTTGTGAATGACTTGGGAAGCAAATTTATCTAATACTCTTCTGGGATGTTGACCTCAAAGATGCAATTGAGAGTAATGATGTATGTAGTAGTGAAGTGAAATCTAACATTAGTGAAGAAATTTCAAGTTTATTTACTGTCATTATTCTTCATCTTGCAAAGTGTTCCCGACAACAAAGCCAGAATGGTGTTTCATTGTGCGTGGCTTTGAGCAAATTTGACTTTTAATCTATAACCCACTGGACTTCATAAAAGATGATTACAGGGAGTTTTTAGAGAAGCATTACTTTTATCATTTAAAGTGTAATAAAGCTTCTATGTTGGCTTTGTACCAGCTATTAGCAAATGTCTTTATAGAAGTAAAATTTTTTGTTTTACTTCTGTAGTGGGCTAATAGTCATGCTTAAGGTTAAAGGAGTTGTAACCCTTAATTCTTACAGTCCTTAATCTAGTAGGCTTTATTTCTCAGAGGCTTAGGAATGTATTTCTTTTATTTTGTCCTTCAAATATCTAATTCCTATCCTTCTTTTAAATCATAAGCAACCACAGGATCCATTTAATATAGCAGTTCCATAGAGACATCTTTTAATTCCAAATAGTTTACAAGTATGACATTTGAAACCTTTAATGTCATATGCAGCCAAAGGGGAAAGATGCTTTGAGAGGAGGTAAAATGATTGATTTTTCTTTCTTTTTTCCAGAGGATTAAACTACAGTTTTATTACTAGTACTGAAATAAAAGTCAGACCTGAACTTCAAAGTCAGTGGTTGTATCGGTTAACCAATGAATGGATCTTGTTCAAGCTCTTTTCTTTCATGGGTTCAAAATGTTGTCTCTATGAAATAAAGCTGAAATAAGGAACAGACTGCAGAAACAATTTCTTCGTTTTATTGAGATTGTAATATCTGTTATATAAAGTGTTTTCTAGTACAGAGTTTGATTTTCTCCTTTTAGCTAGTATTCCTTCCAGGTTTTGATTATAATGGATGAGAAAGTGCTATGGTTTCAGTTCTTTCTTCTGCTACAGACTTGTAGGTATTACTACTCCAATCTTATAAATTGTTAGACAATACTTATTTATCTCGACAAAGTTTGTGAGGTCAATTATATTGCTGATGTGAAATGCTAAAATACTGCTAGTACACTAGGTAGCTGTGGGACATTCTGCTCCTGTTGATATAAGAACACTGTTTACCCATTGGATATGATCAGTGCTGAACCATGTGTGCAGCTTCGTACGCAAGTTGTTCTTTTATCCCAGAGACTTCACATGCACATGGCTGCTTATTTTCTCAGGTGTCTGCAAAGATGCCTTAGTTTCAACTGCCTGCTTGATTTTTCTTTTGAGGACTGTTTTGAATATATTGAGAGGGGAAAAATGATAAGGTGGCATTAATCTAAAGAGGATTATCCCAAAGTGTGGAAGAATATGTACAGTACTTGCAATGACTTTTAACCCAAGTTTGACATTTGACTTGCCTTTGAGCTGATAATATCCTTTTGAGATTTCTGACTTATAATCAACCTCATTAATTCTTGTGACTTCTCTTGTTTCTTTTTATTGACACATAGGATGTATTATTTTAGAAAATGAATTCCAGTTCTTTGTCACAATTCCCTGTTACAAAAATGAAGTAAGGTTAAACTACACATACACTTATAATATGACAATAGTTCTGCTCTTTCACTGGGGGAAGCATGCAGGAATTATCAAGTTAGACCCTAGAATTTGCATCAATTGTTGTGATGTCAAAGCTGCCATATTAATATTCTTAGTTTTCCATTTCAGTGGTTAAGTATAATGCAGATCAATCTAATGAGGTTTTAGGTACACTAAGTACTTCTTGCCTTTACAGCTGTATGGTCTTGAGTTAAAAATAAGCTTTTAAAAACATATAGTCATAACTGATTAAAAACTTGTAGTTGTACATAAAAGGGGAATTTAATAAGGAAGGAGATTCAGTACGTAAGTATTGTCTGATTTTTCTTAAAACAGAATGCACTATCTTTGTATAGAGAAACTGTGTTTAAATCTTTATCGATTTATAGAGTCTGTTTTGACCAAGTTTTTAGGCCTATCTAAGGCCACCAAAGAAGGAAAACTATTGTTAAAAAAGAAAAGTATATTTAACAGTTATGGGGGTAGATGATGCTCATTGTTCTAATATTTAGGTATATTAATGTATATTACCACCTGAATACTTAGAGGAAAAATACAAAAGCTTCCTAAAAATGAATGCAGTGCTTAGATTGTTTGGTTTGGAGCTGCAAAAACAAAGCCTTCTCAAATTTATGCCAGGAGTGTGACAGTTTTTTATATTATAATCTAACCCAAGGCTTTGTTCAGTATACTGTGTTTTACTAATATTACAAGCATTAAAGTATACTAAGTAAAAATAAAAAAATATTGTGGACTCATCCTGATAGCACAATGATCTGGTGAAATAATGTCACAAACCATGTCTGATGGATTTAAAGTTGAATATGGGTGGCCTGCATTTGCTTTTTCCTAACTCTTCTCTACCTTACTGTTCCTCACACTAGTATAAGCCCACATTGCTTGCATTCTATATATGCAACATAGACAAATGTGGGCACTTCTATGGTGGTGGTTGCCAGCCAGGAGCCACAGGAAATTGTGTGCTCTGAAATGGTGGGATTTTTTAAAAAATAATTAAATCTGAAGAGGAATTGGCAACAATCAGTTCCTGTCTCCTAAACTAAACTATGCGCAGTTTGATGAATAAACTGGCCCATCTTTCTAACTTACCAGTTTTTTAGAATTTTAACCACTCTATTTCCTTATGAGTCCCCGTGGAGATGTTTTTGAACAGAAGAAATTGCAGTTTTTAGACAATACATGAGTATTGATTGTATTTTTTTTTCCCTGTTTTCTTTAGAGATTCAATGGGGTTCTATTGTAGATGGCAATTATTTTGCTGCTACGTATTTTCATTAGGGAAAAAGATACTATTGGTTTATTTTAAGCTATTTAACATTCTAAAAGATTCTTTCCTAAAATTTATTTCAGTAAGAAGCAGCTGTGTAAAGATGAACTGGAAGATGTTAGTTTGGCTCCTTATGCCATGTATGTTTAAGAAATAATACAGGGTGATTTCTAACAATCAATACTTCTTTACATAGCGTCTTTAAAAGAACTAGCCTAGGAATCTTGGACTATCTTTAACAAATTTACTTTTGCGTGATGGTCACCAGTTGGTGAAACTGTGTCATAGTACAATTATCCAAAGAAATAATGTAGTAATAAACTAACTCCTTTCTACAATAATTTATGTAGGTTTCTTTTTTTTTTGAGCAAAATTTTCTGCATTTGTAAGGAAAAAATTAAAGCTAAACTGATGAATCCATAGCTTTCTAACAAGTAGGCTAATGATTTTCTTTTTTCTATAGCATGCAAGTATGAGCTGAAGTACTTTGTTAGACCAAGCAAAGCCCAGTCTAACTGTACGTGCACTTTTCACCTGTTACGCACCTTTCACCTACCTCTCTAAGTACAGTAGTAAGACAGTAGTGAACTATCTGTTATTTGTGTCTGCATTTATATTGACACACACAGAGGCAGAGAATGTGATGTATAAAACTACACTTGTTAATATCACTGAATATCAGTGGTACTCATCCCATGTGTTGAGTTTTCATCTTTGGCATGCATTTCAGCAGCTCTAAAGCAAAACAAAAAAAAAAGAGATGTAAACCCCTTCAAAACTTACCCAATGGCAAATTACTCTTTTATGAAGCCTTATCAGGGCTACAAAAGTGGCAATATGACTGACTCTTGTGTGTCATGAAGAAACTTGGTCACGTTTAGCGAAGTGGCGTACCATTATTCACCCTCAGCACAGCAAGCAAAGTATTGCTTTAAAAATGTGGCTATAGTCTCTAAAGAAGAGAAATTCTAGAGACCACCATGAAGTTGAAGTAAGGCTTTCTATTATGTATGCAGCTTCCAGCCATTGTACACATTTGACCCCCAAATGACAAAATAAATGAAAGCTGCTCTTCAAAGTAATGCAATCAGTTCAAAAATATTGTGCTAATAAAGTTATAAATTCTAATTGAAAGATTTATGGCAATCCATTTAGTTGTTACTAGGTTATTTGTGACAGACAGATGCAGAGTAACCTGATTAGAGTCAGCATTGTGATGACTTGTAACTGCAGAGGGGAATAAAGCTTTAAACCATTGTCATAGCCCATTCTCTGAGATGCATTTGGAAGCTGATTTAAAAGAAAATATATTGCCACTAAATGTAGGTTTGCAGCTCTCTCAGATAGGTTGGCCCAAAGAAAGTGCTAAAATGACTGGCAGGTCTTTCTTTACCTACATTTTAATTTCTAACTAAATTTTAGAGAGATGGATGTAGAAGACATTCTGTTGAAACACTCTTCAGTATAAAATGACTTTTTTTCATTCATTTTATATTTAATATCTCCTTTTAGGAAGAATAGTCTTAATTGAATTAATAACCAAAATGCTATTAAGGAGTTTATTCTTTTGGATTTGATGCACAAACTTTATGAATATATGCTACCTACATGGATATACCCGTGAAAAAATGTAAAAGCGGTGTTTTTATTCACATATCACTGTATAATTTTAATTGGAGGAGCTTAACTTTATTGGAACCAACTAATAGTTTCACATATGCTACAAAGAGAAGGAAGTTGGTAGTTGTCAGGTACACGTTCCCTAAAACCGGCATTGCTTTCATGTTTTCTTTAAGATACATATTCTTGTGGTGACACCTTTTAAATCATTCTACAATTGAGAATTAATTGTTTGGTATTGGATTTGTTTGACCCATTTGTCATAAACAGGATTAATTGGTGAAAGGATAGTTTTGTATAATCAGCAATAAAATACATCAAGTTTTTGAATAGTGGTGTAGTAATGTGCATTGCAAAGCTGTTCCTAGTCCTAACTTCACTGCACTTGAATGCTTTGGCACAATAAAGCAATAAAATGATCCAGGTTCAGTCTTATTGGCAAGTGCTGATCTTAGCCTTTCGTGATTAATACAGGTCTTTACCTGTAATATGTCAAATTATATTCTATTCAAAGTTATAATCAAATGCATGTAGTAGTTACAGCTGTCAAAGGGGACTATTTTGACAGAATTCCTTTTGTATTGAGAGTTAAATGACTCTTACAGCTCAAACCTTATAGAATAGTCTTTACTTTCTGGCATTCGTTTAATAAATTTTCTCCAATGCTATAGGAGGAAATGCTAATTTACCAGAACATCTGGAAACAGAGGTTGAACTGTAAATCTGATCAATGAATGGATTATTAAATTCTGTGTTTATGTAGAGTAGGGAGAGTTCTTCACCAAGTTGCAATACTGATTGATTTCCTGTTAGTATTGACTAGTGTCAGTGTATTAAAATAGTAGGAAATACAAAACAGGAAGAATTGTAAAGTGTATGTCTGTATTGATATATTTTTGTAAATACATGTTCATTTGTGCTACATATGCATTATATTCCAGATCATTAGTGTAATCTTGTCCACTCTTTTTTTCCAAGATAAGACTACTTTCAGTTGTCTATCACCTTACCAATTTGCGATTACTTCATTTTAAGAGACCATGCTTGCCTTTGGAATGACTTCTTGTAAGTGCTGTAATGGTGAAAGCAAAGGAAAAAACAGGGTAGAAACTTCACCCCTTTCTAAATATCTGTTTATCATGAACCAAGGTCTTCCGAACGCCTCCTGCCAATATCTTTCCTAAACTCTGGAAGGATTTTGGAACAGGTTACAGTGACCAGGGACCTATACATCAGAAACTTCCCTTTCACCTTGCCATCAAAATCAGCTGAAGAAATCACTGTTCACAGATGTGATTTACCAGATTCTGAGAACCTAAGCATTTAGGTACCCTGAAGATTTCATCAGTGTTAAATGTGTTCAGGCCTGGGTGAACAAGATAGTCCCAGCAATTGTAACTTCTGTATCTCATTTCTTCTGGTGTTGATTTGGAGCTTGGGGGCCTGGAATGGTTGAATAATTCCCAAAGTGATGGATTAGCATGCAGAGAGCAGTTGAGGTGGTCAAAGTTGCATGATAAATGTAATTCATCACATTAATATTATTGCTGTGTCTCAGGGGTTTTTAAGGGGACTAGCATATGAACATTTTGGAAAGTGGCAGAACTTCTATTTTTAATCTGGAAGCCCTTATTTTTAAATATTTCTTTAATCATTAATAGCAAAATCTTAGTGATTAAAGATACCAGTACAGCTTTGTGTAAAATATTAGAACTGATTTTCTACTGTCTGTGAGTGCCAAGGTTAGCCACAAACTGTTGTGGTTTGGGAGCAGAAGAAGACCCAGAGCTTGTAATCTCTTTTAAGTTAACTTTTATTCAGCTTGGATATGATCTTTGCACAAAAATTGAAACTCCAGATAGACTGTATTAGGAACAGCAATAATGACTCTTTAAAATTCTTTGGTCTTAGCATGTTAAGAAGGCTGTTGAAATAGTTTTAGATTAGTGAACAAGGTTATTAGCTGATGTTCATGGACTCTGTATAATTTACTTCAAATTTTGCCTGTATGCATGCATCTTGGATGGCCTGCCCTACTGTTGTTAATAAAAGATATGGTGCAACTTTGCTGTATCTGTAGCAGTCAAGGTGATCCTGGAAGATGCTGTAGACATCTTCCACTAATTCCAGTAATTCTCGCTTTGAAAGGTCAAATCAAGCATCTTTTCTATGCGTATTTTTCCCCAGTTTAAGCACACAAACACCTTGGTCCCAGCTTCCCTATTAGAGTTGGTTAAATCTAATTCTGAATCTAATACTTAAAAGCCAGAGGTATACTCTAAATGCAGAATAACCATGTGCTATTTTAACTGGTAAGAGAAACTCTCTTTTGCCAGCTCTCATATTTTTTCTACTTCCTTGCTTCCTCATCTCTTAAGTAATGTTTGTAAAGACTCGTGTTTGATAAGGATTATTCTAAAATCTGGAAAAAAACTCTTAAATGAAGAAAGATTTGTTGCAAACTGGATTTTGAGTCAGTTTTAATTTGTGTCACAATCTAAGTCATTCCTTGTCAATCCACAAAGTGGCTGAGGTACTGCTGAGCTGAAGATGGTTATTCTGGAAAGTCTCAAGTGTTTGTCTCAGGTACTTGCCATTGTTGTGCTGTTTCAGTCAAGAATCAATCAGAAATGCTGCAATGGGCATATTGTGTTTGTTCACATCCATGTCTGTCAGCACTTCAGGAACCTTTTCAGTACTCTTTTCTTACTGCTCTCCCCAATCAAAGCATGACTTGCTTACTAAGATTCTCATAAGATAGTCATTTAATAGCAATTCTGAGGCAGAATACAAAAGGAAAGATAGTTCAAGAGCTCATTGCTAATTTCTCTCCCTGAATAATCAAATCAGTACAGCTCTCCAGGCAGGACTTATAACCCTTAATAAGTCACACTATTCGATTAAGAGGAATTGATTTTCTTCTACTGTGGATCATAGTGATTATGACAAATATGGTATCTGCTGCTCAGTTCCCTATCTTCCCTGCTAGTGTCCATTTGTTTGCAGGGTCGGCAGGTAAACAAGCCAGAGAGATGACGCAATGTCATTAACTGCAGTTGGTGTCAGCACTCTGACAGCTATGGAATTGAGTGGTTCCATAGATCAGAGCAGAAGCCAGGCGTGAGGGTCTCGCACAGCAATTACGTACTTCTCACAACTCTACTGACAGCCCTAAATGCAGGAGATGATCGACAGTAATCTGGAAAGCAACTTGCAATTGGTGGTGGTGTGGTGGCAGCATATGGGCCATAGTTTAGAGGTTAGCCAATACTGAAGCAGGTGAGAGAAGGCGAAAGGAGAGCTGTCAAGCTGCCATGTTTCAAAAATAAAGCAATGTTGACCTTCTCTTCAATCAGATGTTACTAGTGGAAACATTTCTTGACAAAGCTACCTACTTGTATGTTTTTCCTAAGCTTATTGGCAGTAGAAATTTTAATCGACTTGAATGAATTTATTTTTCGAGGACACAGGGCAGGGGTGGAGAGGGGAATTAGGTAACTGTCAGGGCTGTTCAAGATAGTTTTGGGAATGGTCACTTAAAGGCACATAAGTGTTTGTTTATACATGTTTAACTTGTTGGGCTATCATAAGCACAGTTAAACAGCAAAAGAAGATATTATATCTGGGAATTTTTCTTTCCCTGTCATGATAATAGCAGCCTGGTCAGATTTTCTTCTGGAAGGCCTCAAGCCAGGTGCACGTGAACTTTGGGAAGAAGTGAGCCAGTCACATGGTTCAGCTCATTCCTGTTTATTTTTAACTGATAAAATTGCAGTAAAAGTTAAGTTAAAAAAAAAAAATTAAGTGAAAATTAGTAGACAATTCTTTTTTTTTTTCCAGAAGTATAGTGTAACACATGTGTGGGCATCTACTTAAGATGCTTTATTTTCAAAACTATCTAATTAGCTTCTTGCCAAGCAAGGGAATCTAAATGACCATTTCACTATTGAATTATATAAACCGAGTAAATTAAGACAAAGTTTTCAAAATCAATATGATCATGTAGTTTGACATCCTACATAAAGCAATTCACAACTTCTGTAGTAGGATCAATAATTTGTGGCTGGAAAGATAGATGCTCTTATTTTAGGGCCTGAATTTGTTCCATGTTATCCTGAATAAATATTGAATCTCGGTGTAACGTTAAAAAGATTTGAGATGAGACAAATCACATTCTCTCTAAGCTGTTTTAATATTGAGATGACGCAAAGCTTAAACTACTGCTTCGTGAATTTTAGTTCTGTTCTGATTAGGCTTCAGCTCATATTTCTTTTTAAATATATAAAACCTGAATATTCTGCAGAGGAAGAAGTTTTGATGCCCGCACCATGTGGTATTTCTGTTGTATGTCTTTTAAATAGTGCAGATGTTTTAAGCAGTTGACATTTACTTTCCCTGTGTAGATAGTGGAATGGTGGTAAAATGGGATCAAATCACCAGGTGCTATCTCATACTGTATAAGTACAGCTTTCAGGCACTGATTAGATAGCAGTCTGATGGATTTGGAGTGCCTGAAATCTACAGCCTTTGGATCCAGAGACAGTGTTGATGGAAGCGAGACAGAGATTAAAACGTTTCAGGTCTCAGAATATTTTGAGAAACTTGCTTCATTAACACACACACACACACACAAATCCAGTTACTTCCATTTCAGTGACTTGTTCCCTTCATTAGATTTATTTGCAATTTGAATTTTCCAAGACTCAACTTCCAGCCATGAAATACCAAAATCCTATAGTGGGAATGTCATCCTAAGGAAAAAGCCTTGAAAAATTGCAACTTGCATAAATATTTACAACCTATACCTTCTTTTAGATAGTTCTAGTACCTTGAATTTTTTTAACTACCACAATCTAAATTGTGGAGATCATTTTAGTAATTTTTAGCTGGATTAATTGACCAGGAGCTAGTATTCCTCTGGTTATTTCCCCTTTCCTCTAGAATATAATCTTCTGTTCTGTCATTGTGGGGTTTTTTGTTTGTTTTGAAATATGATATTACCATAAATCTTGAACTGTGTTCAGTTTACCAAGCAATATTTATTTGTACAGATTGCTTACCACTTCATTATCCAGTAATGTGTGTTGTCTGAAAATCGGATTAGTAGTGACCTTATATTTTCTTCTCGATTACTGACAGATATTGAATTGTTTTGAGGGTGTGAACCAGTGCCAGCATGACTCCACTAGGAACTTGCTTTTTCATCAGTGATTCCCCAGTGGTATCTCTTTTTCTAGATTTATCAATTACCAGTTTCAAATCCATTTAGTATGTGCCAGGTTTAATTTGTACAGTGCTAATTTTCTAATGCAAATACCATTGCCTTAGATGGTCAGATGCTTCCCTGTCTATATAACCTCTTTTCTATGAAAATATGTTGATCATAATACAGTGAGCTGTGATATAGTCATCAGCCTTCTTCTGAACAGCAGGTTCAAAGTTTGTATTTTGGATTATTGGACCACTTGGATTCTTTTTTTTAAAAGCAGCCTTGACTGTATAGCGCAACTTTGGCTTGAAGGCTGCTCCGTGTTGGTGTTTGTTCTGAACATGCAGCTCTGCTTATGGTAAGACTGTCATTGATATTATGAGGCTGGCTTAAATGCATATAAAATCTCATTATTGTGGATTAGAAAGTGGAATACTTAGCTATGAGAATAAGATGTTTCCTGATTTAGAAAGAAGGAAATTCTTCAGCAGCTTCTTCTCTTATGGCTTTATCTGGTGGTATTTGATTTTTTAGTAGCAATGGTTGCTGGAAATAAAGATTTGATATTTAAATTACTATTTCGACCCTAAAATTATCTACTTAAATAAAACCATCTTATGGACAGCTTCTTTCTCTTTAAGACCTATAAAATGTTCTTATTCAAGTCCTCTGTACATTGTTTTGGCTTGTGCAATTTGGAGCTCTTGGAATGTAGTTAGGGCTCTGAGGAGCCCAAGGTTACAGTTAAAAGAAAGATGACTCTTGTTCTGTCCTAAGTTGACTCTCTGAACAGTACTTGGAGGATACAGATGTCCCTGGGCCAAACTATTTTTCTGCCAATGATAGATGACCTCAATTGTCACCTGCTTTTTACATATTACAGTCTTTATGCCTCTTCTTCTCATCACTTGATGTTTTCTGATATAAAGACAATTATCATATGGTTTACTTGCTAGGAATTCTATAACATATAATGGTTTAGAGTACTTCATGGTATAAAGAAGACTGCATTACCAATACATTACTTAAACACTTTTTTTTTTTCTGAAAATGTTAGCTAAAATGTAAGATCCATCTTGCAGTGAAAATTCCAATATGTTTTAGTTTGGCAAAATTGGTCTTCAGTTGCTCTCTTAATACTTAGTGCTGGTTTTATACTGTAGGTCTTGTAGGGTCTAAGAGTTCACTAACAATTTTTTCCACTTTGTTCAGAAATCCAGTAGCCAACTAGAATAGTATCAACAATTAACATTCCTCCCTTTCCTCTTGTAATTTCCACTAGGACAACAGTGCACTGCTTTTGCTTTTAGGGAGAAAATTCCCTAATCCCTTAGAGCTCCGGGGTAGGCTAAAGGTGTGAATGCCTCCACTTCTGTATGCATGCAAAAATCTTTTGCAGAAAGTTGTATTTATATCGGAAAACAATTTCACACAAATGAATGGTGAATCTTATAATCAGTATGGATTACAAAAAGAAGTAGCTCTAGCATATCCTTGACTTTTGAGTTTGGTTTTGTTGGGATTTTTTTGAGTCTAATGTGATTCAAGGTTGAGAATTTTTGCTACTTGATGGTCCTAAGCAAAACGCTGTAGCTGAGTTACAAGCCCTTGAACCATGAGTTGAGAGTGGTAATGCAGTCATTCGTCTACTGCTATGAAAATAAGTCATGTGCTTGACAGAATAACAAAGGAGTTGAAGGAATGATTGAAGAACATAACTAGGTGGAAATCAACAAAGATCTTTTTGGACTTTGCTGTGTTTGCTGTCTTTTTATGAGCTCACCTGATACTGAAAGACAAACATAGAAGTCTCAATGGACATCTGATGATTGTTCATGGTACTTACTACATCATTAGAATTTGAATAGAAACAGTTGAGGATATAATTAATCGGTTTATGTTAGTAAAGTGCTCTGTAAATACCAGCTATTATAAAATAAACTGACAGTACATTCTGGAAAAATGGTACAAGCATCCTCATTACTGTAAATCATTATGTTTGCTAAGAGAGTTCTGCTTATTATTAAGGAGAATTTATAACTGATGAAGGGTTCAAAAGTGACCTGGAGCCTTGAGTCCTTAATTTATCACAGGAGCAGGACATTACTGACAGAAAAAAAACAAATACTGTGGCACTTCCAGTGCACCCTAACCTTGACCTAGAGGACACATCTCTGGGTATGACTGGGTAATTCTTGCTCCATGCCCTGAAATTGGTGACCTTTCTGTTATGTTTACCAATAAAGATATCCATTACTCTTCTGAAAGTTGTTTTTTATTAGTTTTAACTATCATGTATATTATACTACGCCTAGAGAAATGGCTTCCCAATGTTGTAAACAATGTAAACACATAACAAAAAGACCATCTCTGGTCCAGAGAACTTACATTTGAACTGTTGTGCTGTGGACACCGGCACTTTTACAAATGACTGTCAATCAGACTTCCTTGTGAGGCACTCAGGTTATCGTGGATTGAATTGCTTGTTCATAATGCGTGGGTGCTGTGGTTAGCGTGGCTCTTGGGAATTTTTATCTTCTTCTTAAAGCAAATTTTACTCACATTTCAGTTTAAATAATTACTGCACAACAAGTCACTAATATAATGTAAATAGAAAAATTTGTAGCTGAACAGTCTCCATGTAGAGACTAATGCCCTCCATCACAGGGCAAAGCATTACTAGCCATTGCTCTTGCTCTGGTGAGTGTAAAAATGGTTGCAGTTTTCTTACTTCATCGTAAAGTTTGATAGCAGAAGCACCCTTTCTCAAGTCACTTGTCTTTGCCTGGTTTTTTTTTAATAGTTATGAACAAAGTTCACTTTCCAATCAGGTTCTGACAGCCTCTTCTGTGAGTGAATAAAACTACAGTGTATGTGCTTATCAACATAAAAAAAAAATCCAGAATGCATCTACTCTTCCTCATAACCAGATGGAAGTCCAAACCGAACAGAAAATGACTGGGAAGGGTGGAGTAGTTCAAATACATTGCCTTTGTCAGCAACATATATATTATGTTATGAGGTATTTCTTGGCTAAAATTCCAGGAATGAACAGTAATATCCAGGCTATTAAACATGTACTTTGAATACATTTTGCATTCTAGAAGAGTGCAAATGCCCATTTAAAACAAGTCCTTGTGGAGGTCTTCACTTGAATGCTGTTAAATAAAATGCATACCTAATTCAGAAGCTAATTCTGATTTAAAAAAAAAAAAAGAAAAAAAGGAAGACCTGGGAAAAAAATCACTAAATACAGTCTTTTGCTTCTTAGTTTTCATTGTAAGACAAGAGTACATGCCATTGTTGCTGCGTAAGTAGAATAATATCAGACCTCCAAACATGCAGTATTTATTATTAGAAAAGCTAAGAAGCTAGTGTTTCATGTAAAAGTGTGCTGTTTTGCTGTTAAATACCATGTCTACTTTTCTTTATGAGCTACTGAGATCCAGCTTGAGCTAGCAGTAAATCCACATACAAGAATACATTCGAGTCTCTTATGTGATATACCACTGTCAAAAATATCCATGGTGTCTGCTGAATGGGCTTGCTCAATAACTGTAGGCAATAGTAAACGTTCAGTAGTAAATAAATAGGATTAATTAGTGTGGTCAGGTTGGAAAAGGAATGTGTTTGGACCAAGTCTGTCTCCAACCTTGCTTTGGAGGCTTATCTCTAGCAAAAACCTTCTTTCCCAAAGATCAGTATTAGAAATGTATGGATGTGTGCATGAGTTGTATTTATGGATTGATGTATCTGAATCAGAAGATGGAAAGCAAATTCCTCCTTCAAGTTCTGAACTTTATGTGAAGGTCCAGTGGAATTAGTCTCCAACATTCACTAAAGTTTGGTTGGGGTTGAATCTTTGGGATGACCTTTGTGGTGATGCCGGGGTTGCAGGAGCAGGGAGACACGGTCGGAGAGAGGTGGCACTTCTCTCGGGTGGGCTCACCCTGCGGGGAGCCAGTGGGGAGAGACAGTTGTTTTCACAACTTGTGCATTGTTGAAAAGAAGATTATAGCAATACAGACTGCACGTGACAGCCCTGTGACCCCTTTCCAAGAGGATTCTGGAAGCACAGACTGTGCATAAGGGTCTGAACGCCCATCCAGAGGCTGCCCATACAAGGGCACGAATCAGAGCCCTGAGCAGTGGTGTTCCCAGGAACTGGACATTTAGGCTAGTTGGGCCCACGCTGGACCCAGGACTGGTGATATCTTTCTTTCTTTTCGTTTCTCTCTCTTTTTCCTTTCTTCTAACATGAATGGTTATATTGGTTGATTTACTCTTTTGCCAATACTGTTATGAGCACCTAAAGTTACTTTCTTACCATGCCAATAGCATTGTGAGCACCTAAAGTAATTTTCTTATCAGCCAGTATTGTTGTTAGCAAATGAAGTTATGTTTTGTGAATTGAAGGATCCCTGGTGTTTTCACCTTAATCTTGACCTGGGAATTAGCGAACTTGAATCATTGTCCTGGTTTCCTGGGGTGTGACACTTGATTAAATTAATTGATTAAAGACTACACGTGTCATCCTTAAAAAATTGTAAAGACACTGGGATGGAAGAAAAGTGAAGACACTAGATGTTGGTATGTTAATGATAGCAATCCTCACAAATACTCTTGTATGTTTGGAGACTTAAGGAAAAAGAGCAGGGAATCCTCTCTAGAAAATGTATACAGTATCAGGTTTTTTAATAAAATACACAATGTTACTGGATTTAATAGTTTTTCATTTCCACCATTCCTGTAATATAAATAACTTTTTCAGTCAGTCACCTGCTGTAGTATATGGAGAAATACAGTCAAACACTTGCCTGGCAATACACAGGTATTATCTGACACTTTTTTTTCTATGTGAGTTATTCATTATGGTAATGGTACTTTGTTATGTGCAGCTTCTGGATTTATGACCCATTCTCGATAAGCATGAATCCAGCCTGCATGTGCATCTTTGATAAGGTTCTAATTGGATAGCAGTGACCTTTCTGAATGTAATTCTAGGAGGAAGATTAAAAAGCAGTCCAGAAAGTGACAGGTTTGGGACAATAACATATGAATTCAGCTCTGCTGGCAGGCATGAGATGTAAGCCTTGATAAATTAGAGGCAGGCCAAGCAGGCTTGCTGAATGATTGCTCGTTTCTGCTGCATCCTTGGGTAAAATCCCATGAGTAGCACCAATGGTGCTATATTTTCCCTGTATTCCAAATTCAGTGTTTACTGATTATGCATGCAATAAAATCATGCAACTGGTAAAGTTTCAGAAGACACTGAGCAGAGCCTGTGGAGCATTGCACACCTGAATGATACTGTCCCATTGTGTGCTAGGGAAATAATGTATTTGTTGTCCTCATTCAACTACTTGGAAAACAGGCTGCTTCTACTCACTGTTTCTGATGGCTTTCTGCTGTAATTAAACTACTTTTTAAAAAAAGTGATCAGCTTCATCCGGTGTCTGATGAAATAGCTTACAAATTGAGAATAAAATTATGAAGTTGAGTTACAGAAATTTTTACACAGCTCTGCTTAGAGGCCTAAGGTAAAGTAGGAATGTACTAGAAATGAAAACCTAAAAAAAAAGGCAGCAAATTTGTCACTTCAGTATTTGATAGTTTGGTTAACTTGGCAATTATCCAGAAGAGTCACCAGATGCTTCCTGTATTGAACAACACCTTTTATTTTAGGATGAAATATGGGGTCTATATTAGATGTATTTTTATGTCTGCATTATTACTTATACATAATATTTGTGGAGAATACTTGACAATATGAGGCAGTGGAAGATAGCAACAGAAACCTGTATATCAAGTTCCACATTGATTTTTCAGATTTCATACATACACAACTTAAGAGCTGTTTTTACTTTTGTTCTCAGTGCTAGTTAATGTTTTTATCACAATGCAAAAAGATTTGAAGTCACTTTTAACCTTGTGAGAAATGTATGCAATCTGAGATCACATAGCTAAAGGGAAAAATATTTATAATTGCAGTAAAACTTAGCTATTATAACCTGTTTTTAAAGCTTTGTAAAGCCATTGCTAGTCATCCTCTAAACTGCATAGTGGAGAATTCAAATGGTCATTAGCTTTTGAAGTAAAACAGAGGTGAAAGGAGAAGTTATGAATGTAAATAGGGTTCCTGGTAACTATACGAGCATCATAAAGGCTACTGGAGTTGTAAACAGGGATTCTTAGTTTTATTTAACTTTATAAATTTAAACATATGGGAAATAAAACTGATTTTGTAGTGAAGAAGTGTTATGTCTTCTAAAGGCAGAATTGTCAAATACAGTTGCTTGAAGTTAAGTAAGATTCAGCACTTAAGATCTATTATTTTCTATTTGATATTCAGAAATTCTTTGCTGCTGCTAAATTCACTATCCGGTTCTAAGCATGCTTTTGCATCATGGTATGTAACAAACACTTGGAGCTCTTGTCATGTGAGGTACACATACCTATTTTGTGTTTTAAAACTCGACTATTTCAATTAAGTGGTCCTGGTTTTTACAGTTCCTGAGAATGGACAGTTTGAACTAATTGAGTGCAGTAGTCAAGGAAAGTTCTTCTCTGCTTAAGTAGTTCAACTTTGCATGCCTACTGTTCTTCTTAAGCTGAATACAACTGGAATATGTGGAAGGATATCATATAAACTTTGGTAACTATTTCATAGTAATTCAGAGCAATGAGTGAAAAGTGGCTATTAATTCCTGAATGTGTGGGTAAAAAAAATTAGACGGAAAACAAACAGGTATGCAATTAAAAAAAAAAAAAAAAAAAAAGGTAGTACTTTCTGCTGTTGTAAATTGATGCTGTTGCACTTAAGCTGTTTGGCTTGATGCAGTTTCTCTAGTGACTTTAGTCCTTGTTACCATACCATATCCTTTTCTTTTCTTTTTTTTTTTTTCAGTTTGTTTTTTGGTATTTGGGGTTTTTTTTAAGTCTTAATGAAATTGTGATCTGACAACCTAACAACTCTGAAGGTGATCATGTGCTTTGAGATGAAGATAATGCTGGCTCGCTGACCAACAGCATCTAAACATAAGCAGGACTTCTGAAACAGCAAAGCCTTGAGTGTTTGTTGAAGTGTTTGAAAATGTCTTAACTTCAAGTCCAGCAGGATGAGAAAAAGCAAAAAGGAAAAAAAACTTCTAAAAACACTTAACAGCATCCAGTAATCAGGTAAGATTGTAGTTGAAATGTCTTTCTGATGGAGAAGAGTCCATTTGTACATTTTGTTACTGGAGGATGCCATTTTATATGGAAAACTCATAATATACAGAGCTATTTGTTTTATTACAAAGTTTTCACGTTTAATCATCTCTTCACAAGCAGATAACAAGGTTTGTGGGTGAATATGTCCTGATTTGCATTAGCAATTTTCCTGCTAAGAAACAGAGTCCGTGTTCCAGATGCTTGCTGGTTTTCTACCCTCAGTGCTTTAATGTTCTGCGTGGAAAGGCAACGTTTGTCCCCCATAGGCAAACTCTCATGCTGCTGTTCTGTAGAGAGCTAGGAAAATCAAAGAGCCACCTACTGACCCTACCTATTGTCTGGCCTTGTCGCCTTCTATCAGTAGCATGCCACAATCAGCAAGCTACATGTGTACCTCGTGCTTGCTTGGGGTTTGGCAGACCCCATCCCTTGCACCTGTTTGTTTATGCATGAGCTGTGCATGTTTGAATCCAAATAGCTAAGGGAGAAGGAAGGTGAAGGGGGAGGGAGAGAAGTCACCGTCAGGCGCTTTTCATTAGGCTGCTTGGAGAAGCCAAGGCACAATGATGCTGTGCAGGCAAAGGAAGCTTGGTGGAGTCCACCAGTGTACTATAAAATCGGGAATTTTAATAGATGTGGACAGTTGATCATGGCACATTGGTAAATGAGGAAAGGTATTTGATTTTTCTACTTATTTCAGTTCTCAGCTTTGATCTCTGATGAGCAAAGATTACATACTTTGTGGATGATGGGAGAAATCTGTACTTTTCTTGAACAGAACTTTACTTACAATAACAGTTGATAGAAGTGCTATTCAGCATGAGTGAGGATGACAGAATGTAGCCTGCTAACTAATCTATCCAGTCTGCTGGGTCTTGCTGGTGTATGTTTACAATCGTTACAGAGGAAGATCCACTTGATTTTTTTACTACTACGAGTAGGAGTCGCATTTAACCTTGTTCATGCTTTTTAATTTTTTTTGTTAGATATTTCTCATACAGAATCTCCTATATAAGTGTAGGGGAGTAGAAACATCTCATCTGTACTTGCCCAGAGAGAGTGGGCTGTGCTCCCTTAAGTATAGAAATCAAATACCTTCTCTCAGGCCCAACCTTTCTGATGCTTCTTCCATGTATTTCTTTCCTTCTTGCTTTGGGCTGTGCTTTAAAAATCATGCTTTGCCTGAAAGCACTGTATATGGATAATGTCTAATTTGGCTACTGTAACTTGTGACATAGCTTTATTAAGGTGGGGGTGATTCTCTGCAAGTGATAGGAACATAATCCCTGTTCTCAAGTTACATAACTAAGTGCTGTGGAATAAGGGTCTTTAGCTAATATAGCCAGTATCTAGTTACTAATATATTGTACAGTGGATATGTCAAGTAATTTTTGCAGTAATTCAGAAAAGGCCTGAATAGTTTTGGTTCCTATATGATGCATTTCCTGTGCATATGTAGGCTTTGTTAATGCCAACTAGACTTAAATTCCTAAAACTTAGGGTTTTTTATGTGTAGCCCTTCAGAGGGAGATAGACATCCAAATAGCTTTAAGAACATGAGCTCTATGTGATTGTTGCCTTTGAAAGTGGGATTTGGGATCCAGGGATACTTTTGCAATATTGCTCTTCCTCAAAGGACCCTTGGATACATAGAACTACAGGAGAATAGGTGAAATTCAAAGCTGCCAAATTCCTTGAACTTAGAGCTACTATAAATCTCACTTGCCTTGTCAATGGAATTTTCTACCAAATACATATTTAACTGCAAGTGTTATACTGATCACTCCTTCCCCCTGCTTCCCCTCACCCCCTTGTTTTTGTTAGTGCTGTCTTTATATCTTGATGAGAACCAACACAAATTTAACGTGATGGAAAGTTTTATGTTCCTTTGAAATAGGAATGTTTGCTGCTTTTACATGGAGAAGAATCTTAAATGTAATTTCCGAAAGGAACTCCTTTTAATGATTCATATTGTTACTTCAAGTTTTTCTGTAAAACCTTTTCATAAGGTAAAATTTTCATGCTATAAAATGTCATTGCAGTAAGTACTTTGGCATCTTAAAGTGGATTTATTTTATAAAATTCATTATTGCATCAGAGAAGTCCCTGTACTCTTTTCGAGTGAAAATGAGCCAGTGCTTCTAATAAGCTTCTTCCAGTGTGTTTCAACTCTAGGCCTTTGTCTCCTACAGCTGTTACCAAACAAAAGGGGAAATAAAAAGAAAGAACAGGATGCATTCCTGTGGTCTGTTTTGCACATTGAGCTATAGTAGAAAAAAATGTGGTTAGTCCTGTAGTAAGTAGAGTAGCATTTGCAACTGAATATGTATAATGAATTCTGGGACAACTCCACCTCTTACTTGTGTTGCCCAACAAAGTCTTAGAGCTGTTGTCTTTTTGATACCCCACACAGTCTGAACAAATGAACACTTTCAAACTTGTCATACAGAGTTTCAGCGCTTGGGCACAAGGTAGTACATCTGCAGGCCCTTGCATGACTAATTCCATGTCAGCAATGGATTTTACTGCCATTTAAAGAAGAATTTACAATAATAGCTGTACAGTTGCCAGATGGCCGGACTGGTAAGTTTTTAAGGCCTCCAAGCTTAAAGATACTTAGGTATTTTTATTTGCATTTCTTCCTTGAGCACAAACACATTTAGTTTAGGTTTTTTTTTTTCAGTCGGTATTTACTGCAAGTTTGTTTTGCTTCTTCGAGCCAATGCATTTACTGTAATACAGTTGCCTTTCAGTAATTTTCTTTTTTTCTTTAACAGTTATTTTAATCAGTTTGTATACTTAAGGAGTGGCAATAACTCAACTCAAAGGCATGGGCATAGAACTTCCTTGGAATTAAATGGGAATAATCGGAATTTGTCCATATTGTGACATCTTCCCAGTGGGACCACTACAAACAAAACCAGTTACTTCCCTTTGGGAGCTCATGCAGCACTTAAATTCTGGCAGGCTTAAAATCACCATAGCTAACTTTTGCCACCTTTACAACTTTGATGAACTTACGCAGTATGCCTCAGAGGGCCATGTGTTTTTCCTCTGTGGACCCCTTACCAGTGCTGCACAGGCTATAAGAGCTGTTGCAAATAGTTTATCTAAGAAGATATCCATGAGTCTTCACTAGTCTGAACAGACTTTAAGTTCAGTAAGCTTCAGAATTTGGAGAAGAGTCACTATATCCCTGTCCTATCTGTTCCACTGCTTTTAGGCATACGATTCAAGAGGATAGTGCAGTTCCTGATTCAAATACAGTTCTTACAGAAGCTAAGCAGTGAAGACATTCACTTTGGACGCTTCTATACGGCCTAGTTTTATTTTTATTTTTTTTTCTGTGTATTGTGGGGTTTTCCTTCAAGTTTGTAAATGATACTGAACTCATTCTCTCTTTGACACTGAAACTTTGTGTGTCAGTGTGATTTTAAGAAGTTCTTTAAACAGCCACAACTTAATTTTTTTTAGATGGATTTTGCCTCTTCAGCTACTGTGTATCTGTGGGCTTGTTATCTCAAGAACATAAGATCATAAAGTAACCAAACATGCAAATGAAGTGTTTGGAAGCCCTGTGAATTTTACAGATCTTACAAGCACTTTTGTGTAGTTAGTAATATTTATTGTGGGTCAGCTATAGTATCTTTGTGGATTACTTTTGCTATTAGCTTTTGTAGTATTTATTAACATATTCAGAATATACAGAGATGATCTCCAACATAAGACACTGTATTTATCAAGAGGCCAGTACTGGTCATGGGGTATATATTCCCCCAGGTCACTGTTTTGTACATTTTTCAGTAGATTTAGGGCCCTTACTACCATTACTCAGCCTCTGACATCCCTCTCATCCACTTCACGGCTTGAACTTCCTCACCTACCAATATATGTGCTTGCTGCCTAAAAAGCACACTGTTGAAGGAGTGCTTCAAAGAAGGGGAGATTATTGGCTTGGTTGCATTCAGCTTTGTCACAGACATGATCTGTGTAAAATATTTTGGTGACAGGATCTTTCATTTCTAGTTTTATCTCTTCCCTTCTCTTATTGTTTTGACTGTCAATTAGTGTTCTCTTTTTCTTACTTTTTCTTTACATTCTGCATATTTTCTTTTTAGCTTAATCACATCTAACTATGGTTATAGATAATTTGTGAAATAACAGAGAACCACATTCAAAGCAGGAAAGCAAGGGGAAAATGCTTTCCCAGGAAAATGTCAAAATTGAATAATTTCTCTCTCTCATCTGTCTGCTTTTTTTTTTTTTTTTTCCTTCCCCCTTCACTGGATGTATAATTACCTCATTGTTTCAGTAATGCGAAACAAAAATTAGATGCAAGAGAAAAATCTAAATAGGAGGACTCTAAATGCTTTTTGAAAATGAAGAATTTAACTAAACCACTCTAAAGTCCCCTGCTGGGCTCAGGCAAGCTGAAATTAATTCAAGAAGGCAGATAAAAATTTTAACCAGCCCAAGTGGAGATGACGGATGTGACAGCTCTCAGTTAAAATGTCTTTTAGTGGCAAATGCATGCATATTAGTCAAGTGATGTGACATAACTGTCCTGGGTGAGAGAAGATGAACCAATGACCATTTGCATTGAGAACAAAAGAAAATCTAGAAGATTACAATATAGAAAAGAAGAAAATATAAGTTAACATCCCTCTTTCTATATGTAAACCTGTATGTGTGTGTGTGTGTGTATACACGTGTATGAAAGGGGTAGCTTAAAAGATTTTGTGGGTGATGGGAAGTAATTTATGATGAAGATTTTTGAGTTTTCCTCTTACAGAAGAATTAAAAAACAACCATAGACTTGTTTGTGCTGAATCCATGAAAACTAGTGGTGGGGTTTTTTCTGTGCATGATTGACAAAAAAAGCGTTGAGGTGTGTGTTACAAATGTATACACACTGAAGTGTAGAAGTTTTTCTCTTTTGAAATATGTTTTTTGGCTCCTTCAGTGTGTTCTCAGACTGAGCAGATGTACAAATCTAATGTGACAGGAATTTATTTAAGGATCATCCAAGGATGCCATCCATTGTGAACCACTACAACAGAAATAACTAACAGGATTGGACCTTTAAGAAAAGAAATTGCCTTCAGAGAAAATATTGAAAGAAATCTTGGTTAGTTTACCACTTGAATTATTTGCATTTTTAAGTTCTGGTTTAGGACCATATGCTACCAAGTCACAGTAGTTCCCAGTTAGAGCTGCCCAGTTAATTGTGTTTTGGTATTATTCTTACTTTTCCCCAGTATAATCAAATTATATTATCATAATTTTGTTATTCAGATGGACCTCTTACTGTGTGCCTCAATAACATTCAAGGCCACATCTGGAACTTACTATTCTTGAGTGTTGTAGGAGGGTAGAAGTAGGGGCACCACAGCATCTTTCTAATAACACTTTGAGCAAATATAAGACATACTCCCAAGTGTTTTTGTAGAGGGAATTCAACCAAAAAGTTAATGGTTTAAATCTCAAAACTAAATGGTCATTTGGGATGGCTACTTTTGGTATCTTTCTATGTGAGAATGTGCATAAATTAATCCTCAACATCTTAATTTTAATACCCCGTCTAAAAAGTGTTTTATTTCCAATTGTGACATTTAAGAAATATGCCCTTGTGCAGCATGCTCCTTTATCTTATTTCACTTAAAAGAAGCAGTATTCATTAAAAGCATTTCAATAGTTGAACAAAGTACTCTAAAACGGGGTCAGAGGGATACGGACTGTAAAATGCTGACCTGTTCAGAAATAAACTGCAATTCAGCAAGTCTACGGCAAGCTACTCATTAACATTTTAACAAGGATAGCTAATAGCACAACAACTCTGTGTCTGTGTATGTTTGCTCTTTGGATTTCTTTTTTATACCTCTTCTTTGTGGTTTCTTTGAAAATAATGCTTGTAATGTTTAAAAAGTTGATCTGAGCTATTATAAGCTATTTTCTAGAGAGATTTAGTCAAAAGAGGAACATGTCCTTCATTTATTTTAATTAAAAACAAGCAAACAGACATGTTATAGATTGTTTTTTCTTTATTCTAATATCCATTGTGGGTATGTACCTTGAGAAGATCAGGGTGTAAATAAACTTTTCTAAAGCTAAAAATTTTCATATTTTATTAGTGTCTTTATGAAGATCTGTATTGCCACAGTTTGGCTAGATATATTAGTTTGCAAATGGATATAATTTCAGTTCCTTGCTCTGTCATCTATCCCCCTGACCTTGAGCAAGGCTTCTGTAGCCTTTTTGTACTTCAGTAACCAATCTGTAAGATGAAGACATTAACTTTTCCTAGCATCACATGGACACTAAATATTAACTGTTTTTTTCAGTTGTAATGTGAATACAGTTAATGTACACCTTTATGGACAGCATAGAGCCTTTCTGGGGAAAAAGACCAAAGGCTTGTATCTGAGTTTTTTCTTGAGTTTTCTGTTCTGCATCTGGAGATGACAGAGTCTGGAATCCAGGAAAGAGGTCTGCAAGAATCTCCCAGCTTTCATGATCCTATCCCATTCAGTAAACTAAAAAAAAAGAAGAGTATAAAATATATAGAGTAAATGACACTGGAATAAACCCCATATGTATAAAACATCCCTACTGAAGAGTTTGATTGCTTCACTAAGTAAAGTTACTCTTACTTATTGTGCTTATAGTGTTACCTACCAGGATATTGTCTGCCTGTCTTGCTATATTTATATTTCAGGAGGAGGGATGTTGCCGACACAGGAGACACCTGTTTGCCTGGCTTTCCAAATTATGTCTAGTTGTAGAGTATGTAGTTTATTTTTCTGTCCCCAGCATAGGGTTATTTCAAACAGTAAGAATTATTTTATATGACTATTTGGTATATTTCAAGTCCAAATCACACTTTCAAGTGAGTTAGTCTTATCAATATTAAAAGTACAATTGTAAGACCTTAAAGGCATACATGCTGGTTGAAGACAACAATACATGCCGGTTGAAGACAACAATGTTGCTTCAACTGTTACATGCACTTGTGCTTGGTGGATTCTACCTCCAAAAAAATACAACAGATGCTGCCTGAATATCTTCTATAAATAGATTTTTTAAAAAAACAGATAAAAGAGAGCAGAACTATTCTAAAAAACAAATACAGAATGCTTGTCATGACTCTGGCTTCAGGAAGGCTGAGGAGTTTATGGGAATACACTGAACTTGCTGGTTAGCAGGAGGTGACTTTCTTTTGGATGTTGAATCTTTTCAACTTGTTCTTATGGGACTCCTAGGTAAGGCTGACCAGCCTGTAATGTGCTTGTCAGATATGATAAACTTGTGTATCCAGAAGTAGTGAAAATCAGTAACACTGGCAGTCATACTGATAACAAGAAGTTCACAGCAAGTAGTAATTTCAAACCTCTTGTGTGAATGTCTTTTCTTTTATGGTGTTTACTGTTATTTCTGGTTTCTCTCAGTGTCAGCTGCTTACTGGTAAATTGGGATGAGGTTCTCTTTTCTTGTTCTCTTAACATTACTACCATGCTGTAAGGTTTGAATACATCACATTGACAAAAAAGAGAGGTCTGGTCTCACAGTAGTTTGGGGCTTGGAAGGCATGCTAATATATAGAGTTAACTTCTATATGGAAATATGTAGTTAACCATTTTCTTGGCCTTGATTCTAACAAAACAATAATTTGAAAACTTCTAAGCTAGGATTATTTGGGGCAGAATTAGAGCAGTTGTTTTTAACTGTTCATACAGTTTTATTCCCTGTATTCAGATTCCCTTTTATATATTAGTACTCAGTCACAAAGAACGTGACTCTGAAATACAAAATTCATATAAATGGTTTAAACTTTCATTTGGTCTAAGTAAAACCTCACCCTTCCACAGTCTCAATTTAGAGCTTTGTAGCAAGTTCTACCTTACTATATACCTTCTACTGAAGGTATTGAAAAGAAAGAAGATCTCTGAAGATCTCTGTAACACAATTGAACCCATATAGGTCAACAGACCTGCCTGAAGATGGGTATTTTCAGAGACAACTGTCTTACTGAAAAAGAGAAGAACTCATAGCTAGTGGAAGATAAAGTATGTAAAGATGAGCCAGTTTCTCAAGAAATGAGTATGAAAGCTGTGTCAATGCTGTATCAGGCCGAACTAGGATTTTGCACTAGTTTGTTGTCAGTGATTGGTTGGAGTCTAAAACAGCTAAAACTAGATAGGCATTTAGTCTATTTTTCTCTCTACTTTTAGCTTAATTACCAAAGTGACTTACCTTAGTGGAGATCCATTTACATTCACACATGGCTTCAGTTGTACTTGTAAAGTACATAATAAGGCAATGAGGGAAAAATAGTATAGTCAAACTCAGTGTAAGATCTTATGGAAAGGGAAGGTGCTATTCATTTACCAAATATTAAACAAAGTTGTTTGTGTGCACTCACACTTCAAAGATACATACTCAAAAGAACCAGGATGTTTGTGTCTGTATAGTCTGATCATGATCACTTGTGCGTGACACACAAGACAAGGGTTGCCGGTTCCTCTTGACTGACAGCAGCAAACCGGTCTTTGGACAGATCTTTGGTCTTAATATAAACATCACATTCCTCAACCTTATTCCTGGGAGCAGCGTCCTGGGAGTAACATCCTTCATTACCAATATGGGCCATTCTTTTACATCTTTGTTCTGCTTTTATTCTGGTGCCAACACCCAAGATTTCAGTTTATATTTTATTCATACCAGTCTTGATTTTCTTTTGTTTGGTTGGTTGGTGGTTTTTGTTTCTGGTGCTAATCTGTGCAATCAAGGAAGTGTGTATACTGTTCTCTCCACAGTAACTAACTTCTTGAAGACCATGGAAAACATTATCTTTTGTAGTGCTGGGCTACATACACATCTCGGCTAGAAATGTGTTGAAGTTACGCTGAGAATTAAAAGACGTTTAAGTGAAATGAAGTGGCTGTAATTCAGTGTTCTTTTATCAGAAAGAGGCAATTCAGGTATGAATCAGAGTTTTTGACTGGTGAATTTTTGAGGTGAAGGGTTTCTGAGGGTGAATTTGCTCTTTGGCTTGGTACTAATAACAGGCAAAATATTAAACATCCTTGTACTCCTGATGCTTTTAGTTGTAATTTTTGTTTGTTTCTCAGGTGATACAGATGACTTTGTTACTGTTGTGCCGCTTTTATCTATCTTTTCATGGGATTAGTCTTGTCAGAAATCAGAAAGTTAAGGAAGAGATGGATGTTCTAGGTCACTCTTCTAGTCTATTTACTCTTAGTGAGTTTTTATTTCCATCTCAATTGCAGCAGGCTTATCTTTATTATTTAGCAACTTTATTTTGCAATGTAGGACATTTTATATTATGGCAGACAAACAAACTTTTTTAAAACAGATGCTGATATTTATCCATTCCACGTGAAAGTGTGAGATGTGAATTGAGGCTGATGTCAAAAGGCCTCATGAAAAGAGACTCTGAATCAGTGACGGCTGCTCTGCAACAACGACTTGTGCTTGTCAGAAGAACGTTTATTTAAGAAAATGAAACAACAGATCAAAAGATGACTGGTCAAGCTGTATTTTTTTTTTTTTTTTCAAGCTGGACTAAACCTTATGGTTTAAAGAGACCCTTAAATCTGACTTCTATTTATGGGGTCCAGCACCTCTGATCTCAATTGTGGTAACTAAAATGATTGTCATGTCACAGTGAGAAACTCTGGAAGTCAGTATGTAATTTTGGCAAAATCTAGAGTGACATTTCCATTTATCTTTCGTGTTACAGTTGCCAAAAGTAGTACTCATGAAGGTATTTGTGACAGACTGTAAACAAAATCCTGTGTACTACTGAACATTCATCTAGTGAGTAATCTTATGAATGGAATACTTGCAAAGTTTATTCAAGCTTTTATTTTTGGGAAATAAAATATTTTAATTGTATTACAGGAGCACAGATGGCTTTGTAGTAATCGAATGAGTTGTCAGGTATTTATTCTTCATTACAGAAGGTTTAAAATTTTAGTTAAGTCTTGCCATATTCCATTATTTCACTAGTCCCGTACAGTGAAAAGAAAATTGTCAACGTAAACCTTGGGTCTATTTCTTCATTTTGGGAGAGATCAAAATGATAGATTTCAGTTGCAAAGTGTAGTGAGCCTTCAACTGCTATCCTTATACTACTTTACTGAAAACGGAAATAAAATATAAGGGCAAAAGGCAAGTTCTGAAGTTACATGTGACATAACATATAAAGCTATAATTTTGTCAAACATTGTTCATTCACAGAGTAATACTATAATCATGGGAGTGAACACATTATAATCACTCTCATGATTTCCCTTTTAAATCTCCTGTTGAGTGGGACATTCTCATAAGCTAATTTTATGACATTTGTTAATTTTTCAGTCATCTGAGGGTACCTTGCCATTGTGCTTTCTGGTTGTGCTCAATTTTATTAATAGGGAACTGAAGTACAGGGACTTAATTATCATCCAGCTGCTTACAAAATAAGAATAGAAGCGATATTAATGTGTGCCACAGCAGGAAAGGTAGAGCAGACAGTTTTAAAGATTGTATCTGTTATGCATTTTGGGTTCTGACATTCAGCTCTCCATGTAACTTCGAGCAGTTGCTGGCTTGTTCATACCGTAAACTTGTTCATGCCATAAGCCTCATTGACCATCCTGCATTGAATCTCAACTTCACAGCTGGGGAGATAAGCAGGTTTTTCTGCTGCTGGTATTTCGCTGTTACTCTCTGCAACCCACCTGTAAACCATTTCAGCGGATGCCATTAACTTTGTGGTTGATTATTGGATTATTAAAGGTAGAAATAAGATTTTTTCCTTAAGTATGGGAATGTTCTGAAAGTTGAAATATTGGTACTCATTAGGGAAAGTGATGCTTGTGTTTAGTTCTGAGATTTTTGTGCTCTGTGACAATTTCTGCTTTTTCTTACTGAGTTCTGAATGTATTTATTGATACTACCTTCAGACAGCATTGAAACACCGACAGCTTATTTCTCAGCCTAAGAAGTTAATTTGAACCTACAAAAAATTGAAAAGAATGAAGTTTTTATTTCAAAGGTTGTTTGACATTGATATAATGTGTATGTGTGTGTTTTAGTAAGCTCCCCTTACCCATAAAACCCACTAAACAGTGCTTTTTACTCATTTCTAAAATCTTACTTGGCACGAATGTGTCTGGTGGCTACCTTTCTAAGGGAATAGTCTTTGAGGTGATGCTGCTTTATGGGGACTAAACTTCAATTGTTTAGGTGGATAGGAAGTTAAAGAAATAACATATTATTATCAAAAGATATTTGAGGGAAAACAGCACTTGTAGTAACAGTCCAAATTGGTTGGTAGTATTGGTGTATGCTGAAAAGCATTAATGGAAGATCAGTTAGATGACATAGGACTACCAGTGTTAAAAAAACACTTGACTGACGTGTCCAGCTGTGAGGGAAGATAGAAGCACTAGTGTGGGTATAGTGTATGTGTAGTGTATATATAACATACTGCTAGGAGAAGTCAAATTAGCAGAGGTGTGACAGCCATACTTTTGTAGTCTTAAATCAGTTTCTTGTATTTACTCAGTTGTTCCAGAACAGATACTGAGCCCTTAATATCAGTATTCCAACAGTCTAAGTAGTTTTTTTTCTAATTCTGTTAGTTTTAATAAAAACATAATTGATAGCAGTATGCATTTTGCCTTTAATTTTTCATTACTTAATATGAAGTTATTGAGTGGTATGCAGAGAGATGAGCCCACAGTGGCTTCATGAAATGGTAAATTCTCTCCCATGCTCCTCTTCATTTTCTCCTTATGATGATGGCCTATTACCACTCTGAAAGAAAAGCAATATGCTGTCTTATTTAAACACACTTAAATAAAAACTAAATCTTATTCCTAAATATGTTTGCAGCAAACATCTTCTAATTTTCCACCAGAGTACAGCTGAATATTTTATAAATCTTGAAGCAAACTGGGAAGATAAAAATCCCCCTGGACAGCAGATTATATCGCAGTGACTAAGAAAATTTGAAAATATGAATTATTAACAAAAAATGTTATTAAATGATTTTGAATAGTGGATTATTGATCCAACAGATTGTGTTCCCTTTGCAGTTATTCTGTTAGGTTCAGAAAAATCTCTCTTATCATTGGCTGCAAATTATTGATCCAATATCAGAAGCTAGTGGCCTGTGATAATTCCTCTATTTCAATAAATTATTTTGTTGTAATGTATAACTGTAGAGGTTGTGACTTAATGAATTCACTTATAGAAGTTCATGAACTGTGTTGTATTGTCACAGAATGTGTATAGCAGGTATGTCATATGTTGTCATTGGTTATTTAGATATCCTTAACAAACACTGTGGTGTGTTAACCTTGGCTAAAGGGCCGGATGCCCAGCCTCTCTTTCAGTCCCCATCCTCAATCCCCTGCAGAACAGGGGGAGACAAATAAGATGGAAAAGCTCTTATGGGTTGATACAAAGACAGGGAGATCATTGGACAGGGTATGGTTGGACATGATGATCTTAAAGGTCTTTCCCAACCAAAACGATTCTGTGATTCTTAGCAATTTCCATCATAGGCAAACCAGACTCAACTTGGGGAAAATTAAATTAACTTATGCCAATTAAACCAGATTTGGGTAATGAGAAAAAGTGACAAGACATTAAAATAACAACTTCCCCCTACCTCCCTTTCCAGGTTCAACCTGATTCCATTCCCAACTCCTCTAACTTCCCCTTTCTGCAGTGCAGGGGATATGAGGGATCTGGGGTTGTGGTCAGTCCATAAGGGCCTTCTTCTCTCTCTGCTGCTCCCTTCTCCTCATGCACTTCCTCTGCTGCAGTGTGGGTCCTTCCCACAGGCTGGAGTCCTTCAGGATAAGCCTACTCCTTCATGGGCTCTCCACGGGCTACAGTTCCTTCAGGACATAGCCACCTGCTTTACCACGATCCCCTCCATGGGCTGCAAGGGAATCTCTGCTCCAGCCCTTGGAACAGCTCCTCCCCTTCCTCTTCCTCTCACTTCTGTGCTTGCAGAGCTGTTTCACACACTTTACTCCTCACAGCTAGGCAGCATTTTCTGCCCTTTCTTACACACACGTCCCACTCCTGCTTTGTAACCATCCTCTGTCAGGCCTACAAGCAAGTTACCTATATACAGCTGGTAGAACAACATGATTTTTAAAACTAGTGAAGATGTGTTCTGTTACGAATATCATTTACAGAAATTTGTTCTAGTTACTAATCTTTTCAGCAGTTACTGCTTTATCAAGAAATAAATGCTGGTGTCTTGACTCTGAATTCCGTATTTTAAAAGGCTTGAAAGAGCTGGGCATGGACCATATACTCTATCCATCTCAGCAGAATCCCTAATAACGTACCACTATGGTTTGTGGTTTGTAGAATTCATAGCTATTTTTGTTGAACTCATCCAGGCACTTGGAATAACTATGCCATGCTTTTTTTTTTTTCTTCCTCAATCTGTTCTCCCTTCTCTCACTGTAATTTTGGCACCATGTTATACTTGGAAGTTCCATGCTGCAGAATGTGCTAAAGGAGGATGTTTTACACCTCATGGGGAAAATTCTCCCAGGCCTTTGAAGTATTTTCCAGCAGGTTGTAGACTAAGTGTATTATTCCCGAGTGTTTGTAGATGAGATGCCTCAAGGCTATGGTTTTGCATTTATCATTACTGGATCTGTATTCAGAGTATAAGATGAGAGTTCTATGTCATTTGAGGGGAGGCAGATGGTATCAATTTAATGAGTTGTTACTGGTTCAGCACTAATGTTGTGTACCTGTTATCTGTCTTGCTTCGTGATTCTGCGCCCTTATACCAAACGTACTTCTATTATGGAGCCACTACTGGAATTTGACTCAAAAATCTTAACGTATTGATTAAGATTACTATAACAATAAAGATTGATTCCCACAGGAAGGATATGTGAAAGTTAGGAGGAAGGTGGAAATTAAAATCTTGCAATTACTGGGATGAACCGCACTGGTGTAATTGCGCTAATTTTGAAACTCTTATTGATATGTAACACTTTATATCTTCCAAGCTATTTTGGTGTACAGAGATTTAAGCCTTATTTTTAATGAAGTCTATAAACCAGCATAAACAGCCAAAGATGTCTCATCTTGTCTCATCCTCATTCCCTGTTACATCCCCCAAGACCTATGCTGATCCCCTCTAATGTCAGAAAAGCTGTATGGCCAGAGATTTCCCCCAGACTGGGAAACTAATCTACGTTAAAAAATCCTCTTTGGTGGATGAGTGTGTGTGATTAGCCAAATTTAGAAGTTTGGCCACATCATTTTTAAACTGGATTGCTTCCCAGGCTGGTTCTGAAGGCCAGGCTTGATGGGGCTCTAAGCAACCTGATCTAGTTAGAGATGTCCCTGCTGACTGCAAGGTGGTTGGACTAGATGACCTTTGAAGGTCCCTTCCAACCCAATCCATTTCATGATTCTATGAACAGGTTATAGAAGTGCTTGTATTGGTCCAAGAGATGGGAGATGTGGGGCTGAGAACCTGGAGGGCACAGGGCAGGAAGATTCAAACTAAGACTGGGGTGAGTGAGACCTGCATTTGGCAGTAAGTTTAACTTAGATGTTGATGAAACCCTGCGCCTAGGCAGGAATATCCAAAGAGTAGCTCAGAGCAGGTTTTCTTAGCATAAAAAGGGTGCCCAGTTTAGCCTGAGGGATGGACACACAAAGGATACTGTAATGCCGAATAGGACTTATGCATTCAATAGGTGAATAAAAGAAGATAAAGTAATAATTGGCATGTTATGGATGAACTGCATGGTATGGAGGGGCAAAAAATGACCTGAAATATGTTACAAATTATTTGTATATCTAATCAAAGGCTTAGTGCTGGTTCATCATCGTTTTCCACCTGCTGCTTATTCACAGCTTACCTTTTGTCAGGTCCTATAAATGTCATGAATTCATCAACTTTTAAATGCCAGAGAATGACAGTAGATATTACTATGGGCCTCTGCTTAGCAAAGCCCTTTCTTCTCCCCTTCCCACTCATGTTTGTTTTCATTCATCTCTTTGAATTTCCTTCTGCTTCCTGATACTTTTGCTGTTAATCATGACTTATTAGTCACTACTGCTACAATGACTGTATTGTGGAATTGCTGGTCAGTCCTGTCACTACCCAGCCCACTGGCAAATGGGGGAACATTCCTAAAACTGCCAACATTGAAGCCTTAGCCTGTCCATTGGTGCTGAAGGCAAGTCTTGATAAGTTGGAATTTATATATGTAATTGCATAGATACTGAAACAAAATGTCCTGATGTCAAGTGAAATCCTACAGAATAATTATGCCAGGGTTTTTCTTGAGACTACTGTTGGTTGCAGTTGCAGGATTGTACTCTGCAATAAAGTTGTTAGTTTTGATGTGTAATAAATCTACCTTTTAATGTTATTCTTAAGCTTCTTTGTTTATGCTGTGGTAATACCTAGAGGTCTACAATAGCTACAAGAATCACAACCTCCTGTGTACTCTTCCAACAGACCACACTATGTAAAACGTTCTCTCTAGTCCCTAAAATTATTGTATTCCTCATTTCATTTGAATCTTACAGTAATTATTCTCTTCACAACTTCCCCACTCATTGGTTGTGTTACAGATGCTGTTAAACATTTAGATTGCATCATAAATATAAATGATGCTTAACAAAACTTTAAAAAGCTTATCCAATATTTTGCATAAAAATATTGTATGTATACAATATATAATGCAATATAATAGGTGGTATTTTACAGTATTTATATCATATAATAAAAAACAGATTACAGAAAAGGGCTGTTTAGGTATCACTGGAGGGGCCTAGTATGGAACTAATGAAAGCAGCTGATTTTAAGGGAGGTTTTGAATAAGAAAAAGCATGTGGTTGGCAGGAAATGAAGTGGAGGATATATCAAACTCTTTCTTTTAAGCTCTCAGGAGCAGCATTCTAAAGAATGTATTGCAGGTAGTCAGCTCAGAAAATGGAAGTTCTGTTTGTGTGAAAAATCATTTAGAACCCATCTGTTTATGTTTCACAGAAGCGGTGAGAGCAAGACATATAAATGATTGAAGATTGTGTGACTTGCAAAGGGCAAAAGTGTGAATGTGACTGTCTGTTTTACTTCTCTTGGAAAGAGAGTTGCATTTTATAACCCTAGGCCTAAAGCAGCTTCATCTGCTGCCAAAAAATTAATTAAAATTAACACACACATTCACTCTAGAGGTGGGATTTTTAGAGCAGCTTAGGGGAAATAGGGAGAATCTTCATTTCAAAATGGAAGTTGGGTGCCAAGGCCTTTGAGTTCTTAAAAGTATCTAGTTTTAAATGCAGAGTGCTGCGGAATATTGTTTTCCTAGTGTGCCTCATACAGAAAGAAGGGGAATGCAAGAAGGAAAGGTGGTCTATAATCCACTCTGTAGGAACTGCATAAGTCCCACCAAAGGAGCTGGGGAAGGAACAAGAATATATCTGTAAACCTGCCACTTCATAATTATTCATCAGCAGAAAAAGACTGTATGACCTATATCTTAGCCATAATAGGCTGCATTTAGAATACTCTCATAGGCATGAAATGTTTGCTGTGTGCTCATAGCAAGTGGCTGCAGAAACTCAGCTACTTAAATAAATTACAGAGTAAGGCTGATGGCTTTTGATAATTTAGGCAGCTACATTGACTCTATTCTGATTTATGCTTGGTCTAAATTGTTCTGTAAGGATGTGTACCTGGTAGTTACATACAGCACAACATGGTACACTGTCAAAATTAAGATTTGCTCTGACAAATCATGTAACATGTCCAGCAGGTCTGAGAGGATATCGCTGCATAAACAAGTATCCCTGTACCTATGGAAGGTTTTGCATGTAGTTTAGCAATACTCTTACTTAATATATTCATCATCTCACAAAAATCTACCTGAAGACCAAGGCAAAAAACACATACAGCACTTTCTTCCGTCTAGGCCTTTGTGTTTCAGTGTTGTTTTGAAAAAGTCTTGGCATTGAGCTGGTTTTCACTTTGTGCCATCCAATAAGGAATGGATACTAACATGTCTTCCCTGCTGCATAGGAGCCAGGAAGTGAGTGGCAGCAGAGGGGGGAGTCTGGAGAATCTGGACACTTGGGGAACCTCCTAGGATTGATTACTTGGGACGTTTATGTGTTTTTTTGTTCTGATTCTGTTGAGTGGCACGCATCAACCCCGTGAAGGAAAGAGCCCTTCCTGATCCATTCTCTTTTTGAGTCACATAATTACATGTGCGTGTTTCTTACAAAACCAAATGAAATTACTTTCTATGTATCTGAATAATTGTTTTAAAAAACCGAAGAAACCCAACACAACAGACAAGAAAAAAACCAAACTGAAACAAACAAAAAATCAAACACACATAATACTAATACTAAAGTTTACCTACGTCTAGTGCATCAGCTTATATTCTGGTTGTTTCATAGGCTAATTTTTATCTGTTTTAGTGGGAAGAATAACTATTTAGCATTCTCTTAAAAATAAACCTTACAAAACAAAACCATCTTAGAATTGCATATAGTTAGATTAAAACTTTCCGTGAATTCCCATAAAACTGCTGCTTTGGGTTTGTTTTTATTGATTTTTGTTGTTGTTTAAGTGCCTTAGCAGAAATGTGTTTTAAAAGTAACCCTTCAAATACAGACTGATAAAGTAGGATGGCATTGCTGTAACCTATCTATACTTGAAATGTTCTAATCCATTGCCTGCGATAAAAGGGAGATTCTGGCCATAATATCAGTGTTGCTAAGAACTTGGCTAAGTACTAATTAAGGGACAGGACTGTTTCCTGTGTGAAAGTTTAACTTTTTCAAAAGTTGTTCATAGTTTAAAGGTCATGTGAACTTTAATGGCAAGATTTTAAAAGAGTTTATGGACAAGCCAAGAGTATTGTTAAGAGAGCAGATGTTGGAAACAGATGCCATACATTTATGTGTTTAGCAACACCTCTTTCTGAGCGGCAGTCTCAAGAGCACTGTATCGTAAATAACACGTTGACTCACACTTCATCCGTTTTCTATTTCACTTCAAGCCAGGCTGTATTAGAGTCCACTAAAATGCATCATCGTATCTGACAGCCGAGCTGGTTAACATGGAGACACTAGCATATCCACTGAGAATTTCTAAAATTCCGTTATTTCGTGGTATGACTGCAAGTTTATTTTTGAAAGATAGAAATTGGAAGAGAAGGGGGTAGATTTTTGTTTCTGGACTCAGTCTTACTTCAATCTATTCAAAGGGAGTGTTACAGTAGTATAATATGCAAAGTAGCTTTCCTGATGGGTTTTTAGTGCAGCTGACTGGGTGGAAACCTGGGTGAAATTCCCAGGAAGTCTGCAAGACTTCCAATAGGGATGATAATTTTCAGCTTTTTATTTCGGTTTAATAAAAAAAATTAAAGGAAGGCAGATTTGTTTATAAGCAATACAGCTAATTCAATTAGAAGATGAGCATAAACTTTTTTAAAGATTAACTAACACTTGTAGAATATTAAAGTGCCAAAGAAGTTGACTTTCTTAATGTTGATTCTTTTCTATCACGTTTTTCCCTTTGTCTTTTTTTTCTGTTGTCAATGTTGGTTTATATGGACGCATACAGGACTAAGATATATAGCAAAATTTTCTTGATTTAACTTAAAGCTGTTTTAAGTAATTTACGCTAAATAGATACTCCTGTATAGATTTAAGAACATTTTGTTTCATTAACCTTGATGCCTGGTAGACTGGAAAGGGGCACAATAAGCCCCATTACCTGAAATGACAAATATATTCTTTCATATATTCAGGTACTACAAAAAGAGAGCACCATATTATTTCAGGAAAAAAAAAGGACCACTTCAAATGCATAAATCTTACTATTTATGCTATTCTTGATTTTGCCAGAGATTAAGAACAATACAGAAAACCAGCTTTAAACTGGGTTTTTTTGCTCACACACACATGCATGCAAACATGTAAGTACATAAACTGAAATACAAATCCAGTTTGCAGGTGATTATGTACAAGTTGACTTCATGAGGTAAAATCTGGTATTTATTTTTGAGCCATTATGTACATGGATTTGTATATGAATTCAAAGTGGAAAGCTGAATCTAAATTGGAACAGGATGCTATGGACTTAGAGCTGGAAGTACATTGGTTATGGAGCCTCTAGGCTAGAAGCACCTGCCTTTCTAGATGTTTTTATTTGCATCCCAGTATACCTTACTGATGGAAAAAGTATTGGATATAGCATGTCGTAGTTTTGAGATCCCTTTACATGGTATGTGATACGTGTCATAAAAGCAAGTATGATTAGTAAAACTGTATCTGAGTTGCTCTGAGATGGAAGGATACTGAATTTCTTGGCTAAATGATACTTCTTACATGATTTTTTAGTGATTCCAGCAAATTAACCAAGCTTACTGCTTTGTATTTACTTGCTGTGTAATAGTGGTTCTCAGAGTGGGAAATATCAAGGTTTTTTATAACATTTTTGTTCCTTTTGCTAAGTATTGCCTCTTGTCTAGCTGCAGTCAAGTGAAGTTCTCTCTAACCACTGCTGGAATAAACGCTCCAGGCCTGGGGTTTTGTTATGATAAAATATTTACTTTAATTACCCTGGAACAGGAACCTCAGGATGTTTTATGCTCCATCCACCTTCTACCTAAGTAGCAAGTACAGTAGCTACTCTGTAAGGCCAGTAATGTTTTGACCTTAGTATTTGGACGCATGTAATGTCAGTAAACCTGTTGACCGTGTGCTGAATTTATTTACTATTTCTAATGGGCCTTCAACACATACTCTGACTGCTATAGAGGTATAGAAACAGCAGTCTCTATTTTGCTGTTATGGATCCATAATGCTAAATACTCATAACCTCCCCAGGAAAAATAATTGTTCTCTATACATCTTAGTTTGGCATTCACTTTTTCAGCCTTTTTGAAGACTGCCTAGCATAAGGAACTCATCTGCAGTAGAAAATAGTAAACATTTGTCCATTAGAAGAAGATTGGAAATGCTGTGTAATGGAAAAGGGAAGCTAAAGAGTACAGTAGACGCCCATAGCTGTGAAACTGTGTAGTAAAGCTTATCAGTAAACTCTAGGAGTAATCAACAGATTGTATATGTGTTAGCTCCCAAACTGAAGACAGAAAAGCCAATCAGGAGAAAGATCAAGATAGTTTCCAGAGCATTCATCTTCATGTCGCCCTATTTGCATGGAAATACTGTTAACAGCAGACATCACATGGCCCTAATGAGAGCAGGTGTGTTCCCTCATGGATCCAAGCTTCTTGTGGGTGGTAATAAAACCAATCTGTAAATGAGATTTTAAAGGGTGTAATACTTCATCACTGGCACTGTTGTCAATGTGCAGAAGGCCCTTCCCTCTAGAGTGGAACATGATTAGTTGCAGATTAAGAGTGATGATAGAATAGTGTTCCAAGTACACCCTCCATAGTGTCAACAGGCCTTAGTGATAACATAATGCTGCTTGTCTTTAAGAGTTTCATGTCTTATTCAACGTAAATAGTTAAAAGGTGGCATTTTAGAACCAATGATATGTTTTCCTGTTGATGCTGTAATAGTACACAGCTGCTGAAAGAGGAGCTGTTTGTCAGACCTGATTTTCCTCAGTGATTCATCAAACAGTGGCAGTTCATGCATGCAGTATCAGGATGGGAATAAATAACTTGCATCAATGCATTGAACAGTGTAGTGCTTTATTGATCTCCCACCTTCTTTGATGCCACTCAAAGTGTTGATTTTGGGTAGGTTCATCCAAGTATGTGTTCAGTATTTTGCAAGTTGAATGACTACTTTTCAGGAGCAGGACTTAAGAAATAGGATTACTAATAAGTTAATGGATGAGAAAAGTAGAACTATACATTCACATTCTTCCTGCTATAGCAGTTTTACACTCCCAGAAGTGCCATTGATGCAGCCTTTTCTCCTCTGAAGTCTGTATTTTTAACAAATTACAGTCATTCTAAGAGGAGAAAAATCAACTTAGTAACTGTGATAACGTAAAATTCAAAAGTAATTAAAATCTAATTTATTTGCATAGCACCTACTATCATCTGTAGCATGCAAATGCATTATTTGATGTAGTGGTAATAAAATGAATGCTTCTGGTTCAGAAGGGCATTAACACTAACAAAACATGACTACTCAAGAAGTTCTGTGCGTTTCCAGCTGTCATAATATGACCTGAATGGAAGTCCGGATCTTGGATGTGTTTTAGCTGCCATCTTGGGAGAGTGGAGTGTAGCTTTAATTTTTAAATATCTGAGAAGGATTAGTTTTAAGTATTGTGTGTTTTGATGTATTTGATGGTTTAGAATTTGATATGAAATGATTAGAAAAGGGGAGAGAGAGGGAAGACAGGCGTAAGAAAAGCCAAGTAAAGAGTCTGGCACATCATAGACTTCTCTTTTGAAAAGTAGATGTCGACTGGTTTTGTGGGAATTGGGCAGATTTTCAAATGGGAAATACTGTGAATGTTTTATACAGTCTGAGTTTGGGTGCCTGAATTAATAGGCTAACACTCAGAGACTGTATAATCAGTCTTAGGTTCCACTAGAATCTGTCTGCCTAAAGAAGGGAGGGTAATATTGTAGTTTACACACAAATTGTACACCCAGCTTTGTGGGTGAGTTTTTGAATAAGAGGAAATTTCAACCTGTAGCTCACTACTTGGGGTGAAATTTAATTTTCTGTTAAAACCCTGTTTCATACTCAAGAGTTCAAGAGATTCTAGCAAGTTCTTCAGCATGAAATATATTCTCCATAGTCTGCTGAAAGGGCAGCAGACCATCCCACCATTTCTTTTGAATCCCTCTTTGTCCACAGTAGCCAGCACTCACAGAAGTTGTCTAGGGAGCAGTCTTTACAAGGTCTTAAAGGATAAAAAGCTTCTAAAGTATTTTTGTGATTTGTTTGTTTGTTTTTGTTGCTTCATATGCCAGTCTTTCAGACCACCTGACTGATCAGTTGGATGACAGTGTTTCACAATGTCCTGCTACTTTCTTCAGCCAAATCACAAGAGAAACACCAAAAATATGTGCTCAGGATAGTCCAGAGGGCACAGTGGCTGAAGTGTCCTGTAACAAAGCTGATGGACTTTTTACAGAGGTAGAGCTGTATCAGTTAGCAAAATATTAATATATCCAACATAAGACCATTGTTAAACAGTTTTCAAAACAATTATACCCACATACATGTGTGTAATCGTAATTTATATGCCTATGTTACGTTTATGTCTTACCAACACATGTAGACTTGCCACCTTCCCCCCAGAGTATACATTACTCATACTGTCACAGAAGAGTAAGTTATTTTTCATGTGTCTGCTTAAGTGTGGTAAGGACTTTTTCCTTTCTTCTCCACCTAAGAGCTCATTTACACATCAGCTGAAGAAACACAGGGAACTGTAATATTCTTTTCGGTGTGGTGTTAGTAACTGCTTTCATGAAAAACTTGCTGGAAATTTTCTGTTATATTTTGTCATGTTTTGATTGTAAATCCCCAGCAGTGTTGTGCTCTGGAGCATCCTCCTAATATGAGGAGTAGTCCTGAAAATGTCACTACGTTTAAGAGTGATTTATTAGTTCATGAACACAATTAACAGATGTCTGGGAGCATGAGAAGTGAAATTCCAGTATATTTAAAGAGGGTTTACTCTTACATTGCTGATCTCGTTAGGCATCTTTATCATTGCCTTTAGTAGAGAAAGAGTCAGAGAAGTGTGTAATACAGAGGAAGTTTGGGGTTGCTGGGTAGAGCACAGGATGCAGAGAAAGTAGCTTTCTGATTAGAGAGTAGCAGATGTATACTGAAATTGAAACATAGGATCCTTTGCCTTCCTAACTACAACTCTGGGTAGGAGATAGTTGTATGTGATGTCTACTCTATCAACATAAATTCACTAGAATTTCCGTGTGAGTCTCCTTCTCCCAGAGTAAATCTTCCGGTATTCCCATTCAATGAGCATCAAGGGCAAAAATTTTAAGAAAGGAATGTATAGAGAATAATATATTTTCAGAAATGTGGAAAGAATACGTATCATGTAGCTGCACATCAGTAACAGGTTAGCAATGGCTAACTAAAAAGTGCAAATTAGACATAACCCCTCTGGGCTAAAATCTCTACAGTATATACTTTCCTTTCTCATCAGATGATGAAATGTGTGGGTTTCTCAGTTTCTTAAAAAATTATGGCCATATAAAATATTATTAAAGTATCTTCTGTGGTGGAATGGTTAGCTGATTACACAAGAAAGAGTACTCTGCACTGTGGGAGCCTGGTAATGATAAGTCTACCTCACATAGCATTGTAGCATGTGGTCTTTGAATGAGGCTCGCTACAGGAAGCCAGTGAAGCATGACTGTCTAGGGCATATAGGTCTTAGATGCTTTGAGATGTTTATTTAGTATTTGAGAAAACACAAAACAAAACACATGGTGGTTATATTAATAATTATGTATTTTGAATTGGATTTTTTGTATCTGTATCACAGAGTTGTTACATGAAAGTGCAAACCCAGCATAATTTTAAAATGCTTCACTTGCTAACAAAGCAATGTAGAACAACTTAGTGTTCCCTGCCAATTGTGTCTATATTTGTTACAGTTAATTTACCAAAAACGTTAAGCTTATTAATGCAGTCTTACATAACAAATTCAGAGTTTACTTCCCTCTGATCTCAGTTGACTTATTACAAGTATCTGATGATCTGGGGATGTTTTAGGAGGCAGTATTTTCCTCTTCCCTCCAGAGTAAGCTCAGAGCAAGAAGATAGCAGGGTTTTTATCCAGTTCTTGTCCTAAATTCTGTTTTAAAGTTGCAAGTGGCCAGAAAAAATGCCTGTGTGTTTTGCTGTGTAACTCATATAAATTGCTACTGCACACTTAGGTATACTGGGCAGTGAAAGGAAGATCATTTACTTTGCTTTGTAGGAACCAGTTGTTGAGTAGGTTACATTCTAGAATGATTTTTGCCTTCATAATGTTCCTAACTTACCTGATAATTACTAAAGAGATTTATTACTGGAGGCTTTGGCATTTTTACAGGGAGCTGGGAGCAATAGTGTAAAAAGTCTATGCAGATTTAAAAAACAAGTCACAAGCAATTCAAGGGGAGCATTGTTTCTGGTGTTTGATAATTTTCTTTGTTTAAAAGAAAAAAATAACATGCTCGGATAATAATATTCACTTATTTCTTAAAATAATATTGTATGCATCTTCATACAATATCTTGATTGTGTTGTTTTTGTTGTAGATTTAAAAAATTTTTTTTAAAATGGATTCTAGATAATGAATACAACAAACACCCTGGGTCAGTTCCCATAGTTTTTCTCTTGATGCTTAAATCTTTTCTAAATAATATTGAAAAAATTATTGGACATAAGTTCTTTATCATGACAGATTTTCAATTATTTCTTTTGGTCAGACAAATCCTTCATATGATGGTGTACCTGTAAATATTTATGTCAGTAACTGTATTAATATAGACTTTGTTTAGTGAAGGTGATAATTTTTAGTGTATCTTTAATGGCAAGAAAGAAGATTTGCGAAGGCAGAGTGCAAGTTCGACTTCCACATTTTGCTAGTTATAACTTTGATGCAAGTGTGTCTGGTATTTTGTATTCTTCCAACTGAAAAGGCGGCAGCGACCTAAGCAGTCCTCCTTAAATATACATGCATAGCTGTATATGGGTAGGAGAACACTGGGTAATGTTATAGGTAGGTAACTATGCAAATTTACAGTGAATATTCTTATAATCCTTGGCCTCTCCATTTCCTTTATTTGTGTTACACGTTAGCTTCATCTCAGTTGTTTTAAAGTCATCCAGATGTTTTCTATCTTCAAACTGACTCTCTGGAAATGAAGAACCTGCGCAAAAGCCTGCAAACGTAACTCCCCATTAAAAATCAAACATCCATGAATATTATATGAGTGAGAATTGACCATTCCCACTAGTCAGAAAATATAATAAAACCAGCTGAGGTCTTGAGCAGAGGATTATCACCATTTATTAATCCACCAACTTAGAAAGCGTAACGGTGGAGTGACTTCTATTGCGGTATAATGCCCTATGCTCTGCATTTTGTAATGCCATATATTTAAAAAAATCTATAATAAATTAACAAAGGTTATTTATTCCTACTGAAATCCTGATTTTGAACAGTATGCAGTCCCATACACATTAATTTCTGCTGACATTTGTGTCTCCTTCTGTCTCTCCCCCTACACCTCCATGTATCTGTTAAGGGAGCCAAAGTTTATTAGTCAAGATAGGAAATGATCTTAAATACCTCTTGCTTTGTATTTAAATGGGGCCAGTCTAGCTACTTTGAAATGAAAATCAAATTCAAAATTACTATCCTTAATTATGAAAGAGAGAGTGAGCGAGCAGTCAAGTGTGATTTTTCTGCACAAATTAACCTTCCTTTTTCCTGCTATATGCAGTATTTGGTAGTTATAGCAGACTAGGTTGTGACAGATCTTTTATACACATGGACATATGTGAAGAGGACCTATTTCCTATCAGCCTGCTACACAGGCTGCTTGAAAGTCACAGTGCTTGACCTTAGGAGAAGACGCTGGCAGATTCTTCATCAGTGTTTGGGAAGGGGGTTTTATATATGCTCTTTGGATGTGTGAGGCACCAAGAAGAGACAGCTATGAGTTTGACTGTAAGAGGATCCTTCTTACTGGCTCAAAAACTCTGGTGCCACATGACAGAAAAGTCCACATTAGTTATACATTTATGCTGCTAATTCGGATTTATCCAAACATTTTTGATAGGTGAACATGACAGCAGCAGACATTATGCCATTTGTCATAGACATTGTCTTTCCACAGTTGGCATGAAAGCCCATGGCCAGCCTAGACTTCATATTGTGTACTGTCTGTCCATGCTGATCTGGAGCAAATGTGCACTGTGAGCAGGAACATGGATCTGCTATTAGTAATTATACAATTGTAGCCTCAGTGGTAGTATTGAAAGAGAGAATTCTGAGGTATTTGGGAGATACTGTTGCAGCTGCCATTGATTTGACATAACTGAATGTTATCTTGTTACACCACGGCCTTGAAGAGGAATGTGTATGCTTACTGAAAGGAGAAGTGAATGTTGGAATTTAACAGCATTTTGTATTTACTATTTCTGAAGCAAACCCAAAAATGTTAAGAGCTGCTTCCACGTTAAGTGCCTGGGTGTCTCTTCTGTCATTATTTCTATTTTGCTAACAAACTGTTGAGTAATATTTTCATGTCTATTCTTTTAGTAACTACTGACTTCATAAATAGTTCTGTGCATGGAGTTTTTTCAGGCTTATTTCTTGAATAACTGAATTCAAGATGAAAAACACCCAGATTTGCATATTTTGGTTCTTGACTGAAGTGTATGACTACATTCTTGAAGGACTGTTTTGAACTTTCTTGGAAGAGGTATGCTGTGTCTTAGTGCCTATCCCCTATATTTTATCTGAACTCCTGAAGTTGGGAGGAAGTTTTGGTAAGATACAATTCTCTTCCAAAGCTTTATTAACTCTCCTAAGCACAGTATCATAAAGTTAGATAAGTGTTTCATTTAAACTTTAAACCTTTCTAAAAGGTTTTAATTAGCAATTTAATGATCAATGTGAAGGAGAATGGGGCTGTGTTTGCTCATTAAATGAAATGAAATTAAATAACACATTTTGATTTTGTAGTGTGTGCTCTTGTTGTGACAAGAGTGAATATGTTTCTGAGAGGGATGATTAGCCTTTTGGCCTCTCTACTTAATATTTTTGTCATTCTTCTGTGGAAGTTCCTGTGTGCCTCCCATCAGGATTATTGGAATTTGGAACTTATCTATAATTGTCTACCAATAGGGGTGACAGGATGTCTCTCCGCTGCATTAACTTTATCGTTCCCTGTAAAACATTAACACAGCAAAAATCTGAGCTTGTAAATGAGAGCCATGTCTTCATCTTGATCAGAGAAATGAAATTTGTAATTCAAATGAGAAAAGTTAATGAACTTAATGCACAGGCTGAAAAAAGTCGTGTAATGTGCCAATTTGGTCTGCCTGTGGATGCTTCCAAACATTCCTATTAAGGTATTGATTGTGTCCATTTAGCAAAGTGAAGGGGACAGTAAACTCTCTAATGGTTTACACATTACAGCAGTAGTGCCTAGACCCCAAACAAAAGATACTTATCATGATAAGACTTAAATTTCCTTTAAAAATTGAATTTCAGAATGTAGCTATTAATGCTGATATGCTTTTTTAGAAGGCCAAAAGCTGTTGCAGACAGAATAAGCAGCCTTTTGTGTTTATTAATATCTATGCAGGTTTTAATGTTCCCAAGTTCATATAATGGTGAAGGGTCTTGGCACTATGAATAATAATGAAGGTCTCCCATCACAGAAATGGTATCTGTAGTTTTATAGTAACATTTTCTATGGAGATGTAATGTTGTGATCATGATGACAGTTTGGAAATTCAAATTCTGCTCCTTATAATTTCAGAAAAGATACAAGTACTCTCTCTACCAAGAGTTGTTTTATCTGCTATGAGTAGTTGTTGGTGATGGTGCACAAAGGATGTTCAGGCATGCTTGCTTGCATGCACATGACTTTATTAGTGGGGTCTGTAGCTGATGGCACATGCCAACTTCAAAGCTATCTTAGGCAGAAAAAACAAACAAAGAAAAAACCCCAAACACCACCCCCCTAACACCCCCGCCCCCCCCCGGTCCTTGGACAAGTGTCCTCTGTGAAGCACCAGGTGGTTTCCCCAAGCACTTTGAGAAAATTAAGTTGTGGGCATTAGCTCATGTTCCCAAGCAGATGTTCCTACTTGCGATATTGGTAGGAGCAATGAAAGCATGTGTGATCAGGTATAGGTCTTGCATGTTGGTTGGTGGCTAAGCTCTGGGTGTGCAAACGTGATAGGAACCTGCCCACTGGGCAGTGACATATCTCTGCCTCGCTATCTGTGGTGTGCTAAAGCTCTAAGCAAGAAGACAGGAGGGGAATCGTGAAGGCACCATTGCCTGGACTTGCAGGCTAAAAGCCAAGAGGCGGAAACTGATTCAGGCATTTGTGCCAGTCACAAGAAACCATTGTGACAGTAGGTAGAATCAGCTAGTGAGGCTGTGAGGAGAAAAGACCCTAGGATGGTAGGAAAAGCACTGCCACAGTATCCTCGGGGTGTGTGCTGATGAAAAGTCATGAGGTTACAACTGAGAGTCAAGCTACAAAATGAGAAATGGAGGGCAGTGGGCAACATAGTCATGCTTCTTGTGGTCTGTGTAGGAGATTTGGTACCATAATAGACCCACATGATTTCTAGATAACTTGTGTATAGAAAAGATGTTTATGAATGAGATGGCAACAGCTGATGACTTAGCGCCTCATGCTAAGTAATAGAGTGAAGTACTAATCTACAGCTGAAATGGCAGATTTGCAATTTTTTTGCAAGTTGTGAAGTGAGCCTCTCAACCACTATTTTCTTCCTCCTGTGTTGAGGAATTTTGTCTCAGAAGATTCATGTCCCATGAGTTCTGAGTAACTGATTTTCTTACCTTGAAAGATTGTATGTGCCAGCTTGCAATTGTTTTACTGTTTTACCACGCTAATTGTCTACCGTTTTAGGTTACTGGGTGATGTATAAATGGTTGTGGACTTCATGTTTAACAAACTATTCTGATTGCCAGACAGCATTTTCAGTATGTAAACACAATGTAGTTCATTTTAAACAAGGCCAGTTTGAACACAACATGCATAAATTTCCCATAAAGCAGGGCTATATATAAATGCAAGTCTACAAGGGATAAGTAGTAAAAGGATGTAGTGATTTTACGTATGTGACTTAATTTCACTGTTAAGAAAATGGCATCTAATCAAGAAAACAAATGTGCTTAACCTCCTGTGAACTGAAATAAATATGTCAAATTATGGGAGTAAGATACGTTAAAATAGAGAATTTTGCAAAAACCCTAAAAGCTGCTTCTTACATTCAAGTTTGAAAGACCTAGAAAGTCTTTGAAAGGTAGCCTGTGCTAAATGCAGACCTTGAGCGGTAGCGCGCTTGAACGTAGAACAAGTCAGTGTACTATTGATTGGAGTACAGTGGGATAAATGTGTGGCTTCTGCCCTTAATGGAAGCTGATTGTTCAGGGAACGCACCGGCAAGGCTGGTCGATTCTTTAGCTGTTGTTTACTGGGAAGGACGATATCAATTTTCCAGAGGGATGATTGGTGGGATGTCAAGGCTGTCACCCTTTTCTTCTCATCACTGACAGACAGCTGAGTGACAATTACAGTGATGGGACATTGTCTGCATTGGCATATACACCAGAGGATAACTGGCAAACAAAAAAAGGCAGCAGCACTTTAAAAAAAGATATAATCAGCAGTTGTCAGGACTAGTTACATATATGATGTCTGAATAACAAGGCGAGAGTATCCCGCCTCAGACATTGACATATACTGTACTGTGTATTCCTCAGCCCACATGGAAATTAGCCCTGGGAAAGTTACTGACTGTTGCTAGAAGTCATTGGTAATGTAATTGGGAATTAAGCTTCAAGGGACTGTACGTTCATGTGGTTCTCTCTGAAAATAAGAGAGCTTTTCTGCAGAACTTCAAAGCCGTGGAGTGACGTACCAAATTTGTAATCTAAAAATTCTATTGGTGTATGCCTACCTCCTTCAGTAGTCTTGTCTTGGGATTTCTTCAGAATACTACCCTGACAGTTAATCAGACAGCAAACTGTCAGTGTATACTTTGTGTTTGTGTTAGGTATTTAATCTGCCAGTCCAGAACACACAGACTAAGCTAAACTTCAGATTTTGAAAGCCTTAGTTTACATAGATGTGTACTGGGTGTGCCTGTGTACTTCTCATGAATTAGTATCTTTTAATAGCCACAGGTTATTATGCAAAAGACTTTGTCCTGTTCCTATGCAATCAGAGGTAAAACTTCCTTCATTTCAGTGGTGCATACTGAGCACCAATGTATTTAGTTGTGCATTACATAACAGCTGTCACTTCTCTTGCTTCTGGAAGCTGAGATGGGAACGAAACCATAGGAAAAAAGACACCCAAGTAATGACTTAGACATAGACATGAGTGTTACATTTATGGTGCAAAGCACATCTAGCTTATCTCCAATCATCTGTATTCTCTTTGTTACTGCTTTCTAGGCCGCTCCTCCCAGAAGCTCTAGATTCATCAGACCTTTTAAAAGTGTTTTAGATGTACTCTCTTCAAACCTCAATTACTGTTTTGACAGCACACTTACATTTATTTCAAACTTTTACCTGAGGTATACATCCTGCTGAGACTTTCTCTGATCTGTTTCTCAAGATCTCCCGCAGGAAGTACAGGAGAGGGCAGAGCACTCAGCTGCCTGCACGCCACTTACTCTGAAACAAGGAGAGATAATGGAGCCAGTGGTTTCAGGAACGATCATGTTCTTTACCACAGGCCTGTATCTCTGGTCCTGCTTATAATGGATTAAGAAAAAGAATGTAGTAGTGGTCAACAAAATGTTACATCTCCAAAACCAGATGTATGAATACGCTAATGGAATGTGAATGTTGCCTCTCAGACCTATGTATCAGCAGTGGAAAAATTGTAGAGTCTTTGCGATGAGGAATTGATGACCTGAATGCTTTTCAGGCAAAGTGGAACACTTGCCTGAGATCCATTGCAGTAGTGCTTGGATAGCTACCATACCTACTGAAATTCTAAGTGCTGGTTGTTGTCTGTACCTTGGTACAATATATATTTACACAGTCATAGGTAGCATATGGTATGAAGGCCACACATAGGTTAATCTTCATCAGTTTAGGTCCTTTTTCTCCTTTTTTTCACTTTTTAGTATCTTTTCATGTGGTAACTAACTTGCTTAATATATTAGTTCTTTTCTGTTCTTCTATATCTGCTATTTTCATTTTTTTCCTCCACATTTTATATACACACGTTCTTTCTAGTTTTCACCATATAGTGAAAATTAGTGATTTTATATATGCTTCTGATTCCCTTACGCAATTAGACCCTCTCAAACAACATAGTCCAAATGTCAGCAAAATTCTTTTGCTCATCCTTTCAGGCATGTTTTATCCCTTGAATTCTAGGCCCCTGATGGTGATAGGCCAAGTAGGAGTTAGGAAATGCTGGTACAAAACATACCTCTGTGTTGCACATTCTGGATCTCTGTGGAGAAATTCCTAACAGAAGAGTTTGTTTCTGCTGCTGACAGCTCCTGATGGAGACTGTTGAGCCACTGGGACTGTTAAAGCAAGATTTTAAAGCTGCCCTCTGCTTCTAGCACACAGGTATAGCGGCAACACTGTCTGTGAAGGCAAATTATCAATCCAGCATAGCTTCTCTCATGCATATCAAGAGACGCAGTTTTTGCCTTTCTGATACAGTGAGTCTATATTAAACTTTAATTTGCTTGCTACCTGATTGTTTTCTTGCCTACTGGCAATACTTTAGCATTATCTAATGGCACTGCTGTTTGTGGAAGTTCAAGTTTCTTTTGTTTTCTTGATTCTTGAATATCTACTGTTCCTCCTCACCAAGATAAGGTTGTGTTGGTGAGCTTAGAAGAATCTTCACAAGTAGAGGTCATGATTTGAGACCTATTAGTTTCTAGGTACAAGTAAAATTTCATAATAAATTGCACTTTGGGAAGCATTGCCTGCTGCAGTAGAGATAAAATAATATGACATATGAAGTTGGCTGTCTCCCAGAGGAATGGCATTAGAGAATTACATCAGACACTTATCCTCTCTTTTTCTGTTATTTCTGAAATTGTATTTTCCTTGAGTGCTTTTTTTTTTTGGCTGTCCTATAGCATTTTTCAGGTTGATGGTGTGAAAGAATATGATATAGTGATATAGGGACTCTTTGTATTTTTATTTTAAAGAAATGGTTCATCAGCCTGCAGAAAAATACCAATGCATGTGATTAATATGGAAAGTTATATTTGATAGGTCTCATGAAAATGCCAAATAAATTTGATTATTAATTTCTTTTTCTAAGCCACCAGCTAATTGATTTTGCACTGTGCTCATTAAAAATAGATACTTTGCTTTTCAGAGGGCTGTCTGGGAAACCTAAGGCAGGGCATGACTCCTCTGGGACACCATCAACTGACCATGCCATCAGGCAGGGAGTGAGTGGTCATGGCGCTTGTCAGAGCTGAAGTATATTTACCTCATCTCCCAGCAGATAAACATTTGCAAGGCAAATAATAAATTAGCCATTAATCAGAAGAGTGGCTGTGTTTGATGAACCCTGAATAGAGTGGAGATGTCAGGTAATGAGACAGAGTAAACTGACATTGTAGACTGAGCCATGTGGAAATGGCTGTTAGCAGTTTTGAAAGCTTTTGTGCTATGTTTTCAAGAGACTTCCAAGGTTAAAGTAAAACAAAAACCAAATATATGAGACAAGCAGCGGTTACTAGTTTTCCAAATGATAGCATTATGCAGTCTTTCACCTCAGTTAGATCTGCGGCACTATTCCAGTGCATATATGTGATACGGAAAAAAGACAATTTTACAGTAATGGTACAGAATGCCCTATTATTACCGAATTATTCAAGGCATACATTTTGTTCAGACTTAATGATATCAATACATTTTCAGGTGAAAGTTCAGATTTCTGATTGACAGTGGTTTTTAAATATTAATTTCTATTGCATTAAATGGGCTTCTTTACAGCATTTACAGTGTAAATAAGTGTCTTTTTTCCTCAAAACACATTAGGAAAACTGTGGGGAAATTCTACTTTGTTATTATCCAGGTAATTTTATTAAAGATTGGCCATATTTGTAAACAGAACTGAAAACAAAGGCAGAGTTTCATAATTGCAATTTGTGAGTTCTTAAGTTGAGCATCATTCTAGAGTTACTAAATATTCTAGGAAAACTTTAGATGGTCAAACTACTGAAAACTGGGCAATTGGTGTCTCAAAAGGATTAGTCCAGATGAGTTTTTATTCATGTGGTGTAAATGGATCTTATAAATAATTTGAGAAGAAAAATAAGCAGGGATTCTTTTAAGATTTCCCAAACTGAAATAAGGCTTGTAATGCTTTTCTTCGTAACTGACAGGCAAAATTGCTATTGTACATCAATTGTTTAGTCACACAGTATGATCTCTTGTGGTAGTTTAGTAAAGCCATGGCGGGGCTCTGCAGGCACCCAAGTCACGCGGCTGCCACGTGGTCGTTTGCTGCTGCCCTCCCCCACTGCAGACAGAGAAGAGAGTTTCAAAGTGTCTTTTTGAGTTGAGATAAGGAGAGTTTAATACAGTGACACATAAGAAACAATCATGGCAACAACAGCAATAACAACAGTGAGTAAAAGTAATGTACAAATAAGCGATACCGCATAGACAAAGAGATGGTCCCGAGCGGATCGATCGCCCACTGTGAGTCGCCACCCCCCCACCCCCCCCCAAAACCGGAACTGGCCCCAGGGCAGGATGTCAGCATGGTATAGAATAGCCTGGCTGCACCAAATTAACCCTGTCCTGTCTGAACCAGGACATGTCTACATTGGACAGACTCTTAGGCTTCAGGTGTCACAAAACAGTTTTTGAAATACAGATCTGCACCTTTTGTATTAAGTGCCTTTTTTCTAAAATAGATTACCAATATAGTTGCAAGTTTTTAAAGTAATCAGAATGTTCAAGACCTTTCATTTTCATCTGCACTCATTCAGCACAGTATAGCTCCTAGAAATGAATTTCTAGGGAACATCTTTGGTTTCTAAGATCAGCTGTACTATTGTTCATTTCATGCTTGCCTTCACTCTTGAAATCCTTTAAATCATTACTTTTGAATTAACACTTGTTCAGTTCATTAGCAGGACTTCAGGGAAACACTTTGAGAAAAAAGGTAAGCTATTGCACATGACTAGTTACTTTCTCACAAAAGTAATAGATTTGTAAGTAAAAGCTTACTTATTACTTGTTTGTTGCTTGTTCATCGCACATGTAGATTACCTGATGAGACTTTGGTTAAGAAGTACACCTTTTTTGTTATGATTTCTGTTTGAGACAAGATTATTTTTTTTCTTGGCAGTCATGTAGCTGACTTCAGAAAGATTAGCATGATTCTCTTTATTTGTTTTGGAAGGTAACAAAATACTGTTCTTCAGGATTGGGTTGGTTGGTTTGTTTTATTTTCTTAGTTTTTAAGTACTCTCCTCAGTTGTGTTTACAGCCCCCAGTCATCTCTGTATCTAAAAGGTTTATATTGTAACCTGCCCTGTGTATTAGGAAGCATCATTTTACTACTGCTGAAAATTCTGCTTCATGTGACTATCGCAGCAGGAGAAAGGTTTTCTTCCTACAATTCCAATTCTTTTGAAAATTGAAAATAGAGACTTTATGAGAAAAATATCTGAGCAAGATTGCTAACCTGTGCATACATAGTAAAAGTAAATTTGGAGGTTTTAGATATCAGAAAAACAAGGGAATGAAAATTCAATAAAAATATTTCCATTCACATCATCTGTGATAGCTAATGAAAGGCTTTTTTTTTTTTTTTAAACTTAGCTCCTTGTTTAATAATATACTTGCCTTGAGTTCTCTTGTCAGTTTTTGTAGGTCACAGATCTTTCTCTTTTTAAATCTACCTGTATATAGAAAAGAAAACCCACAGAGAGAGAAAATGAGAGGAATTATTCTCAAATGGAGATATTTTCTCTTATCTCTTGTGATCACATTAAATCTCAACAGTCATTTACAATATAATAACATAGTTTTCCTTTTTTTGGTCAGCAATGTGATTCAAAAATTAATGGTGACCCTTCAGATTTCAATTTTCTGCGGGTTACCCAGATTCTTAACTGAGCCTCAGAATGTGAAGCTAGCCTTTAATACCTGTTTTCAAATACAGGATACTACTGAGTAAAAGAAATGTGTACATGTCATAATGGAAACATGGCTCTGGAATGAAATGGTACCTCCAATATTTTTCATAACTCTGGTTTGATATGAAGTATTTTTTTACAGTGTGTTGTAGCTAATAAATCTGCAATTTGGGCAGAAATAGCTGAGGCCCCAGAATGTGTATAAGAAAACGTAAGAAGTTATTATCAGATAACTGTCAGAAAACTGATCTTGAAAAGATGTCTGCAGATGAGTGGGCAGGAGACTCATGACTAAGGTGTTTCAAACTTTCTGGCATTTTGTCTTGGGGAAAGATTTGAGTTCTGCCATAACCAGACACAGAGATGACATGCCATCTATTGTACACTGTGTCATTAGATGTTGATATTGAAACAAGTGATGTTGATTGCATAAGGGTTTCTCAAAGGGGTTCCCAGGGTTGAACATCCCTGAGTTGTCAAATACAGAAGGTGCAGGACCTAAAGCATAGGCTTGACATTGCCACTTGGCCACCTTCAGGCATCTGCAGAGTTGTTTTGCTTTTCTGCAGCTAGTTGCATTGGTCCCTCTCCTAGTCTATATGCTGTAAAAAGAAAACAGGATGCGGGACTGTACAGTGTTAAGCAGCTCCCTGGTTGGCAGATTTTGAGATTTCAGGGCCATTAAAATGTTCAAGATCTTGGTTGCTTCTAACTTCTTAATAATCTACATCTCTCTGAAAGCAGCAACTTAAGAATATATGTCACTTAAACTTTTTAACAGTTTGACTTTGGATTTCTGCCTCAAAACCAGGAATGGCTTTGATGGTAATAGAGGCAAGTTAAGTTCCAGCAACCCTTGTTCTGATTAGTATCTACAGTTTGTAAGAATATCAAAACTTTCCCATTATTTAAATTATTTTCAGAGACTTCAGTTCTCTTAGAAATTTCTTAAATTTTTAGCTGATTCTTCTAATGTAGTTTGTAGTTTGGTTGTTTTAAATAGATGTTGCTTTTCTTCTGAACTCTTCAACTTATTTAGCCCTTATGTATTTTAGGCTTTTATGGAAGACTGTTCACTGTTTATTATGCAATATTTTAAGTAAAGGAGCTTCATAAATGGTAGATCTTGTAATCATTTTACTTGAGGCTTTTTGTGAAAAATAATCTGATGCTTTAAAAAATAAGAAAAAGTAAAGTGATTCTCTTCTCTTTCTCCAGTTTGTTCTTGATGCTTTTTATTTTGGTGGTAGCAGGCTACAGGAGACTGAAAAAAGGACTTGTCTTGCATGTGCAGTTTTAAAAGTATTTGGAGATAACCTCTTCCCATGGCACTTTTGTTGTTGTTGTTTATTTAATCAGTTACTTGGTAATGGTTTAGCTACTAAATGGAATGGAAGTTTCAGGCTTTTTTAGTTGAATTTTGAAACCCTTCTTAAATTAACTACAGCAGACTTGTGCTTAGCTTTCTACAAACATCTAAACAGAACAGTGAAGTTTGTGACTGACTTGGTTATGTTTCTGAAAACGGCCTTTAGCTTTTTGATTGTTCAGCTGATAAGCAAAGTTTAGTACAGGTTCATGTCAGAGAAGTCTAATACTCTTAGTCTTGCCCCTTATAGAAAGATCTTTCAATGCTTTACAGATGAGCAATTTGTCACAAAATGGAAAAGCAAGATTTTTACTATTATAATTGCATGGCAAAAAATAGCATGTACATTACAAAACAAAATAGGTTTAGCTTTAGTTACTGTATTTGTAATAGAAGTCTGCTGGAGGAAATGTTTTGCTTAGCTACTCAATTATACATGGGTCTTTCTTGCTCTCAAGATACTTTGCACTGATATTAGTGTCCTAGGATCACTAGCTTATATATGTATCAGGTAATAAAGAGGTTTGAATTTCACTTCCATAATTTGTTTCAGATCTTTTGATCTTGTATTCTGATTCCATAATGGTAAAATGGAGATAATAATTTTTTCCTACCTAATGAGTAGAGGAAGAGGACTATATTAGTCTGCACAGTGCTCTGAAATATGTGAGAAAGAAGAAAGCACCTCTTTCTTTTCACCTTCTGTCAGCACTTTTGCTGGTAAATAGGAGAGACTTATGATAATGAAGAATATCCTTTTATTAAGTTGGTTATCCAGGTAGCAGGGGAACTGGGCTTATGCTAATCCCGTGAGATGTCCTAGTCATTAAAGTAGAAAACAATAGTATAAATGTGGACAGGAAAATTATACAGTTACTCTGGTATCAGTATCACAAAATTTTTAATACCACAGTATAAAATGGTACTATCTTCTTTCCCATAGAGATCTCAGTGTGAGACTGACTGAGCACATCATAAAGTCTATTCAACCTAGCTGTGGATGTATTTGCAGTCCTAGAAGCTTGGGCTCTGTACCTGCTCTCATCATCTGTGATTTACCTTTGCTCTTTTCTTGGCTCTGATTCTTTGTTGTAAATAAATGTCGTGGTGAGTTGAAGGTCTTCTAAGTTTGTTATCTTTCTTTTTTCTCATTCATTCATGTTGCAAGTGTAGTGGCACAGAATGCACCTTAAGGGGATATTACATTACCAAAAAAAGCTAATCTGACAGCACACAAACATTGGACAAAGGCAGAAGTTGAGGCTACTATCATTTCTGAATTAGTAAATCAAGGTCTCTGTTCTTTTGCCTTTTATTTCTGCTTACCTTTAGGAGAAGATAGCCCACCACACCTTTGGTGTGTATTTGTTGGAACTGTAATTCATCAAATGAATTTCACTTCCCAGGTTCACTGGTTTTATTAGGAAATCTCCACAGCCAATGCTGATTTCTTGGCTTGTTAAAATACTGGCTCATAATATTTAGGTAGTCATTTCTACTTTGCCTTTTCATTGACTAATCTGTAAGTTTTAGTAATTTTTAAAAAGGCAGACAGAGGTAGTATGGAACTTTACACAGCAGTTCAGGTTGATTTTTAAAATCTATTTTTGTTTTGGTTTGTGTTTTTTTCTGATTATCCAGTACCATGGTATAATTACTCAAATTGCTAACAAGAGCTCTGTAGGACAAACTCAGTAGCATTTAAAAGATTCTCTGATGATTCACTATGATTTCCCTTTCTGGGAAGTGAGTTTTCATAAGCCCCACTAAAGTTAGTGGAAAATAGATGTACTGATTGAAAGAGATTCATCACACCTTTTCTTCTTTTGTTTTATCCCTGCTGTGTCTGCTTTTTCATTTGTGTGCTCTAATACAAGCATTCTTCTTTGTACCTGTCACCATTACATCTAGAAAAAGGTCAGTAAAGCCTGTTAGCGGCTGGATTACATTTTCATTCTCAAAGTTGTCTGATTACACATTTCAGTTAAAACTGTCCAGCTACGTTTAACACTTTTGAAATTTTTTGCCTTTAAACCACCCTCGGTGTTCCTACAAAAAAGTTATTAGCTTCATAACTCTTTTTTTGGTCTTTCCCCTTTACATTAAGGACTTGAATAATCTAAAGACTGTGATGTGTTGAGGGGAAAAATAAGGAAATGTATTTGCTTTGCACAGCAAGATTTTGGTAGTGGCAGGGGCTGTAGGGGTAGCTTCTGTGAGAAGCTGTCAGAAGCTTCCCCTATGTCCAATAGAGTCAATCCCAGCTGGATCCAAGAGAGACCCACTGCTGGACAAGGCTGGTAGTGCCTCCTTTAAGAAGGAGGAGAAAAAAACTGCACAACAGGAACTGCAGTCAAAGAGAGGAGTGAGACTATCTGAAAGAAACAACGTCACAGACACCGAGGTCAGTGAAAAAGGAGGGAAAGTAGGTGCTTCATGTGCTGGAGCAGAGATTCCCCTGCAGCCTATGGTGAAGACCATGGTGAGGAAGGCTATCCCCTTGCAGCCCATGAAGGTTAATGGTGGAGCAGATATCCACTAGCATCCTGTGGAGAACCCCATGCCAGAGCAGGTGGATGAGCCTGAAGGAGGTTGTGACCCCATGGGAAGCCCGTGCTGGAGCAGGCTGCTGGCAGGACCTGTGGATCTGTGGAGAGAGGAGCCCATGCTGGAGCAGGTTTGCTGGCAGGACTTGTGACCCCATGGAAGGGACTAATGCTGGAGCAGTCTGTTCCTGAAGGACTGCACCCTATGGCAAGCACCCATGCTGGAGCAGTTTGTGAAAAACTGCAGCCTGTGGGAAGGCCTCAGGTTGCAAACATTCATGGAAGACTATGTCCCAGATACCACATTGAAACAGGGGAAAAGCATGAGGTGTCCTTCCCCTGAGGAGGAAGGAGCAGTAGAAGCAATGTGTGATGGACTGAAACCCCCATTCCCTGTCACCCTGTGCTGCTGGTGGGGGAGCAGGTAGAGAAAACCAGAAGTGCAATTGAGCCTGGGAAGAAAGGAGGAGTGGAGGACAAGGTGGTCTGAGATTTAGTCTTTATTTCTTATTATCCTACTCTGATTTGATTGGTAATAAATGTTCCAAAAATTTGATAACTAATTTTCCCCAAGTTAAGTCTGTTTTGCCTGTGATGGTAATTGCTGAGTGATCTCGTTGTTCTTACCTCAACCCATGAGCCTTTTGGTATATTTTCTCTCTCCTGTCTAGCTGAGGAGGGGAGTGATAGAGTGACTTTGGTGGGCACCTGGTGTCCAGCTGGGGTAAACACACCAAAAGAACAAAGATCTACCTGCTGTTCTAGGCGAGAGTCTGACCTAGCAGTGGGCAGTGAGGCAAGTTCTTAAGTACCCCCTGCAGCTCAGCTGCAGATTTGAAATGTCTCCTTAGGGTACTGAGATCAGAGGAGTCATGTCTCCCAGGTGAAAACTCCAAACACTGAGCTCTCTGGGCTTAAGCTGGGTTGAGTTACTCGTATCACTTTTGTAAACACAATTGTTTCTCTTGCTGGTTGTGTTTTGAAAGGAATTTGCAACTCCTGTTTATTTATTGAAAGACAAGACTGAAGTGCTATCTTAGTGAGGGAGTTCTGTTGCAATATCTTCTGAGTGGAGGGAAATGGATCCCAGTAGTGGTAAAACAAATAGAAGAAAAAAAAAAAGCAATGTGGAGAGTGGAAAAAGGTTGTTTTAAATAGCTCTGTGCTTATAGAGGCTTTCTCCCATCCACTGTGACTTCTGTTTTTCTTCACTTAGTCTGAGGGCAGACTTTCCCCTAAGACAGGATGATGGCTTCTACCTGGAGGCAGAAACCAGTTTTTTCAAACCTTAGTTAAAAGAATGCTCAGCAGTGTGATACATTTTTCCACCTTTTAATCTCAACTGTATTTGAAATCAGATACAGGCTATACAATTTGAGACATAGTTCCTTGGCTGGGAGGCAGTTAAAAATATAGCATTTTATAGAGGTCGGTTCTGGCTGCTGGCTTTGCCTATACCATAGAGCAGTTATACATAGACCAAAATGTATATACCTCACTAGTTTGACCTATTTCAGCTGCTGTAAACTGGATTGGTATCTCCTTTGCCTGTAATTTGTATGAACTGTTTATATGTGGGATGTTTCCAGAGGTTCTGAAGTGTTTTTTTTTTTCCTTCCTATTACTGAAGTGGTGGTTTTGAAGTACTGTATATTTTGCACAGAAATACAGATTGCCAAAAAAGTAGAAGAAGGGAATTTTTAGAAGAAGCAGGCCTGGACAGCTGTAGAACAGCAGCATGTGTGGGTCAATCTGTGCTAAAATTTGCAGCTGAGGTGGACTGTGCTAGGGAGATAGAGTTGCTCTAACTGCAGTCCATTTGTAATTAGATAAGGAATACTGACAGGAACAGTGAGTTAGTGGCTCCCCTCCAACAAGAGCTATTGACTGAACATTAGGTTTTGCATGAGATGGTGATGCAGTCGATAAAAGCATCAGGCCTTGTTTGGAGTAACACCACCGATTACTCTCTAATTTGCCGCTTGGAAGTGAGCCACAGACATTTCAGCCTTGTGTTTAGTGTTGACGAGATCTAGAGCAAACATTTAATCTTACGTTTACTAGCAAACCACTTGTAACAAGGATGCAGTACCACAAAAGGGTAACTCTCTGATGGTTTTCCATCAGTAAAGCTTTGTTTTAGCTGTAACCCAGTTCAAAGCTACAACTTGATAAGGATTGTTCATTTTGTAAGCTGTAGCTCAAGGCAATCTCTTAAACCTTTGATGGGTGACTTTTTTTTTTTTTTGAAAGGTACATAGGATGTTTACCTTGTCACTAAAACAGTATTCACTTTCCAAATTACAGCAAAGTTTCTGTTCTTCAAAGAGCTCTAGATGGAAAGTGACAGCTATTCACTTGTGTACTCTCATTGCTGAGAGTCCACGTGGCTACGTGGCAAGCAGTATGCAGGACCAGAGCTCTTCTGCCAGCCTCCCCCTCTTTGCTTTACCAATGCTGTTAGCCTTTTAGATTGATTCATGCAGTTATTTAACATGAAGAAATACTTTATTTTGTCTAGAAAGTTACTGAGCATGTACATGGTGATACGTGATTTGCCTTGTATCAGGACTACAGGCTAACAGTATTTAGCTGAAATACAGCTTCAAGTGTAAGCCAGCAAATATGAAAGAAAAAAAGAAATACAGGCGAGGAGGCAGAACTGTAACTCTGAAGTGATTTTAAAAAAAATATTTCAGGAATGCAATTGTGTGGCTTCACTGTGGTTCTATTTCCAGGAAACTGATTAGTTCAAGTTCCTAAAAGAGAAATTTCATTCTATTCTATGGCCACTGTAACTAAATACATAGAAGGGATTTGGTACAAAACCAGGTTATCTTAGGAGATAAGGGATATAACGTTTTTAACTTCTTGGCTTTTCATGCATTCACACCAATACTTTTGTTCTTATCAAGTGGTGATTTGGATCCTCTGTGCAATGAAATATCCAAACTGTAAGTAATTACAGTAGGAAAGAGTGATACTGCAGACAAAACAAACAGAGTTCCCCAAATCATCACTAACCTTAACTGTGGCTGAAATGCTTCAGAAGTGGTATCCGTTGAGGAACATTACCAGTTTCATTACAGTTGATAGGTCTCCCTAAAGATGTCCTCCCTTTTAGGATTAGGCATGTGAGGAGGTGCTATTTCCCATATTGTAACTCCTGTTGCATGAGAATGAATCAAGTTTCTACTCTGCTTCCATGGGAAAGTTGAGGAATCTGCACAACCTATGAATTCTGATTAACTGTACAGATTTATTAGCACTACAGGATGTGGTCAGGCTTCTGTGGGTGTCTATCTAGCACTGCTGACAATGGCGGCAGAGCTAGCACACTTAGCAGGTGTCTCACTTCTGAACTGGTGTATTGGAATGAAACCAGCTTGAGACAATCAGACAAAGTTCAGGAAAACCTATGTAGGAAGTTTTGGTGCAATAAAAAGTTTTGAAAGACTGTGCTGTTACAAGAGAGATTGTTGGATTTTTGTCAGGAGTCCTTGAAGTTCAACCATTCTCCATAGGCTTGCTGCATGTCAAAAGAGATGACACAAATGATAATAAAAATAGCTTGTGCTTGCATCTTGTATTACTTGCATCTAAATTGGTCCATAAAATTTATTGGATGTCTTGGGTATACTTGAATGAAAGATTCAAATTCTGTGTACAGAATCTCAGAGCCTTATGAACTCCCTTCTCATATGTTGCTGCTGACCTCTCCATAAAAAAGGAAAAGAAATGATTTTGTTTAATCCAAATATTAATGACACATGACTAGATTTAAAGATGAGAATAATACCTAGTTTAGATCACTTCTGTGTCAGAAATTCCTGTCACCCTGGCAGCAAGGTGGCAGAAGGTTGGCCCAGCTTTGCCTTTGGGCTTCAGGCTTAAGGAAAACCTTTGTGTTTGATACTGCTTTAACTAAAGGCAATTTGGATTTGAAAGCATTTGTAACATTACAAAGCCACTCCAGGGGTTGTGTTCAGGCTTAAACTACGCGATCCACTCAGTGAGGTCATTCATGAGGAGATTAGTTTTCTCAGCCCTCCTCTAAGTCTGCTGATAGACTCTGCCTGCCTTTTAAAACAAGCTTGTGTAATGTGAGCTTTTGTTTTGTAATTTTTGTATATGTTGAAATGATTCAAACACAGTGGCAGTCATATTTCATGAAGCATGATGTTTATTTTCATGTTTTGGGTGAATGGTGTTTAACATGGGCTTTTCAGAGTTATTTGGAAGAGATGCGTAAACTGGGAAAGATTCCCAAAAGTTCGGGTAAGGCAGAATACAAAGAGCAAAATGACATAATTTCAAAGTAAAAGGCTTGTTTAGGTTGCAAACCTAGGAACACTCATCAGAGGTGGAGAACTGGAAAGGACAGATTTTAAAGTCTAGAAAATTGAGAAAATAAAAAAATCCTGAATTATTCTGGATACACTGGAAAGGAATGTTCCATGGGAACAAGAAAGAAAACCAATTAAAATCTATGCAAGTCTTATATTTTCTGCTTCTGGGAATACTTCCTTACATGAAGGCAAGAATAATAGCTTTTAATAAATTATCTGTATCTCTGTGGGTCTGTTTGTACAAACTAGTTTAAACTACTGCCTGGCACTTGCAATGTCCATCCAGAGATGGGATGTGTGGGAGAAAGTGCATTTAATTTTGCGATTTGCTGTAGAGGCTCATGTAAGTTTGTATATCATCACTGGTGTTCTGGTAGCTTGGTGGGTGGGTTTGGTGGGTGGGTTATATGAGCTTATTTCTGTTGATAGCCAGCTCTAATTAAGAGAGGGCCTATGCACAGCAATACACCAGAGAAACCATGGACTGCCATGTTGCTGGTGAGATTAACCGTGATACTGTTCGCCATTTTGCTGGAGGGTAATGTTTTCCTCAAAACAGAATATCCCTAAGCTAGTGTGGGGGGATATTAAACTTATGTAGATATATTCAGGTTCTAATTGCTGCTCCGTGTAATGATTTAATTAAGTTAATTAAGCCAGAACAGTACTTGAGCACTGAATAATTTATCAAAATAGATTTCAGGGAAGAATCAAAACAGTATGTCTCCCCAGATTTTGTCCTGAATGTGGGAAACTTCATCCTGCTGTGATCATCCTCTGTAAAAATCTGGGCACTGTACAGAAGTCCTGAAAGCAGTTGAGGTGGACTTCACTGAAATCTCTGCTGGGTGCATGTAGTATGTTACTACATTTAGAGGCAGCCTTCTAGATCAAGACTGCTGTAATGAATGGTAATATGAGAGCATGTGTGAAGAGATGTGACACCATGCAGGGGGATGGAGAGCCTGCCCAAGCTAAGTTTTCTTGTGAGTAAATGGTACATAAAGTTGTATTCAGAAGCCTCTGTCTGTGGTCTGGTGGATAGTAAGAAAATGTTTGGCTGTAGTGCACTCTGAGAAGATTGGCAGCATTACCTGATAAAGTGCCACTGAGAAGGGACAGGGATGACTAGTCTCTAACCTTTTCAGGCCACTGTCAACATGAGTGATGTCTGATGGACCATTGTATTTTCTTGTGGTTCAAAAGTCACAGACTAAAGCATCCGTTTAAATGAAGATATTTCTTCTAGCTTGCTGTATTTTGCTGGTATAAGATTTTTCATTTTATCAAACAGCCCATTTTTGTGTACTTTACAGCATTTGATACTGTGAGACTTAATTGAATCGTTAATCATTAATTACATGCACAGTTGATCAATTGTATCTTGGTACAGCCTATAGGAAAGAGGAGAAGAGTTGACGTACTGCAGGAAACCTTCATAATTTTCTTGTAATAGATTGTAGCTTGGTTTTTGTCACAAACTTTTTTAACAGTGTCCTTATGCCGCTTCTGACATTTTCTGCTTTTGCTGGTTTGTGTTTCTTTATTTTGAATGTTTTTCCTGGGAAACTGGAAGAAATTGTCTGTGCCTTTGGATTAAAATTGGTGCTCTCACCACAATGCCACAGTGTGCTCTGGTTAGTATTCTGCCTTTTTCTGGAAGAAACTTCAACTGTGTTTCTCATTTAAGTTGTATGCCTGCTTGTGTTTCAACCAATATATACTTATCAAGATATTCACACTTAAAAAAACCCCTGCTAGTTCATCTGAAGGGTCTGGTCAGTAAATAATGATGTATATCAGGCAAGAAGTGTATAACTAGACAGTTTTATTATCAAAGCTTTTTTTTTTTTTACATTTTCCACAACATTTATTTTATTAAATACTCTTACTAGTCACTAGAATTCACTTGCCACTGACATAGATCAGCCTTCAAGGTAAAAGATAATAGCACCTGTACTGGAAGTAAATATGTGTACTTAATAAATTGATCCTAGGGGAGATTATTCAGGTAGGCAGAACATAATTAGGTAAACTGGAATTTAGTCTGGATCCTGAGAATGAATACTACAAGGTATTAAATAACAAAAGGACTTTATAAAAAACCTCAAGGTTCCTAGAAATGCAATGCTGCCTCACACTGTCCCTGAGGTGTAGATTGAATACCACATTGTCTGTGATTCAGCTACTACTGAAGCTCATGGGGGAAAGAAATCCCCTGTTTTTAATGGGCTTTGGTTCTGTCCCTGGGAGGGAATTGTGTCAGCTTTGAGTCATCAAACCACTTCCTGGTGCACCTCTGTTTTCCTTGGAGGACTCCCATCCAAAAAGGGGAGCCATGGTGTCGCTCAAACCTGTGAGATCTGAGGCCATCAAAGCCCAGGGCAGAATGGCACTAGTGGGAGGAGCTGAACAGAACCAGCCCCAATGCAATGGCTGTGCAGTGGCATTTTCTATGGGGAAACTCATCAAGTGCTCCAGAGGTGATGGCCACAAGGAAAACCACAGCTGAGGAAAGAACTTGAGAGGTGCTGGACTGCATGCACCTGTGCTGTGGTTAGGGGAAAGGATGCACATCTGCGTTCATGACCCTTGGGTTACAAAACTAGAAGCTTGCAGACTGGACTGAATTGATGGTAATACCAGAAAGTGCAGCCTTAGCACTTTTCCTCCTGTTCCCCTCTGCCCCGTAAATCAGTACCTTGAAAGCACTGAGGGAGTTTTTTGTGGTGTCTTGCATAAATAAAGATCAGTAGGATTAGTTAGCTTCTACAAGTAATTGCAGAGGAAGAAACCTTGCTAAAATTTCTGATTCATACAAAGCAAACTTTGCAACCTAATTACCATAAAGATGACTACTCAATGTGAATCTCCAGCAAAGGTGCCGTCAGTTTTCTTTTTTTTGTTCTTTTTTTTTTCTTTTACTCATGATATAAAGATAACTGCTGTTCTATGGGGCTACTTTTTGCAACCATGTGTCAATTAACTGTGTTACATCTTTATAAACAACTCTGTGCCTAGAATACCTGTAGGTAATTAGGATTCTGTTTGTTAAGATTGGTGTACAGAATAATTACTCTAGAGGTATCCATGTTACTGGACAACATACCTGCATCTCAAGAGACAATGGCATTAATTGTAAAGTATTTTTTTTCACCTTGCACAGCTTACATCAGCCTACTGTGCAAAATCTAAAATCAGCAAGCAATTAAACTTTATTTCAGTGCTTTGTAGACTGACAACTGTGAGGATTTTAATTTAATTTCCTTAAATGGCTAAAACCAGCCCCCAAACCCAAAAAGCAACTATCAATGTGTAGTCTAAAGCTAGTTAAGCATAGAAGAAGCATGTTCACTGGAGATACTAGTTTGTTCTTGTCCTATATCCACCTTATAGTATTTTTTTGGTGATTAGTTTGCATAATTCATACCAGATCATATAATCATAGAACGGTTTGGGTTGGAAGGAACCTTAAAGATAATGTAGTTCCAACCCAACTGCCATGGGCAGGGACACCTTCCGCTAGACCACATGATATATTTGTTTCAATATCCATTGGATTGTATAGTGTATTAATTTGAAATATATTGCCAATAAATACTGAACTTTTGCATTTTGTTCACCAGTGAAGCCTTTTGATACAGAGGGAAAAAAATGACCTGTGTCGTCATCATCCTCAGGATGAAATTCTGAGAGTTCTTTTTTTCTTAATCTGTCCAGGACCCTGCTTTAATAAATAGCATTGCATATTATTCTGATGAATACAAAGCTAGGAGCACCTTTAACTGTTTAAAACCTGTTTAAGAATATGATCTACAAATGAAGACTTCTATCACTTTGTGCAATGTGCTTTTGTACTGAGAGTGTCAGCTAGATAGTTCACCTGGAAAAAGTGCACCTGTAAGTCCTTATACTGCCGACATGTATTGTTACAAAGTTGGAGTGACTTTGTATTTACAATTTTAATAGTGTTTTCTTTAATTAACAATTAAGTACATAGTTCTAATAGCAAAGCCTCTGACATGGCAATTGTTCCTAGCTGTGACAAGTGCACGAAGGACTAAAATTGAAACTGTATTGTATTATAGCTATATTCTTTTATATTTCACTGGGAAGACCAAAAGGCAACTGAAGTTTAATTGTCAAAACTGTACCCAATTTTTATTCGCTCCTTGAGCTTAACTATGGGATTAATAATATGCAAGTAGAGCCACTGGTATTGGCAACTTTCCCTGACTTTCCCTGATCATTAAAGTATGATATAATTTTCTTTTATATGCAAAATGACATGTCAGAATTACAGAATGTGTTCTGAATCGTGCCTCTCTGTGAACATGACCCCCCCGAAAATGTGAGGCAATGTAGTGCTGAAGATGAAGTTTGATCACTAACTTGCTTTGTCTGAAAAGAGAAAAGCTGCTCCATGCTATTGTAGTACTTTCTCGCAAAATGGATTTTTACAGGAATCTGTATGATTTTATTAAATAAGAGGTTTGTAGAATTTACAGTAATAACAAAGAAGCCTTTAATGAAAAACGATGAATAACAATATTGTAGATTGTCAACGACCTTAATGAGGCCAAAATGAAGATAGTAGTATATTTAGAATATGAGGATTTTGACTAGTAAAATTGTGAGGTAGATTACTTGTCATAAGCTACAATAAGACATTGTAGAAATGTTAAAGACCTTTCCGTATGAGAAGGTATCAGACTATCTGAAGTTAAATAATGTAAATTACTTCACTGCTGCAAAAGTTCAAAATCATACTTTTAATGGCTTAGGAGCACCAGGTAAAGTACTGTAACATATACCTTTATTATAAATTATTGTGTATGCAAGCCATATAAACTTGTCTACCTGCAAAATTTTTCAGTGAGTTCACTATAAACTGGCACATCTCAATGCGTATCTTCTGGAGGCACAGTTCTCATGTATAGATTTAGGTTAAGTTATGTGTAATCACTCCAAACAAGTCCAAATAAACTTTGTTCAAAGTGATTTTAGTGTGTCTATATGAGCTTTTTAAGTCTTTTAATGAAGCCTAATTATTATACCTTTGGATACTTCAGTTGAAAATAGGAAGAAAAAGGAAGAAAGCTAAGCTTAGCAGTCTGGATATTCAAGATACCAGATAAGGTACTGAACATATCTTGCTCTGCACTCTTTGAATTTTGCTGATTGTTTTTATTGTCTTTTACCATTAAAAGTCAATAATATTTTAAACATTATTCTTGCTGTTATTATTATTACCTTTAATATTTGTAATTTTTATCTGTAGGCAAACTCTTGGCCCTTCTGAAGGATGTAGGATTCGTTGCCAGTGATTTCAGTGGAGCTTAGATTTCATGTTTAGTAGTGTTGGGTCCCTTGCACCTGATGTGATTTAAAGCTTCCTCCTTTGGTGAAAAAAGATCTTTCACACTTTCTATCCAGGATACTTAGTCTTATCAAAAGACAGCTTAGCCACAGGTGCCCTTTTTTTTCCCCCAGACTGAAGTTGTTCACATGGAGGCAAGTGATTGAAAATTGTACAGCTAGCAGCAACTGCATCTCCAACATTGAGCTGCCAGGCCACCCCTCTGGCCAATGCTGCCACCCTTTCAGGCACTCAAGCACATGGTCTGGTGCTGCTGCCCTCACAGAGAGTGACCTTGTGCTCAGAGTCCAAGTGCACTCCCTCCCAGGGGGCTCTTGGTTGGGGTGATCAATCAAATGGTACTTTGGCCAATGTCCATGTTAAAATCTAAAGCCTTCTGAACAAAGTGGTGACAAATATAATGAGTTTTAATAGTTGGTGAGTGAGTGGTGTGGAGAAGGGTTCCTCGTTTGCTTTGTCCTGGCTGCTATGCCCTTGCCTGTGTGACAGCTTTCTAGATAAGGGGCTGTTGCTCCTTCCCAAAAACATGCTGCAGGAGGTCTGAAGGAAAGTGAGAAGAAGGATGTCATGTGCCTGATGGGCAGCAGAAAGGCAGCAAGTGAAAGGGTAGTATCTCAGGCTGGGAGCTGGCGTAAGGCTAGATCTCAGGAGTCATGGATAGCTACAGGCTGTCTAAAAAGGGTTAGCCCTACTGCTAGGTGTAGGACTTGCTGCAACTGAGGCAGTCATTAAGCTATGGATGCAGCATACATTTAACAAAAATCATGTGCTTTTAAAGACACAGTTGATAGGAGACACTGAAACCTTTTATGTCTAGCCTCCTTACTTAGTCATTGAGTTTTTTCTGATTTTTAGAAATTACCTATTCTAGCAGGAACTCCAATGAAAGTCGAACTTTGGCTTTATAAGCCCCCTTGCTAATTTCATGGAGCTTTCTGGAATAAAAAAAAATAAAATAAATACAGGCTGTGCTTCTTCAAAGCCCTGACAGAAACAAGGTCCCATTGCAAGAGGGGAGAGTATATTAAAAAAACAATAAAGTAATCCTGCTCACAAAATGAATGTTACTAGTTTTTTGAGGAGCTGTGCAAAGGGAGGTGTGGCTGTATTGCAAGCCTTAGGCTTTGCATTTTTCACTTTTCATGTTTTTAAAATGTGTTAGAAATCCATCTTGTCTCTAGGCATTTTTCTCTGTTTTGTTGCTCTCTTTCTTGTAACAAAATACTGTTTTTTTAGATCCCGTAGACCAGCAGCAAAAAGAGGTACCAGTATTACTGTTGCTGCAAGTAATTCCATGATCTTTGCTATTAGATCAGCAAGTGACCTTATACACAGAAAAAGGTTGCTCACAGGCTGTTTCCTTCTCTTACTACAAGGCTTCAGGGCTGCTTGTCACTATTATTTCTTCCTGGATGTGCAAATTGTTTCAGAAAGCCAGTAACTGTCATAAGAAAAGGAAAAATTCTTCTGTACAGTGTGAATGTTTCACAATTTTGTTTATCCATTTCTTGATTCACTGCTTGTGATAAAATAGCTAAAATTAATAGATCAAATATGTTTTACAGGTATGCATGACATGTTTTCAAGGACTGGTGACTTCCAGTATTTTGAATATAAGAATATGGGTTTGCAGTTGCAATTGATTTGTCCGTTTTGCCAACTTGTTCCTCACAATCTTTCCAAGACAGTTTTGTAACAAAATCAGACCATGAAATACAAAACTTGCATAAAGGAGCTCTAAGCTGTTACCTTTCATTTATATTATAGAAAACACTTTGCACATTTCTGGAGAAGTAGCATAAATGCAAAAGTTTAGTAATTTAACACAGATGCACTTTTATGATAAAATGGAATGAAGTGTCCTAGAAACTGGAGGAGTATGTCATTGTACAGCTCTGAAAGGTACTTTAAGTTTTATTTGTAGCAGGTGTAGTTACACGCTGAGGAGCATGACTACCACTACAGTGCTTCCCTTAAATAGCTGTGATTTGTAGTTTATTCAACTAGAAATTTCTTAAGACAAGGATAATCATTCTGAAAGCCAAGTACACAAAACCTGACCTACTAGCCTCTTTTTTTTTTTTTTTTTTTTCCTCTTTAAGCTTTTATCTCACAATTCATCTGGTGGTGGGGGAAGAATTCTGTCTACTTCTCCCAACGACTGTCATAATTTCTACTCAGAGCACAGCAATATACACTGCTACGCTTGCTGTAGCACACGAGGCCATCCAAAAGGGGCACATATCTGAAGAGAGAGAACGAGCGTTATTGCCAGATGTGCTTTTGGTCTTTGACCTGCTTGTGCCCTGTTGAAAGGAATCCTGGGAAAGAAAGACAGAGAAGGCAATTTCTGCTTTTACCCAGAAATGGTCATGCACATTTCCAGCAGTTATGTAGACACTAGACACTGTGCTGAGGGGTGAAGTTGAGGAGGGATAAGAGAGAATTCATAACAAGCGAATAATTTTATTTTGCCACCATTTCTTGAATATCTATCCTCCTGCAAAATATCTGAAAGCTGTAAGGTGGTCCTGCCCAGAGGTGTATGGTATTCATTGTGAAAAAAGTAGTGCTTCATTCCTCAGATATATTGATCTCCTGGAAACAACAGCTCTTACTGTGAATGAGAACAGCTCTTCTTTGCTTGCTGCAAGTTATAATTAATTACAGGAATGTTTCAGTCCCTTAGTGAAGGGCAGTAAAAAAAAATAAAATGGAACTCTGAATGAAGATTCCATTTTAAGTTGGAAACTAGGATGTATTCTTTGTAGAGATACATGACTACAGTGCTTACCCTTGCCTCATTGGTAGATGTGGGTGAGATGAGGAATAAATTTCATTTTTATGCTTGGAACAAGTATAAGTTAGGTGCAGAGTTCCATGCATTAGTTAACCTTCAGCATTCCTTTCTAGGAAGCATGGTGTTCTTTTTTTTCTGCGTTTCAACTTGACACTGTTCATAACATTGTAACCGTAATAATTAGAATATGTATGAAAAAAAAACCAAGAGAAAAGAAAGAACAACAGCAACAAACAGTGTGGGACATTCATGGTTTCATGGTACAATGTGCTAAACCAGATAAGATTTATTTTTTTTTTTTAGTATCAGAGAAAACAGTATCTTTCATCCTTGGAAACGCAGAGGTTTTCCTTTACTGCACCTCTGCTCTCTCATAATCTCTTCTCTATTTCTGTGGCCACAAGTCATTTTCAGGTCCCTTGACAACTGACTTGTAGACTTGGGTTTGGCCTCTCCTGGCCATCCTGCATTTCTTAGTTGGCTGAGCCTGGACATGTCACAGGCTGAGTGTCTGCTGGAGTGTTAAGAGGTCTGTTGGTGAAGAGACACTCTGTAATTGGGGTTGTGCTTTCCCAGGGCTCTTCCCCAGTGTTCTTTCACCAGAGCTGATAAATACAAAGCCTTGATGCTCTTCATTTTAGATTCAAGACTTCACTTAGCACTTTTTGTGGTGTAGTAATGTTAATTAAGGGTGCCCTTTACATAGTACTGCTAACCCCTAATACACTTGGAGTTTTACTGGAGAGAAAGAAAATGACACCCAAACTTGTTACTGTTTGACCAGGGAATGAGGATTGCTGACAAAAGCATTCTTTTGCTGGGAAGAAATAAGCAAGTTTACAATGGAATTAATTTAATCAGTGTAACTTCTAATAGCCAAAGTTTTAAATCAGAACCATTGTACTTTGCCATAAAACTAAATTGTACTTTTCAGCTGAAAATGCCCTGTCTTCAGCATTGTGCATGCCACTTCATACTTTGTTATTTAAAACAAAAATCCATTATTTTTCCTTTTCTGTAAAATGTACACTGAATGAAGTTGCTACCTTTATTCATTTCAGTAGTGCCAGATTTAACCAACAGTACTTGGAAAAAAAGAATGAGTTCCAGAAAATGAGAGCCTTTGCAATGCAACTTTACCATGTTGATTTCTGAGTAAGAAAGAGAGTCATAATATAATTTCACACCTTTGGAAGAGGTTCTTGTTGAGGAAGCGTATTATTTGCTTCTTAATATATGGGCTGGTCTGCCACATCCCCTTACATATGTAACAAGCATAGAAACTTTATATGGTGGAAAAGCACATAAACTATTGCAAATGGCTCAGCTCGTGCACCTTAACCCTGCCTTGTAAACTACCATGTTTCACTCCTGGATCTCAACTTTGGCAGAAATTGTATATAGTTGGCTCACGATGTGGCTAAATGTCCGCTGGGAATTAAGGCAAGATCACAAATCTCTTAACTCATGACCTCAGACAGACACGAACGTTGGCCTCCAGAGATGAAAGGCTAATACGCAGTCCCACTACTGCCATCTCCCCATCGTGATCTGTCCTCAGTAAAAACAAGGATTATCAGTGCTTTGTGTTTTTTAGTATTAGATATGTGGGAATACAGAGTAAGCACATGGCAAAGAAAAATAAGAAAATGCGGACCTGAAAAAACCTGAAATAGGGAATAAGGAAAATTTATGAAGCTTGGTTATGGAAGCACATGACTTTTTTATGTTTCTGTGTACTCAGATGAATCTCAGGAGATCCAGACAATAACCAGTTCCTTTTACAGTTAAACAAAAAGAAAACACCTGAGCAGAAACCAAAAGTCTCACAGACAGAATTTAAGATGAAGTTTTTGAAACAAACAGAAAATGTCCTGATAATAAGAATTACAGTGGATTTTTAAATATCTTAAAGTGTAATATCAATAAAAATGACTGGTAAAATGTGCTAAACAGCAGCAGTAAAAGTTATAAATGATACTTCCCTTTTTGAAAGATGATGACCTGATGATTAAAAGCACACCCATAGACATTATTAAGATCTTTGCTTAAAAGGACATGATGCTAATAACGTTAGCAAGGAATTGAACAGAAATATTTGGGAATTGTCACAGATGATGTGAATTTAGCAAAGTGTGTTCTGTAAGATTTATTTAAGAACAAATTTTATAGCATGAAATGAACACTAAATACAATCAGAAATGGACAGAGGAGAGAAAATTTTAGATGATCCCTTTAATTTTTCAGCAAATTACTCTGTTTCTGTTTTTTAACGAAAAAATTTTAAAATATTTTAGCTTATATGTTCCATGCAGAATTGATGGATGCACTAATTTTAAGGATTATTATTCTTAATTTTAAAATGTGCAGTGAGCTAAACAAAAAAGAATGTTTACCAAGACCCTTGCTTTGAAGATGATATAACAGTTTTGAAGGAATTATATTCTAATACATAGCATCTACCAAAGCATTTTCATGCAGCATGTGTTTTCCATGGTGTGGAGGTATCACACAAGGCCCTTGTATTTGCATGTCAATGTGTGTCTGTCCTGGAAGGGGAGGCCTACAGAGAGTGATTGTTGAAATAAGCCTGATCTGCTCCCAGGTCTGATCCCACTGCAGCATGGGGGGATGTTGCTCCTTGTTTGGCATGAGGTAAGACTGCAATTTAAACCAAAACAATGGGCCTGCCTCTCATTTTTGCATTTAGAATGGCTGTCATGAGAAAGACTGCTGTGAAGAGCAGAGGAGGTTTAAGGTAGCTATTAAAGATTTTTATGTTGTTAGGTTGAACGAGCTCTTTTGTAATTTAATAATGTTACTAATCTTGCAAGTCACTTTTAAAAAATAAGCATGATTAGCAATTTGAACCTTAATTTATGATTTAGGAATTTACTGTATCTCTTATAGTCGCAGAGAAAATAACTTCATTAAATATGAAGAGATCTTCTTGAAATGTTCAAAACATAATGACTGCATTTCTAGGGTCTTTAGGACATTTGCCAAACCAAAGCACTTCATCAGATCTGATTGCTATGGAAAGCAAGATTACAGACATTTCATATTTAATGCGCAGGCTTTTGTATCATTTTAAAATATGCCTTTTTTATTAAAAAGTCAATTGAGACGATTATTTGTTTTCCTGTCAAGCACTGAAAACTACCTGAATGGATGGTAAATGCCTTACAAGGAAACCTTGTTTTATTTTCCCAAAGCTGTGTGTTCCCTTAAAATTAGGAATTTTCAAAGAAATCCCATATGGTTGCACTTACTTTTTTTTAATGGGTGATGGAACTATAATTTTCTTGTAAAAATTAGATGAGCCTTGAGCAGGCTTGTTAGTTGTCCTAACAAGTCATTTTGTTAATTCTTGTTTTGTGACAAAGCATTATCTGAAGACTGTGAAAATAAATCAATGCAGAATGGATAGAGCAGTATCAGGCCTCAACAGGAAAGCATTTAACCACACAAATAAGTCTGGTTTTATGTACTAGAACTTTTCCCATCCACCCCCTGCTTAATTTCAGGGCAGTGATTTAATCTTTTAAAGTTCAGCATATGGTTATGCTTCCTAATTAAGTCTCCAGCTGAAGCTTCTGATGTATATATTTTGGCAGTGTTTCATTTCCCTGTGATGCTACGTTCTGAAAAGGCACATATTTTGCCAGCACCTCTATAGGTTGTGCCTACCATGTTCATAAATCTCACCGCCCTTTGTGTGACAACTGAAAGGATAACTTTTGAGGCAGCGTTCACGTGGTGACTGGAGCTTCAGCGCGCATCTCTATTTTAATGTGAGTTATGCTGTTGCAGACTGTAGACAGCCCTTCATAACATCAGAAGCTTAGAGAAAGATGTTTATAAGGTATGATGCAGCTTCCGTTATTTTAATGAGTTACTACTCTGCTGGTATGTAAAATTGACGTGAATATTTATGAACCAGACACAAAATCTACTTGCCCACCTTTCATTATGTTGATGAAATTGTAATGAGATTTCACTCGCCTGTCAAAAAGTTGCTTCCCTTGGATGAATGAGCAAAGAGAAATTTTGCAGCACAATTTATAGCACACGGCTTATTGTCTGGGTTTTCTATCTGAGTAAGAAACTCTCTGCTTTCCAACAGAGACTTTATGTAGGAATATTTTGTACTGGGAAACATTCACTGTAGATGCTATACGCTGTTTGCAACACAAGTGGTACGAAGGAAAGACACTTCAGATTGTGTTTCGCTTCACAATACAGTTGTGGTAAGCACACTGTGCCCCAGCTTCCTCTCTCATCCCACCGGAGGCTCCTGAAGCCAGGATCGCAGTGCTAACACCCGCTCTGTAAGGCAGAGTGGGTGTTGTCCTGATGAGTTGAGGGGCAGCCCACCGCTTGGCAGACCCAGTGGGTGATAAATGTCCAAAGCCCTCCTGCCTGACTACACATTTTTCATCATTAATCCGGCCTATTGTGAGCTGGTCACTCACATTGATTCCAACTAGAGGGCATCATCTGCCGTTAAGAGGGTGATGACTCGCTAAAAATGAAGGCCTGAAACTAATCAAATATAGTTAGAACCTTTGCTGGCAGCTTGCTTGGATTGCTCTAGGGCACTAATAGGAAAGCAGCAGAAGTGTGGGCAGATCCCTTCAGGCACTGCGGGGCTTTGTATAGGAATGTGATGGTTTCCTTTGACAGAATGTCATGTTGTTATAGCTATTATTGAGTCAAGCGCTGTTGTGAGAAATTCTTCTAGTCTCTTTTAGCAATTTTTTTCTGGTTGCTTTGCAATAAAAAAAGCCAAAAAGAAGGGTGAATTTGGAACCATAATGTAACACCCGTCTTGTCAAGTCAAGATCGGGCTAAACGATCGTGCTACAAAGAGAAAATAATTCCCTCTGCAGAAATCTTTGTCTGCTTATTGAAATCATCTGCCTTTCTTTCTGTTTAGCTACTTATTTATCTATTTATCTAAAGGCTTCATTTCTTTTGTTTAAAAGTAACACATATGCCCGGCTCAATGCCTTATTCAGTGTTTGCCTTTGAATAGTTATAATTTGCTTGTATGGAATAAGTCCAGCTGAGAAGTAAAGGCTAAAGATGTGTGTAAATCATAGCCTCAAGTGAAATTACAAATTTTACAGAAATTATAGAAATTACAGAGTTAGTGTGTTTGTAAACAACTTGTTCTTATTGCAAAGCAATGAGGTTTTCCCCCATGGATTTTGTTCACCACACTGAGCATGTCCCTCTTCTAAAAGTCCACATTACTAGAGGTTCCCCTTTGGAAGAATTTAACGCTGCTGGATGAGAGCCCTTTTCAAGAATGTATCCATTGTTGGCAGGAGGCTTTCCAAGAGTCTCCAATTCTGGGGGGGCCCTACCCCCCTGGAATTGTTTTCTGGGGTTCTCCTACGGGGAATTCATGTTGGAAAAAGTCAGTATGTTTAATTGGTAGCTCATAAAGCTCCCTTGTTGTTAAATGCCTTGCTGACAGTGAAAGGTTCGTAAATACATCAGGCAGGTTCTACTTTGTTTTTATTACAAGATGTGCAAATGATGCCTAGTGGCAACTTCAGAATGTGAAGCTGTTGCTCTTTTGGAGCATTAATTTAGTCCTCTTGTAAGCAAGTTCAACTTCCAGGTCATGTTTTCTTAGAAAACTGTTTATGCTACAGGAGTAACCACTTTATGTTGGGAAGAATTGCTGAGAGTGCCAGTCTTGGCCATTCATTTGGGCATAATGCATTGATGAAGTGGTCTACTAAAGAAAACCCAAACAACAAAAAGCCCTCCCCCTAAAAAACAGGAACACAAAACAAAACCCAAGTCTGATTTCTTCAAAAACTGAGACAGCTGTTGATTGGAAGCAAGGGGTGAGAGGAAATTCCCTGCTGCAGACTTTCTTAGCCTCAAACAATCTCATTGAAAGCAAGCTAATTGAGGAGCACCAAACCGGCTTTGTGACTGGAATCAGTGCATGCTGGGGAGGAGCGGTCAGGGAATTTGCTTCACAAATGCCCTACTGCTCTAAAGGAAAACATGAATATAGATGCAGCCTAAGGGTCAGATTTTTGTAAGGATAAGATGGACTTAGATAACCAGCTTCTACTGAACTCATCTAGACTGCAAACTTTTTCTACTAACGTATACATTTCAGTGCACTTACCAGTGTTGCTGCTGTGGCAAATGTCTTCTCAGATCTGAGGCAGTATAGGATTAAAATGTCCTCCATGAACACTTTACTACAATTATTGATTTTACCCAGGAAAACAAAACATACTTCAGTTAGTTACAGGACCATTCACATTTTTTAAATACAAGCACATTCTTCTGTACTTCTTTGGATTGTTTAGTTTTGTGTCATGGCCATTCAGAGAACATCACATCTGAATAAAAAAACTAAGAATACTTGGCTGTCAGATACCGATTTCAGTGATACATTTCTTTTCAGAATCCCAGACATATCTTTTTATGGAAATATTTTTGTTTGCATAACAGGTATCCTTATAAACTATATAAAGAGTTTCCCAGATTTTCTAGGATTTTATTTCATTTTCCTCTGTCAAATCCAGACATCGTTAATCCAAACCAGAATATTCACGTTCTACACTGCTGAGTTTCTTAAACCAGCCTCTTAGATTTTGCCTCTTGTTTATATTGTTCTAGCATTGTAGAAGGCTGAGTATTTTTTAACATAGTTTATGGCATCATGGTAATTTAATTCAGAGAATGTTACATGCATTTTTTGTCTATTCAGCATCTTCAATAAAGTGAGCTATTTTAATTTCTTCTACCCACAAGCAGATGAATGAAATATTAGTTTGCTCACACGTTCAGAGGCCAAGGAAAGATTTTACAAATAATATCAAAGAGGAGAGAAGTCAGCCAGCTGTGAAATTACTGATCATCTGGATTTTCCCTCTAGTTTTGACTGCATATAGTGAACTGGAATAAATGCATTTTCTGTAGTATACAGCACTTTTACCTCATAGTAGTTTATACCAATTTGCTTCTGTTGATTACATGTCCATCTTACTGGAGCAGAAGTAGTGTACTGGATAGTTTGTAGCATATTTTCCAATGAACCTTCAGAAGAGGTTATATGGGGCTGGAGAGAGGAAAAGCCTTGTTAATGTGTATTTGCGCTTAATGTCCTTAAGAAAAAAACTCCGAGGAAAGATTTCCAGTCTAAAAATGGAAATAGCCTTTCTTCATAGTGTTTTAATACAAATAGACACTTCAAAATAATTGATGCATAATAATCTTTTTGCACTTACAGTAGTGTATAATGAAATGAAATGATCTTCTGCTGAGTGTTCAGGAGTACGCTGCATGTATTAAACCTTAACATCAGTTGCTGCTTGGGAAGGAATGAGCTCAGTCATCCAACAAAGCCTGCAGTCCTGCTAGTCGATCAGATAAGGAGAGCTAAGCCTTTCTTAAAGGAGTTGGGCTTTAGGAAGTTATAAATAAGGGAGCCTCAAGACCAATCTGTCATCATGCTTGTGGCAGTTTTTGGCTGCCCTGCGTTACATATGCAAAGGGTGATTGACTAGGTATATGATGAAAGGGAAGTTTATCAGAATATCTGTGACCCTGTGACAACAAATACTTCAAGGCTAATTTTAGACTCAGAGTGGTATGTGAGATACTGTGCTGTGGTCTCAGTCTAGCATGGCTCTTAATTTAAAAAACAGAACACTTCCCTTAAGAGGAAGTTAACATATTGTAGACTGGAAGGTGCATTCATTGTATATAGAGAATGCACCATGTCCTTAGTGGTAAAGCTGCTTTTAAAAGCTGCTGTTTCTGATCGCTAAAATAGTGTAATGTTGGGCTTGGTTGGTTGATTGATTACTTTTCTGCTGGATTATTTTGGCAGTTCAGAGAACAGCTTCATCCTGTCCCCGCTGGCAAAGGGAAGCCAGGAAACTGCAGCACGGGTGACAGGAGGACATTACGGGGAGAAGTTATAATGGGAACTTTGGAAACTGGCACTGTAGGGAGAGAAAATACAAAGTCAAATTACACTATGATACACTTAAGTATGTGCTCAAATATTTCAATATTCTGGAGCCTGTATTGAGTCGCTTTGTACGTGTTGTTCCTTGAAACAGTAAAGAACTGATGAGTGCAGTGCCATAGCTCTTTGGTTTTTAATGTTGTGTTTGTTTTGGAGCATATTTAGATTAAATTTCTAAGTTAGGTTGGGTTAAATGTTGCTTGATTTGATGTATTATAATAACCTCTTTTTAAGCAAGCCTTAGCATTCTGTGCCTCCTTTCTAGTTCTGTGACACACAGCAGGTTCTCCCTTGGCTCTCTGCAGTATTCTGTACTCGGTATTTGTCTTGCATGGATAGAAGGAGGTTGTACAAACACTGAGGATACTCTTGCGTGCTTGTTTAAAGCACTTGTGTCTGGTTCTGTGATGCCGGTGAACTATTCTTTTCCTAAGGAGTGCAGTGTGATTTCACAGCACCTCAGTGACACTTAAAGGCGGTGGCAGGCTCTGGGTACATTGCACACGTATTCTTTTCTGCTGCAGTGCCCGCAGCAGATTGCCCCAACTGTTCCATGATACCTCCTCATGAGGAGGTCTCTGTTAGCTTGGATCTCCTGGTGGAACTGATTCTACTACCATTTGCTAACCTGTCTGAGGCAAAATGAGCTGCCTTAGCTGGAACTTTAGGTCTTTCCTAGGCTGTCTTAATTTGACTGAAATCTTTTAGAGAACTATGACAGAGTCTCTACTGCTAGAATCAGAAAATTGGAGCTGTATAATGGGGTGCAGGCTGGTCACAATTTGTTCTTTTGTCCCACAGAGCCATTGGCAGGAAAGGATGCAGGAAAAGCCCCTGAAGTCATCCTTAAGTGCTATTCAGAACATCAGAAGTGTCAGACATTAGAGACATTAGAAACATCAATATTTTGTGGTGAGGAAAATAACTTTTTTTTCTATAGCAGAGCAAGAGTGCAGCTTTTGTCATTTGGTGTTTTTGGCTGCTGGAACCATTCCTTTGCATAAGCAGGACTTTAGCCCAATTGCCAGTGTTGCAAAGTACTGAGGACAAATCAGCTACAGTGTTGAGCTAAAACTATCTTTCCAGAGGAGAAAATGTAACATATAGATAGCCTAATTAGTCAGATCAGTGGGCATGAAGGTGGGGATGTGCCAGGACCTCATGCCAGCAGTTGTTGCCTCATGTGGTCTTAAACCAGCTTCATAATCTGCATGATTAGAGGAAGCATTTTTCCTGTCTGTGGGGTGTAGACAGAGAGCTGCTCTGTGGCTGTTTAGAGACAGTGACTCTAGAGCAAATGACAGGTTTCCTCTTGACTGTACACATACATCATACTACATGATATTTGGAACAGATAAATTTCCTCAGAAGGTTGCTTTTCAGGGACCTAACAAATTTAGCACCAAAGAAACAAAAAAAATCCACAACCTTTTGTCCCCTGTACCATCTACATGCTGATGCTTGGATTTTAAGAAGTCTCATTTGTGCATAACACATTGTTGTGTTTTAATCTATTCTAGTGTGTTTGCTGTAGAACAAAGACACTGTGGTACACAGTGATTCCTAGCACAGTGAGTGATAGGGTATAATAATTTTCCATCGTGTCAGCAAACATTGTGTTATAACAGATGTTTTAATTATGTTTTTAGATCTTCAGTAGGTAGATAATGGTTGTGTTAAAACTGCTATCTTTCAAGCTGTGTCTTTATATGTCCGTAACACTCAGTAACTGGATGTAGTTCCAAGGCCATGCATCTTGTAAAGACTGTGTGTCTTGACATGGCTCTGAAGAATGATAGGTCAATACACGCTTCTAACTTTTTGGTATGCACATAGAGTGGCTGCTGGAGCCCAGATATCAGCGTTATAGAGGAAATTTTGTTAAGATGTCATTCTGGAAAAGAAAATGTGGGTGGCAGTGTTATGCTCAGGCTGTGTGACAAACAGTACATTTTGCAGGTGTAGAACTGTGGAGTCCTGCTGTCTTTGAAGGGTGGTACAGCTTCCCACCAGCTTGTTAGAAGAGTTCCCCATGCTCTCTGTTCAGTTTTTTTATTGAGCAGGAAGACACCAGGACTGTGTGAAGTTGTGTGCCATACAGGCTGCTTTTTTTGAGTGATTGTTCTCACTTGGAAGCTCTAAGGAAACAGCCTCAGTCTCTTGCAAGATCTACATGTTTAGCCTTTGTGTTGCTTTTCCCCCCACCCCCTGCTAGAGATTAGATTTTCAAAACTTTTATGCCTCTTTGTATTACTCAGCTGGCTCAAATGTACCATGTTCCAGGAAGGAACTCAGTTTGTGCACAAGAGCCTGAGGACCAACACCTGCACCTTTCTATCCTTTCTGGTCTTGAGCTGTGCCAAGCATTGATAAGTAACTTGAAGGCAGGCAAGGAGTGGTGCAGGGTGAAAGGTAGAATTTAGTCAGTTGAGTATAGACAATAATAAAATGAAATTTTTCCTTCACCAATTATATACACATTTTAAGTAAAAGTTTAATCTTTTTTTCTCTTTTCTGCATTATTAGGCTTATGACTGTTATGTCTCAGACCAGATAATTTTTTTTTTTTTTCTTATTAGGAAGCAGCCTTCTTTTGCAGCTACTCTTACATTAAGTCTCCAGTCTGAAGTAATGCATTATGAAAAAAAAAAAATCAGCTTGAAGTAAAACCATGCAGTTTTCAGAATTGTCTGATCTTTTGTTGGAACCTCAATTTTTGCGTGTCTGAATTGAGACATCTCTAAATTATTTCGGATGATCAGTACTTTTGGAAAATTATGCCCTTTGATAAAAATGGAGAACATTCTGAACTAAATCAAAATCACTGGTAAATTAAAAGTATAAAAGATTCCCAATGTGAACCATACTCATATGGACAAAACCCCGTTTTTCTTGCCAACAGTTGAAATTGATCCCTCTGTAGAAACCCCACCCTTGGCCTCTGCCATACTTTCCTTCCACTTGAACACTATTTTGAGATTTCAAGTGGAACTTAAGTGGTAGGGATGTGTTGGGCAGTCCTGCTGCATGGTTTTGAATTTAATAGCAGCAACAGGAAGAGTTCCATAATGTAGCACAAGAATAGAAATTTAGTTCATGGAAGGAGCCTGTGTTGTTTTTCGTGAGCTGTAAAAATAAGAAAAGGAATATGAATTCAAAGTACTTTTCCAAATATGACAGTATTGTTCAGACACCTGCAAATGCCCTCTGATAAAAATGATTGAATGAAACGTTTAAATTATCTCTGCTTATGAGAATAATGCAGTAGTAAAATGATTTTTTTAGTGCACATCAACATTATTACGTACTTGTGTCAAGACATTTGTTTACAGATAAAGCCCATATACTCTTTGTATGACTGCTCTTTAAATTAGCAGTGAAAGAAATCTGTTTACTATTGATCAGAATGTCTTACCATCCAATTAGAAAAAAAGTGAACTTGATCTTTGTGCAAAAAGTGTTCTCCTTAATTGGATACATCTCCACAAGTTACAAGCTGTACTGTCCAGGAAACATCTCCTGTGGTAACAGATGACGGGCCAAGCAATGACTGAATCCATGTGAAGAGTGGGCTGTGAGTGTCCTTTCTTCCCATGAGGGAACACTCGGCAGGACAGGCTGGAGTGCTCTGCCTGAGGGACCTGTGGGGATGTGAAAGGCCACACCTCTGCTTCCCAGGTCCTCCTGACCCAACACCCCCAGCTTGGCATTCTCAGATGCACTGAAACGGCTCTCTGGCTGCAATTTGTAGCATTTTTATTAAAACTTTTCAATTTTAAATGGGATTTTGGTGTTTCATGTGTTCTATGAGTAGTTAAATAGTCTGACCAGTTTTTAGCTATCTGACTTGAGTGAGGTGCATAGTTAACAATGGTTGAGGCATGTGCCATGGGCCTGCAAACTTCAATATACAGTAAATGGTTTACCACCTTTTCATTGCCTCTGACCTGCTAAACAGTCCACTCATGAGAGCCTATTAGTCTTGACCTAATTAATATTAATGGACTGAAGCTACTTATAATGCAGGTTTAAATGGGCAATCAATCTTACGTTTGATTGTGAATGGTGCAGGCCTTACTGCTTTGTTCCCTGCCCTGTGTCAGTATCTTCAGTCATCTGGAATTATTTTATATTTAAAAATAAACACCTGCCATGTTTGCCAGTACATCATTGTAGCACTATACAGAAGTTTGTAACAGCATTGAAAAGAAACACCAGCTATACTTGTAAAGGAGGTTCAAGAGGCAAATCAGTTTTTCCAAATCTGAAAATTCTGAAGTTTGACAACAAAGTTTTCAAGATGTAATACTTTTGAGCTATTGATGGCATCTTGCAGCAGTTGTCTTCATCTTTTGGTTTGGTACAGTCACTTCAGTCTTCCTCTTCAAACTTGAAGGTTTGTGGTTAGTGCCTGGTACGGTAGATAAGCAATCAAATATTTAGTTCTGCATGAGAACTGGAGAACTGAAAAGCCATGCAGTAGCAAGTCAAGAAAAGAAATAAATTACGCTGTTTTGTCTTTTTGGTCAATATTGTACAACCAATTCGTAACTGATAACAACTGTGTAAGCAATAACTGGTGTGCACACTGTTGACTTCTAATGATTATTTTTACATTTCACATGAACAACAGAGGTTAGAGGTCTCATGCAGTCTAATACAAGGAAAGGATGAGGACTATATAGTGGCCATAACCTCCTGTATTTTGGTTAAAGTAGAAGAATTATTTTATTCTGTTTTCTTTTATTACATACAAAAATAGAATTTGTTCTATTGGTTGTGCTTTGGGTGCTTGATAATAGGGCATATCTTCTTCAAACTTTTCAAAGTTCCTTACTGTTTTGTTTTTTTTTTTTGGAAAGTGTTTATAACTAATAAGGGACTACATTTTTCCTTTCTGTTCCCTTCAGACATCACAGTGAAAGCTGAATCAGTACAAAAAACACTTGAATTAGTAGAGTAATAAAATGATATTTTAGAGATATTTTAAACACAATCATTCCTTAAATGGGATAGTATTTTAACTTACTATAGAGAATACCCTAACCCTATGGGGTTTTTATATTTCTTTAAATATGTTTTAAAAGCACCTCATTCCATCATCACATTCTTTTAAATATAATTAATTTCCTGTATAATGCATTGTATTATGAGATATTCTGTGTGGTATTCTGGAGTCTATGCTATTTATATACTGCAACCATTCATTCATGTAAGAGATACATTAGAATAATTTTTGTCAGTACAATGCATCATTAAAGGATAATGTCAAAGTAATTTTTCAAATGATTTTCCCCTTTCTCTGTTGTTTATAGTAGCTTTTTGGAAAAAGTAATACTTCAGGCGTATTCATTTGAAATCAAATAATGTCTCAGAACGTTTTCTAACTTGCCTCGGCTAATTTTGCTGAGCTAATGAAGAGAGATTAATATCTGTTTTACTATTAAGACATTAATGAATTTTAAGTCCTGGGCACCCAACTTAGCCATTCATCTTTCCTAAGAGACAAATTATTGCATAACTTTCAATAATGCTCCAGAGTTTTATTACAGCTATAATGAGAATACTTGTTTAAACAGCAGCATTTTTATTTTAAACGGCTAAGGGGCATAATCTGGTTGAAGTATAAATAACACTGCAACTTGAGTGATGAGGAAGTTCTTAACATATTTTGATTAATAAATGTCTGGAGTCACATTCAGAGCAACAGCCTACCTGGGCTTCTGGCTTGCCAGGAAGGAAGCAAGGGTAAATACTTCTAAGTTATGCTTTGAGGAGTTTCATTTACTTCCCATGGCTTTTATCTGTTTTCATGTCTATTGCCACCCCATTACAAACTGTTATAAAATCCAGAATGAAAGGTGTGCTTGTCAAAGGTTTCTTCACTCTGGACTGCTGGACTTTCTGCTGTCTCTGGCCTCTAAATAGCACGCCTTCTATTGTCATTTTGCTACCAGGGATACTGTTAAGAATGTCTGTCTTCAAAGATATCCATGTATCTTCAAGGTGTCATAGCTGAGTGAATGTAAAGAGATTGGAACCTGAGTGAGCTTTATGTTTTATGCATGTGTGTAGTCTCTTGCATGAGGGAACTTGATCCTTGATGGATGCCTCCAAGCTGTTGCCACAGTAGTAGTAAGTTGTTCCTGTAGATTCTGTAGAAACATTCATTGAATTTCTCTGTGAGCTGGGGAAAACTATCAGGGCCTGCCTGGCTCTGCTTCTGTCTTCTAACATTTTCAGTGACAAGGGGGGTGAGTGTGTTACACATGATATTGGATTAGGTGTGGAGAGTTTCATGTGATTTGGATTATACAGTCAGTGTCTGTATTTTGTCCCTTGTGCTGAGAATTTTAGTCTCGGGCTTTTCTTTTTCTGCACACCAATTGTAAGCAGCTCAGGGTTTGTTTGAGAAGTTCTATTAAAGAAAAAGCTAATATGGATGCATTTCTGTAATATAGTTAATCAGCATTATTTTGTTATTGTCACTGATTTTCCTCATGTTTAATTCTTTTTTTTCTTTTGAATCTCTGTCTAGCAGGGTGTTGCAGAACTCAAGTGTACTGTGATCAAACAATCTATTGGAGAATTGGCACTGACCTCATTGATAAGTCAATTGAGTCCCAATTTATTTTCTTTTTTCTGAATGTGAAGGTCCATTGCACTGCAGACATCTGGTGTTTTGGGCACTTAAAGCTGTAGATCCTAGACAACTCTGTTATTTCTGTTTAAATATGCATGAACTGTTGTTTAGGTAATCCACCCTGTCAAAATATCATTAAGTGTAACACATCGCTGACCTTCTCCTTTGCATATTGGAGAGGACTAGAGAATGCAATGCAATGGCAATGCAGCTACATTGGCCAAGTTGCACTTTTTATATATTCAAATCTTTGGAAGTATGAAGATTATAGACGATGCAATATTTGTAGCAGGTAGCTTCTATTATTCATCCATTTTATTTATATGGCCCTAAACAGGATATGACATTAATGAGGTGACTTGGCTACAGGCCTTACTGTGCAGTTTGTTCAAAACACGCCATGAAGGAAGTAGCTGGACCCCATCCTGACCTTCAGACTGGAGTGCTGCAAGAATCTGACATCTCTGTAGGTGTAGTTTGGCTTGTGGTGTTGAAGGAAGCAGGCTTAGCATCACTGTGCCTTCAGGAGCTCCTGGAGAATGTTTTGACAGTAATAGTAAGAGCACCTTTTCACTCACATACCTTCTCCTCAGCCAAGAGGGTCTGCAAGTGCATGGCAAGTGGCTAGCGCTGCCAGCTGTGCCTTGCTCCAAGATAACCCTCAGTCAGACAGCTAAAGTAGTTTAGTGATTGAGTTCCTGCTGGACTCCCATGGAACAGAACCCTCTTGGAATGGCATTGCATGCGATCTGTGTGTCATGCAAAATAGGCTCTGGGTTTACAGCCAAGCCATGGCAGGTTACCTGCCATGTTAACATACCCTTTTCAGTTGAAATTACAGCCTGTGTCAAAAAAAATTAATAATATCTTTTCATTCGATCCTTTTTTTTTCTTGTGGACAAGCTAAAGGGGAAAGTGGTTTCTAAAGGGTCTTCTGAAATCAGTCATTTGCCATATCTGAGTATTTTGAGTTAGCAGAATTGGCTTTTCCTAGTTTTGATATGTTTATGGGTTTCTTTGCTGTAATTATGGGAAGGAGACCTCTTGCAGAATCTATAAAATCAGAATTTTGTATAATCTTTGCAATTTGGTTTTCTTAAGCTGAAGTAAGGTTGACTATATTAGTTCTGTTGGTTTTTGTTTTTTCTTAACTTTATAATGGAAAGTACTGCTATAATGACAGGTGTGATTTAAAAGGTACAGGCTTGTCTTCCCGCTCATGAATGTATTTTTGTAATAGGCACTTAATCCTTGTGAGAGGTGCTAGATTGTGACAGTGCTTGAAGATGAATTCCTGTATTTTTCTGCAGAAGTTCTACAGCGGGAGACAGTGGCAAGGCATGCTTCTCTTACAAATATGTCTGAACCCTGACCTAGAGAGATCACCTTTAGAGATGAGTCTCTGTGACCCTTTCAGTCCTTGACCTCCCTGCCAAGACTCTGTCACTGTTGCCAATTTATGATATGGACCTTGGACTGAGAGTACCAGCTCATTTCAAGTTGACTACCAAACCACTTGTGAATGATGGCAACTCGATAATGACTTGGAGGTGGTTTCAAGCCAGTGATCACTGGGGAAAGGCTCCCATCCTATTACAGATCTTTTGAGCCATCTAGCTTGCAGAGCAGGTGCTCTTCATTGTCAGAAGGTACTTTCTTTTGTCCACATTCTGTGTTCATTTTCATAAGGTCTCCAATGCAGTGTTATTAAATATTGGGGAAAAAAAAGAATTAAAATTGTAGGAACTGATCTTACATCAGGAGTTTGCAAATTTAGCATGCATGTATAGAAATCACAGGAAGAGAACTGTATTTAGCTATGGCAGCTGCACCAGCCTGTTTTGTTCTTGCTGTACCCTGCACATGAACAGTGAGCTTCCATGTGCACCCTTTCTCCTGTCCTTGTGGATGTGGCAATGGTGGCAGTGGCATCTCCCCACATTCAGTTGCAGGTTATGCACAAACTGAATGATGCCCAAGCAGATGCTCCCCATATCCTCCAAGGAAAAGATTACAGATGTTTTTAATTTTTCTTTTCTTTTTTTTTTTCAAACTGGGGAAAATAGTACATCTATGTTAATATGCATCTGTAGGTATGTGTGCCTGCATGTGTATTCTAAATATGTACACTTATTGGGCATATTGATTTAAAGTCTCTATTCTGCAAATAATTTATTAAATGCTCACTACAGATGGGTAGTCCCTATTCTGAATCTTTGCTAGGCTTTATCCTACATTAACTAGGTAACAGGAAAACTCATTATAGCATTGATTCAGTCCCTTGTCCTTGTTAATGTTTTTGGTAAGTTTCTTACACAGAAAAAGAGAAGTTTGGAGTGATTATTCAGCCTATCTTTCTTGTTTTATTATTATTATCTTCCTTTACATTAGGACGAATAAGAGCCAACTAATGCATGGTGATTTTTAATGTGAGATTTTTCTCTTCCTTATCTTTCCTTTAATAATTGATTCCAACCCGGCCATTTTTTTAAATTTTTTTTTTTTTTTACAAACTATAATGGTGTCAGAGCCCTTTTCCTCTTTCTCATTCTGTAGCATTTTAATAACATTATTCATTTGGAACCTGTTTTAACCTCAGCAATATGCTTAGGCTATTTGAATTCTTGTTCTCTTTTTTCCTCTTTGTTATTCACTGTACAATTTGTTTAATGCTGCTGTAACCATGCATTACTAGCCAACCTTATATATAAATTCCGTAATAAATTAAATAAAGCTCTGTATGGGTCAGCTTAGACTAGCCCGATTAAAAAATGATTTACTAAAGAGATAGAGGTAGCAGAATTGTAGAATGTGCTCCTAAATCAATTATGAGTCCATTCAGTGTCGGCCTATTGTGTGTAATAGTGTATTAAAATGCATTCTATATTGTTAAAAAAAAAATTGACTCTTTCATTGAAACAGAATTAACATTTGCAACCGCATAATAGTGTTTGGAAAGCTATAAACATTTAAATTCAATCCCTTATTGCAGGCTAAGTGTATACAGCTAGAATTGTCATATCCAGATAAGTCTTTATGTTGTGCTCATTTCATTATTACAGCAAGATCTTCACCATGCTAAAGGTAAGACTGGGTCAACACTTGTATGTATAAGCCCCTAGTTACAAGGAGAAAGCAGTACCACTGGACCGTAAAAGCAAAGTTCATTTTGAACTGAAAATTAATATCTATATGTAAAGAAACACATATAAAAACCTAATTTAATACATGTTTCTGAATTTTTGAAGAATCTGCATAGAGAAAGTGTTTCAATCTGAGCGTATTGGCTGGTCCTGTGAAACATCTGCTTGCCCTTGTGGCAGAAGATCCACAGTCCTTTAACCTCGGGTTCAATATCTTCCTCCCTCCCAGCTGTATGCTGAGGTCGTACTGAGGCACAGCTTAAGTTCTGCACCACCGCCTGCTGGCCCGAAGCCTCTCACCCCTCTTTTCCTTGTGAAGGAGGAGAGGCAGGGTGCAGTCAAACAGGCTGTCTGTTCTTGATGAGCTGGAAATGAAAGCTGCACCCATGCTTGCAGCTTGGCAGAGACCCTGTCATCTGAGAGCTGAGTTCCTCTTTTCCCCAAGGTATTGCAAAAGGTCTCAGTTCTTGCCGGGGACTGCCTGCAAAGAATTGCCATGGCATTAGGTGACCTACGTACTGAATTCACATGCCACAAACTTTCATCTCAGTACTCCCATGGTAGCACTGAGACTGGCAAGGCATGCAGTAGAGCTCTGCTCCTCTAGAGCATTCCTCTGCTGGGACTAATACTGTCTTTAGTGGGATTTGCTTACTTCAAATTCATCTAATTAATTTTTATGGGATAAATTCAGAAGGAATCAAGACTACGGTTTTCATCTCATTTTTACTTACATTTGTACTTACTTCTGTGTTTGCACACATACACACATGGGCACGCACCCTTAAATGTATAAATTTATAAAAGCAGTTGTTTGTATCTGAACCAGATTGATTTCAAATGGTGCTGCTTTTTCTGTCGATGGTGATCTGTGGTAGCTTCAAGTGCAAGAAATGAGTTTGTATGTTTATAGAGCGTTTGGCAAAGATGCACAAGCAATAGATGATAATCTTTTGTGACTTGGAAAGCAGGTAGTGAGCATCTTGCATATGGTTTTACGGTGTCTAGTGTTCGTACCAGAGCTTCCAGAAGTGCATGAACAATTCTTTCAGCGTTTAGAGTTTGCCTAAATTTGTTGTTCTGAAACTGTGTGTGTAATTTGGGTTGACATATACGATGTTTGCAGAAACCTGTGAGAATTACCTAAGCATTTCTGTTACACCCATGAGGGACATAGATGTGAGCTAGCATGAAGACTGAATTATTTCTCATCTTTGAAGAAGTTTAGCCCGTCAGTTCTCTGAATCGATCAGTTGAAGCATAAATTCACTAGTGTTTGTTTTTAAAACAAAGAGAAACATATGGTTTTAGATGTATGCTTTTCAAGAAAAATACAGTTCTACAAGCACCCTAATGGCTGACCCTCCATTTGAAATGCAGGTAAACACTGGCTGTGCATCTAGAGGTAAATGAGTTTTGCTCTATTTTCTTAGGATTGGGAGAAATTTCTGTAAAGAGGAATATAACAGTCTACCAAAGGCTTCATAATGTGGAAAAGTATGTTAAGGTTTCAGGTTGATTTTCTGTGATTTTATGGTAAGCAAGATGTGGTTTAATCTTTCTATAAATTTACAGGACAATTTTTAAAAATAACGTAAATTTTGTGTGTTACACATCTATACATTGCTTTTTTCCCTCTAGGAAAAAATGAAGTTATGACAGATTTGGTGGGTTAGTTACTAGCTGGTACTCAAAAAAAGAAGTGAATGTTTAACCTTACTTCAGCCTCTAGGTTCATAGTGCTGTGCAGGGGCTATCCAAATGAAATAATTGCTTTGTCTGGCAAATAGATTGTCTCATAAGAGGACTGAGCTGTATTAAGTGATTTTTCCCCTGGTGATTGGAAGTATCTTTCTCCACTAGTTCAGGTAATTCTAAGGTTGTGCCTTCACTCTTTCATGCTAGACTGCTTTTCCAATAAAATAAAAAATGTAGAACCTGCTGCGCAAATGTAATGTTAACCTAGATTTCTCTGAGGACAAAGGTGAAGGCTATAGGGCTTGCTGAAGGCAGAGAGGCAAATGATATTAAAAGGACATTAGAAATAGAATTGGATGCATGGGACTTTACAAAGCTGAAATGTGCAGATTGGAGTGTATGAATTTTATATTAGTTTATATTTCTATGAGACTCCTTGCGGCAAATCCTAACAGACTTTTTAAATACTTGAAGAGCACTTTCTTTCTTTACCAGATATAAATTTGGGCTAATGGATTTCTGGGGTAGAAGAATACAGTCATAGGCAGAAGAGCAAGAACTAATAATGGAAAAAGAAAAGCATAAAGATCATCATAGAGCAGGCTTATATATTTCTGTGTGTTGTCTGAAGTCAATACTTGAACAGGGCTGTGGTTGTCCAAACTACGCATGTCCAGTGAACAAAATGAAAAGAATCATAGAATCATAGAATGGTTTGAGTTGGAAGGGACTCCAAAGATCATCTAGTTCCAGGCCCCCTGCCATGGCAGGGACACCTCCTACTGGACCAGGTTGCTCCATGGCCCATCCAGCCTGGCCTTGAACACCTCCAGGGCTGGAGAGTCCACAATCGCACTGGGCAACCTGTTTCAGTGTCTCACCACCCTCTGAAGGAAGCAGCAGGAGTTTTGGTGCAACTGGAAACTCACTTTCATTTAAATCCTGAAGTCACCCATCAGGCCCTGCAGTTTTTGACATGGAACAATCAGGGATGCCCAAAGGCACAGCTGGATTTTTCTGTACTACTGTACATATGTTGAAATTACATAAATGTTGAAATTATGTAAATGTTGAACTTATGTAACGTGCCTAGCAAACCATCATTTTCAACAGAGAAGCTGCTTTCATTGCAGCTAAATGGGGTGCAATCTGGATGTATATTTGCTGCTGTAGTGGAGTAAATGTACCCATCTGGATGGATGTTAGGATAGTGTACTGGTAAGGAGAAGGGAGCGCATCAGTATCTATTTCATGAACATCTAATTTATGTGCAATTACGCAACTTGTGCTCAATTGTGTTGCGGTTTGCATTTGATGTGTTACTGGTGAATATTTGGTGCTTCATTTTACTACAGGGTCTTTCAGTGCCATAGAACTGTGGGGTCCCTGTTACACAAAGGTGACCAAAAATCTATACCTCATTACATTGTGCATGAGTAATTTAAAAATTTTAAGTTCAATTAAAATAATTAGAATAGAAAATATCATTAAGAGCATGTACTTTGAAACTGTCATGGAAAATGTTTTGAAGATGGAGAGAGGAACAATTACTGCTGCAGTATACCATATAAAGTAGATTCTCTCTGTAAAATTGATATATTTGAGCTCAAAGCTAACAGCTAGAGAAGACTTTAATAATGAAAAATATTTAGTACTTCTGGGACTCCTGTTCATTCTCAATCCTTAGAAGAGAAAACTCATTTTATATTGTTCTAAATAAGAAAAAAAGCATACACTTATGTGTCTGCATAGAAGCCAGTGAAGCTTTTTTAGGCCTAATGATTGAAAGTCAGAGGTGAGTGAAGAGAAGAGTGCTGTTCAGATGATACCACAGCTTTACAGATGATAAAGCCAGATCTAGCAATGACAGTTGGGATTAGGCTGTTGGGAAATAATTAGGCTTTAGTGAAATAATTTCTGCCTTGATGGTTTCTCTATGTCACAAGAGCTGACCTGGCTTCTCTGCTGATCAGCTAGTGACCCATACTATGGGTCCAATGTGAAGAAAAGCTGTTTCTCTCCCTCTCTCCTACTCTTATACATGCATACACCCAGTAAGTGAAAGGGAGCCCAACTATTCAGAGCTCACATTCTGGGGCACATTAATCCAGGCATATGGAAGAAAACATGGCCACTTGCCACTCATGTGACACCAAACATGTAAGTCCCTTTAGCCTGAGTTACTGTTGCTGTCAAGAAGATCTTGAAGTCTGCTGCAGGTAGCAGGTAAACATCCTGAAATAATAAGTTCCCAAGTCCCAGTACAGAGAACATTTTAAAGTGTTTGGCAAGGTAAACATCAAGGAAATTCTAGAGCAATTTCCAGAATATAACACAGTTCAGAGTTTTTAGTTAGTTGTTAACTAGTGCTATGACCCATGTTGCACACAGAGTAACTCTGAATAGTGTTTGGTGGGAGCAGCCTGCAGCACAAGGAATAAATGGTGGCAACACTTTTCCTGTATTGCCACATTCCTTTTTATTTGGCTGAAGACCTAATAATAGCTGCTGCATCTGATGGAGTGGCCATCAGTATAAGAGCGTGGTATTTTCATTGCATTTTGCATGTAACCTGGCAAACCAGTTACTTTCAGAATCTGGCTGATCCTATTAGCAGTGCAATCAATTTACATTCTACCAAGCAGCTGTTGTCCAAGGATGCTTTAAAACAAATGCCTGTAAATTCCAGTGTTTCCCATCATTCTGCCCTTCTCCTCAGTTCTGTGGCTGGGCGAGCAGGGTGAGCGCACAGATCATCAGTGCATGGGGCTCCTGAAGCAGATGGGGGTCTTGTCTTGCGCGATGTTATTTCCTCAGGCCTGCTAAGGAGGAGAATTAGTAGGCTTTAGAGAAATATTTTTTTGAACTCTGACACTAAGGAGTGTGGCCATAGGATAGAGCCTGTGAGGAAGAAATGGAGTAGGAGGTGGAAAAGGCCTGAAAATTCCTCTTGTTAAGACTTAGGCAGAAATGCAAACAGACTTCCTCTCCCTCAGCAGCTGCATGTCTTTTTTGTGTAGGTACCAAAGGGACTGGAGTCATCTTAATATCTATGCTTCAGTATTTCTTCTTCTGATGTAAATGATGATCAGGCATTGATGTTATGCACCAAATGTAACATTGTCTTTGTTGTTACAAGAATACATAGAAGTGCTGTTCTAGCTGTGATGCAGTAGGATAGAAGTAAGTTTTGTAATGTTGCAGTTCATTTTAGTACACTAACTAATATGACTGGGATAAACAAACAAGATTTATAAGCATGAAACAAGCCAATAAGATCAGCTCTGTGAACCAGGAGCATGAATGTTCTCATTCCCTCTGAACAAGTTCCAGTATTTTAGTGCGCAGAAAGTGGTTTATTGAAAGCTTCTATTTATCCACCTGCTGTGAGAGGGAAGACTTCATGGCTTATAGACTGCTGTTCAGCATCACAGATGATGTTGTTGTTCAGCAGCCATTAATATAGCTTTATCTATAATTAGCAAAGGTCTAACACCTTTCTAGCCATATGGAAAATGATAAGTTAGCTCCTGTCATAGCAGGAAAATAATTATTAGATAAAATATAAATATCAAAACATGATAAATAACAGTTACCTCAGCAAGCCTCAGCTGGATAAAAGTAGCATCTGCCTTCACTTTCTGAATATCACACATGATTAATCTGGAGACAATGAGGCACTTTGTCAGCTGTGCTGTCTCCACTGGGCAAGCTTGGCCAGGCAGTCAGTCCCATGAAGGCTGTGGATGCAAGAAGAGCCTGAAGCCTTCTCTTACCATTAAGCTCTGCAGTGGCATCTCTGAATCAAAAGGTTTTCATCCAGATGTTTTTAAGGAAAAATGGGAAATAGAGGTAGAGGTGAGGTGAGGTGAAAATGTAGTGTTGGCTGAAAGTATTCATTTCCTTGTACAATTTTGTTTGTGGAAGGTGCATCTAAGCAAAGTTTTGTTTTATTCTTCTCAGAATTTCTACCGTACTTCTTAAGAGAGGGTTCCTACCAGCCCTCTTGCATCATAGACCTTGCCTCCCATTCACTGTCAGGTCACCCATACTTTTAGTTTCATTCAGAGATGTGACCTGATAAACTGTTCAAATCTGAGTCAAAATTCCAGAGCTGATGGTGGGTGTTAGGCACTGTGCAAAGCACATCTAAAGTCTCTGTTGAACCAAACACCTGATGGATGATGGTGTTGTCACTACACCAGCAATGCCTCCAAATATTAATCTTTATGGGTACTTACTTGATAACAAAAAGGAGAAAACAAAGATATTTGTGTGTGTGTGCATGCGTGCATTAAACAGGGAAAAAAACCAGAGGAACCACCACCAGTCCTGAGCAAAATACACTAGTAGAGAACTGAAGTTCTTCTTTCACTGTTCCTGTGGAGGCTTATCTAGCTTGAGGTCTATTAGCTTCCTTAGAGCTCTGGGACTTCACCCTTTGCCTCTGGAAATTAAATATTTAATATTGCTTTGTCTGTGCTGACTTTGAAATGCATTCATCCTTCATTTGGGTACCATGTCTGAGTTCATTGGGAAGCAACAGTTAGTGTTGCCAGCTGAAATCAAACCTGACCCTCTCATTCCCTTTCTACCCTCAGGGGCTCTGTTAGTGTTACCATCTCAGGAACCCCTGGGGTTGCTCATGAGAAAATGTAGTGAAATTAGGACCCTGGTAGAGAAGCAGTCTGATATCTTAAGTAGTAATGTAGAAAAGGACCCCTTATATTAGTTAGCTGGTAGTGAGATCTTTGTTGTTCGAGCAATTCCTGCAGGATAACATAATGTGTATATGACTGAAAGGTGTGTTGTTGGTGAATCAGTTGAACTAAATATATAGGAAGCATTTTTCTTAAGAGCTTTGCTTGAAGTGAACAATGCATATACATAGAGTTTATCTTGCCAGTTAAAACCATGTTTTTTCCAAGAAGAATAGGAGATGATGTGACATGGAAACAGACAGCACATGTGTGGTTTTAATATTATGTATTAAATTACATTTTTTGCTATCTTTTTATATCTCTTTTTAGCTTCTGTGGTGACCATGAAGCATCCTTCCTGGGATTAAATGTAGTGAATTTATTTTAAAAGATGTGTAGTCAGTGGACAACTTGCACATAATATGGTAAAAATTCAATTCATGTCAACACTGACCATACCTTGTAAATTTTAGGGCTTTAAACTGAGAATTATTTGAACAGGCTACCCAAATGTTTAGTTGTGAGTTATCAGCATTGGTATAAACAACACTATCATCCCAGGTTTTAGCTGTTTCATCTTGTTAAAGTCTCGTTCAGAGATTTTTAACAGTACAGGTTACACATCTTTGGAGACAGATGATTACCTGTTATGAGACCTTGTTGTAAGTTATTGAATAAAATACAGACTTTTTTTTTTTCTTGGTTTGGTAGTTGAAAAATGCCATGGTATCCATTCAATAAGTATGTGCATGTTTGTTTTAGAATTAAAGAAAGAATTCAGTTCAAATACCTGGTTTTCCAAATGGTGGTCACTCCCCAATATGCCCTTCTGCTTCATTTCATTACTCACTCAAATTTGGTTTGATGTCCAGTTGAAATCTCCTTCCCCTCATCAATAAGCTTGTAGTTAATTACATGTAAGCTTGTCAGTTATGAAACAGAGCTGCAATATTAACCCATGGTGGAATTTGAGGTGACAAACTGGAAAAATAAATAGGAACGATAACTGCTGTATTTTTGGGGAAAGTTTGTTGTACTTGTAGTGGTTTTGGTCTGGTGAATTATTCAAGTAAGAATATACTCAAGAAAAAAAACCACATATAACAATTAGTAAGTGAACAAGAATACCCTGTTTCCTTCTCAAAAAGTGCTTCAAGATAAATTTGGGGAAAATGAGATCATGAATTTAAGCAGCAGAATGTTTCTAGTTTATTAATATGCCAAGTAACATGTCAAAACATGAAATCAGATGCAATTTGCCAATTTCTTCCTGCAAAGAACAAAATACAGTGCTCCACACAATGTAGTAGGAATTTTAATTTGATCTGGTCCTGCTAGATTGAAGTCAGCCATCAAGTTTCCAAGTAAATTTAATACCTTATAAATGTGATGGATTGCTGAGGTGGTAATCCAGTTAGCTGCTGGAATGTTTAATAGCTGGAGAATCCATTTGCAGAATAATAAGGATCTTGAAGTTATGATACTGGAGTATTTCTGAGAGGTCTAATTTCAGTTCTTAGTTTTGATGTGAATTTGGGATAAATTCGCTTCTCTGCACATCTCCGTATGAAATGGGGATTTCTGTCTCCTTTACCTGGTGGGCATGGATATGGGTATAATCAATATGGTCCCATCAACATAGATGTAAGACATCAGTTTCTACGATAGGATTTTCCTTGTATTTTAGAAAGATCAAGCAGGCAAATGTTACATGCAGCTTGTATGTTATTTTCAACTATTTCAGCCAATTGAGGAGAAAAAGTAAATAGAAACTCTTCCCAGCTTGATCTCTCAGCTCACATACCTGTCCAGGATGATGATAATTGTAGTTTTGAGTCCAGTCAGAGGTTTAACAGCTTTTGGTACTGTTATTTTCACACCTAAGTTACAACATCTCATTAGTATTTCACTCCCTCTGTAACGACATACCTTTACATTTAAGATGTTCTTTTGCTTCTACTGACTTGTACAGGAGACTAGTGATTCTAGCTTTTGTCCTTTTCCTCTGAAAAAGGTGAATGTCAAATGATTTCTGTGACAATTTATGCCAGACTTTTTTTTTCCCATTAGATAAACCCATCCCGTTTATCATTACCTATATTAAAAAAAAAAATTCAAAGCTCATATGTGGTACAATGTGAGTGCATAAAAGCATGCAAAGACTATGCTGGTGTGCAGGTGTGACAGCTAATTAAAACCAGGTACTCTAATGGTGAGAAAAAAAAAACCCAAAAATCTTTAAAGCAGCTGAAAAACAAAGTGTCATGAAGGCAAAACAGAATTGCAGAAGGCTTGTTCAAGGGACAGCTCAAAAGATTTGTGGAGTACAAAATAAAACAAAATATTTCCTGGAGGAAAGCTGTATTATTATGCTTTCCAAACGACAATTCATTGTTGCCTTGGTTCTTGGAGACCTGCTGTAGTTGCATAGCAAGTATAGGTGACTTTTCAGCTTACAGTACTAGATACCAACAAAACAGAGTATTTTGCATCTGTCAGATCCCCCAAATTCCTTTGCAGGTGATCCTTCATCCTGATCAGCTGAGTAAGTCCATCAAACTACTCAGCAGACAACTACGGTATCATTCTTGTTTGCATATGAAAAAGATGAACAGTAATATCTGGTTTTTATCTAAGGGTTCTTTTGGCCCTAATACAATTGTTAATAGGCAAGTAAAAGTAGTGTTGGAAGAGACTGTATATTTCGATTGCTTATTTGCTCTGATCTGGATGCAGGTTTTAACTGTTTTTAAGTACCTATGTGTTAAACTAAAGCCTTCACATACTGATAAGCTACCTTCCCTTATTACCAGAAAATCTTATGGTAAACACAGATATTTTATAAAGGCCTGTCATATACTGTGGAGTAATTTTGAGAGCTGTTTTACTTAATGCTTTAAACACAAGCCTTTTTATTTTAAGTTCTTTTTTGATCTTCCTAACACTTCTGCTTTTTGAGTGTGTGTGTATATACATATGCTGGGCTCCTGTTTAAGTGAAGCCTAAGCAGATACTAGGCTACAGAGCAAGAGTGCAGTGAGCAGGCTGAGGGAAATAATTACTACCCACTGCTGCTCATCCTTGAGAGAGGGAAGACTAAAGAGCAATCTAGTTGTCTTTGACTGTCTGATCCATGACTGCAGAAGAAGGCAGTCCTGCTCTCCTTTGAGGTGCGTAGCAAAAGGGCTGGAGGCAATGGCCACAGGTTACAGCAAGGAAAGTTTTACCTAGATAAGGGAAAAAAATCCTTCATGGTGAGAGCGGTGATCTGTGGCATGGGCACTGATGCCCAGAGGGGTGGTGGAATCTCCATTCCTGGGGCAGTCAAAACCCGTTTGGAAAAGATCATGAGCAAAATGACTTCTATTTTGAAGTTATCCCTGCTTTGAGAAGAGGGTCTCATGAGGTCACCTCCAGAAGGCATTGCACCAGAAATTTTTCTGTGATTCTATGAGATATGTGTACATCTATCTATCTATTAGTGGTGCAGTATGGATTGCCTTATGATTTGCTATTGGCACAGCCTCTTAGGGTATTAACATACATGGGTCAAGTTAGAATTTGGAAGAAGTAGCATTTGCTTCAGGAAAAAAAAGAAAGTAACATCATCCAAGGAACTAAAGAAATGCTTTGAAGTGGCAGCAAAATGTCATGTGTTTGGCAGTTAGAGATAACAACATTTAGGCCTTGTGGGAATAGATTCCCTTTCCCCCTCCTCCTGCTCTGTTTTGCTTCTAGAGCATGCCTTTGGCAATAGAAAATGTCATTCTATGTATCATGTAACACTTTGGTTACAGTTCCTAAAATAGGTTTCAGATGAGAGTGCAGTCAGCATTTGAAACCAACTACTGTACATGGAAAGCAGACATAAAAGACTTGGGCTGAAAAAGATGAACCCATTGCTGTTTCATTTTCAGAGCTTGTTGGCAAGAGTTATGGTCACTGACATTTTGAGGGCAGTTCCTGAGAAGTGCAGAACTCAGTTGTCTTGCTCTGTTATTGCCACATCAACATTGACACAGTTTGTTTGTGCAAATGTGTTGTCAAAATGAAAGCATTTGTTTTAAATCAGTCCCATTTTATTTCAAAAGTGAAAGAAGATTTTGGCATGTATTTTGCAAAGCCATAGGAGTTAGTTTCTAGGAGGCAAAGCAGCAGAGAAAGGGGGGTATAGCGTGCTGCAGACATGAAGAAGCTGTTTGTACAATACATACAAAAGCCTGGGAATGAATAGAGTCTTTTCTCGGTACGTTTATGACCATCTAAACCTCACTTGACTTTAAAACTCGAAGCGTGGCACAAACTAGAACAGAGACCACGTTCACTACAGGCATCTATTTGGCCACAGTTTTGAAACAGCAAGAATATCATGCTCTTTTTTTGAGTTTGAAGGATGTGCAATATTGAGATACAAAAAATGATGGTGCAGGAGATTTAGTTAGGCATGTATGAACTTTCTCTGGATATTTGCAGAGGAATGTAGCAACCCCTAATAAGCCCGGGGAAGGAAACAAAATCTCCCAGGTGAGGATGGCTCAGCTATGTACAGCTTCAGCCTGAATCCTACAAACATTTCAAGAAATGCATGACTTGAACTATTTGAAAACTTGCTAAATTTCTGGTGGAATTGTCCTACTGCTCATATGTTTATTATGAGTATTCAGGCAGTATAACTTGTATCTGAGATGGTACGAGCAATCCTTATAGTCTCATGTGTTATTTAAGAGATAAATATATAAGACTCTAAGGAAAATGCTGATTTTGTTGACCTTGGAGGAAAAATGAGATTCATTTTACAGCACCCAGGATTCCACCTTATGTTAGAAAAGCAACCTATGTGATTTACAGGCCTGAATTATAGTGTGGTTCAGTCCTACCTTAATATGCCTTGATAATCCTAACTTATATCCTAATTTGTATATATTTTGATGAGCGGTTACATTTGAAAGTAAAATATTAAATGATATCTTAACCTGTGAGTGTTTTAACTGTCTCAACAGTCTTTCCATTTAACTTGGAAGATTTTCAAATCGGTTTAGCTTTCTTTTCCTGTTCTGTGTAGTTGGAAAACATGATATAGACATATATAGAGAGAGATACATACATATTTTTATATATATGTATATAGACCAGTCCCCATGCTTGTAACAAAAATCTTCTTGACTTAGAGATGCTCTTGTATAAACAGGATGGTTAGCTTCCATGCCTTCTGTGCAGATCAGGATCAATAATAATGCAATGGAAGCAGTAAACGTAGGACACTGAATAGAAATTCCAGCTTTTATTTTCATAAAAATAACCAAAATATCTGTGTAGTGCCTATAAAGACTTTTAATGACTTCAAAATGTAAGGCATGACATGTTGTTTTAATTCATATACAACAAACACCACATTTCTAAAGTTGCTCTTTGGTTTTTTTTAAAAGATGGAACTGATGATAGCTAAAATGAAATGAAGTAAGTTTTATGCATGTTGCATTTTAACAAGTCTGCTGTCTCATTGGAATGCACTGCCTTCTCGTGCTACATTTTATTTTTGGAATTTAATAAGGTGCCTGTCATATCTGCCTCAAGGCTAAAGAATATCATGAGGGAGAAATCCAAAGTACTGTCATGTTTGACTGACAGGGGGCCAATTTTAATTTTTTTATGGGAGGTGTCTGATATTAACAGGCTGTAGTGCTGAAGATGCATTGCTCTACCATCTGCTTTAAACACCCTGTGTTGATGAGCCAGTAATGACGTTGCTCGGTGACATTTATCAGGTGAATTTGGCTCTGACACTCAGTAGAGGATTTTCATTAAAAAATTAATTCTGTGCATTTTACAGTGAAGCCCATTGTGATGATAGATTCTGGTACAGTGCCATGTGTCTCCAGAAGCTGCTCTAATTACCTGAGAAATTTGGGAAAGCAATAAACTACTACTTTCCATTTCTTGTGTGTACTCCCTTAGCATATAATTAACACACTGACTCACTTAGCTTAAATCTCTAAAGATCTATGTCTATGTGATGATTACTAGCTCTTCAAAGTAATAAGCAAGTGCACCTCAGTGGCTCACTGGTTGGATGGCAGTGGGATCGGCAGCCTTTGTGAGGTGCAGTCTGATGGTGGCATTCCCTAAATGTTCACCAGAAAAATGCATAAGATACAGTAATAGTAGAAATGCTACAACTTAGGCAAACATTTAAAAAACCCCACAGAACCTCCCAAATGGAGATCTAACCAAATATTCTGTCAACCTCTTCAATCCAATGGGAGAAAAAAGGTTTTTATTTACCAAGTCAGGATTTTGAGGCCTGGGCATTGTCTGAACTGGAGACTGCAGATGCCTGATACTGAAATTTCAGTATTTTTTTGTAACATTTGTTGTTCATCTTGGTACCATTATTTCTCAAGAGCTTACCATTAGAAAAAAAATATATCTTGTCTAAGACATGTAGAAGAAGTGATGCTTTCTCCAACCTATAGTTACAGCAACATATACAGAAGTTGCAGACAGAGCATGAAGACAACTAAGGCCATATTTAATCTATGATGGAATATGATGATATCACCTCAAATGATTGGGATATGATATCTAAGTAGAGCAGCTGAAGGAACAACTGCACTTTTTGTGGATAGAGAAAACGTATCAGGAAAATTGCTTACCATTATGCTGCTGATCATCAAAATACTCAAGAACAGCTTAATGTAAACCAGATAAGTTACCCATTAATGTCTCTGGAGATGATTTGATGAGCCATTTCATCTAGTAAGATAATTTTGAATGACAAACATTCTATTTAAAGTATTGTGACTATTTTCTTAACTCATCTCTTTGGCGTTGTAGTCAGAGAAGTTTATTTAAAACAAACTATAAGTATTGTTATCAGCATTTTCACAGAAAATTTAGAAGTAGTTTTCAGAGACCTTATTGCCCTTTTGTGGGGGGAAGTGTATTAATTCTCTGACATTCTGTAGTGTTTCTCCTTTCTTCTGTGCCACAGGAATATTTCTTGATTGTCTGGTTTAGTAATGTGGATACTTACAAGTGTATTTGGCTCAGCAAATACACTTTACATGCTGTAAGACTGATGATAGCCTACACCTAGCTTGGGAGGCATGTGCTAGTAAGAGGTGGAAAAAATGATAGTCACTTAATGGGAGTCATGGAAGAAGTAAGTTTTTGTGACCTTTTGAGAAAGGTCTGTTTTGGGAACATTTTCACAGCAGGCAAGTATTGTGTGCATTCATCACCTTGATGTGTACCTGCCTGCTGACCTATCCTACAGAGGTCATCTGGGTCAGGCCTTCAAGCAGCTTTTCTAACTGAAGACCCCTGGTAAGCATCCGCTCAATCTGCCCCTGACAGCTATATGATCTCCCTTTTCCGTCTGTGGCGTGGCTCCTGACTCTCTGAAGTGAATGCCAGCCAAAGGAAAAATACTGTGTAGCTGAGAGATGGGGTAAAGCAGAAGGGGCTTGCTCAAATGCAGTTTCCTCCTTCAGAGATATCTGGTTTCTAAACCCTCCTTTTTCTGGCCTTCTGAAATGGAAATGTTTCCAGCTGACTGCCTTGTCCAGGTGTTGGTCCTCCTGTTACCTCTGAACCTTTGTAGTGTGCTGGACCTCCTGCTGGTGGTCAAGGCAGAGTTAAGTAGCCGTATGGCTGCCTGCTGCTGGGCTCAGTTAGCTTGTCACTCACAACCTGAGCAGATGGTTGTGCTGCTCAGCCTTGAGAGACAGTCTCTTTCTCTTCTAAGAGCAAATTAGCCCATGGCTGAAGACTTGTGGTGGTGTTTCTGTTACTTGCATTTTGTTTCTCACTTGTTTTCCCACAAAAGAAAAGATCTGTGGGACTTAAACATGAGTCTTTCAGAAGCAACATGAAAACCAGCAAAATAATAAGTGGCCATCACAACAGGAATCTTAATTTATGTATTAGTATAAAGCCTAAGTAAACCTGAGTGGGGTTTATTTTATTTTATTTTGACAAATGTTCCTTTTCAGCTATTGCATGTTCATTTATTTACTTGTCTACTTCCCAAGGCTCTGCCTGATTGTTTCAGGTTTGCACCACTTTGGGACGAATGTTGTCATTCATTACAGGGAAGCAGGTTTAAAGCCATAAGGTTTTTTTAATCACCAGCTGCTGGTCATGAGTGACAAACCATGACACAGAGTATGTCTTGTTTGCCTGGGTCTCTCATTTAAAGGGAAGAAAAAAAAACACCTCTGCTGATGGAATGATTTCTGTCCTTTCTGTCTCCTTCCTTGTGAAAGAAGTAGTTGGTTCTGGACATCTTAAGCCTTTTTGACAAAATGGTCATTCATCACTGTTCATTTCGGCCACACTTCTATAATCATTTCATACTTTTAGCAACAGGAAGGTAGATTAGGTGCATCCCTAGTATTCTGCAACTGGAATTAGGGGAAAGAGGAAAATTACTTTCCAGAAGAGAAAAAAGTGGAAAGGGGGTGTCTTTGTCTTCCCCTGCTCCCCCTTTTTTCAGCTCCATGCTTATTTTCTCTGGGAGTATAGAGCACCAGCAGCTGGCTGAGGCCAGATCTTCAAAAGACCAGGGATTCTGAGGAGAAAAAAGGGCCAGAGAAATGATATCATTTTCCTTTGATCAGAAGAGATCAGGTCTGAGTTAGCAGAAATCCTTCTATGGACATCAGCAAGAACTATTGATTTTATGATATTAATAACTGAAGCAGTGGTGTTGTAGTCATTATAGTATAAGCATATAAAATAAGATGTAAAAAATAATTTTAATCAGGTTAGGACTGTGTATTTGTGTCTGTTTTTCCAGCATTTTCAGCTATTAAAGTGAAGGATGCTTCCTTCTCCTTCCAACCAAGTTTCTCTTATGGTCTTGAACTTCTAATGACATCTTGCAAGAAGTTTAAAACCTATTATTTGTGCAGCTCAAAATCAACCACCCATATAGCTCTGATGCTCAAGTTTTTTAGCCCTTAGTTTGTATGCCATTTTAATGGTATCATGGGGTACAAATAGATTTGAAGAGAAGCAGAAGAAAGTCCTATTGAATAGCTTGCTGGTGCTTAGTAAGGTAAGCGTGCCATTATAAAGGGATTACAGAAGGGGAAGAGTGCCCTTAAATGCTTGTGGAGCAGCAGGTTCCAGAAGAATTCCCTGTGCAGCTGTCTGCTTCATAGTGGAAACAACTTGCATGAAGTAGAGGAATTGCATGAGAAAAAAGATTTTATTAGCATGGAAAGGAAATGCTTTAAAGCTTTAAAGCTTGGCATATCGTTGCTCCTCCAGTTTGTGGGATGAAGCAGCCAGAGCATTTGAAAGCATCTAGTTCATGTTTGGACACTGCAGAAAGAAATGTCTTGGGTGTGCTGACTTACTCAAAAAGCAGCAGTGTTTGACTTCGGTGAGTAAGTATGTTCTGATTCCCTCCTTATTCCCTGTAGGATGCAACAGGATAGATACTTATTAGCAGAGACTGCTAAGCTACATAGTGAATGTTCAACAGTACTGGAAAGAGCAAACTGAATAAATAAAGACTAGTTTAGATGCTAAGAAAGCTGTGTAAAAAAAATTATATTGTTCTCATTGAAATTAGATTTCTCTCTAGGTGAAGCAGGCAAATTAGATTTCTCTCTGGGTGAAGCAGGCAGACTAACCAGATGCACTTATCAGACACTGCTACCCAATTATTTTCTTGTTTTCTTTTGTCCCAGTGCTGAAAGTTTTATTTCTTTAGGGATAACATTTCTAGTGACATGCATCCTTTTCTCCTCCTTATTTTTCCACAGTTCCATTTCCTGCTCCTGTTTCTTAATTCCAGTTGTGTAACTTTATTATCTCCAAATCAAACCACAATGTTTCTTAGTAAAGGGCTGGGGAGTAAAGGGAAAGTGTCTGAACAGGCAAATATTTGACAAGATAAACCTACTGGGTTTTAACGTTAAATTAGTTGTCAGGCTATAGCCATCTCCTAAAAGCATGAGCACAGAACTTGTTGACATGAAGTAGCATCTCCTTGCCATATGCAGCAGAGAAGCTAAAGTCACACTGGTGCCTCAACGTTCACTTTCCTACACAGGAAGTCCTTCCAGGTTAGACGCTACGGACTAAGAGAACTGACTCATCTAAGGGATAGCATCTCCAATGTGTCCATGGCCTTTTTTGCCATGAACAGGTGTTGATCTAACAAGTTTTGAGAGTGTTTTCTGCATTAGAACTAAGGGAATATAAATATCCCGGAGAGGTTTTCATAACACCTCAAATGTTAGTACCTTTTGCTGCCTTTCCCATTAAATTCCTGATGCTGGCATGAAGAAGGGTAGTGCTACTACCTTAGTTATGCTAGCTTGGCATTACGCCCTTACTAATGCACCTGGATGAGCACATGATTATTGATTCTTACGTTCCTGAGGAGAATTTAAAAACTATTCTGCCCTTTTTAAAGTACTAATTTCTGCAACTCCAGAAGAAGTTTCTAGCTTAAGCCAGTCTTCAACTGTATTTCTGGCATGACAATGGTTTACATATTTCAATAAAAACCCTCAAAGAGTTCAATATATTTCATGTGACATCACTTATGTAGTAGTATCCTGATGTTACTAAAATTTGTAGGCAACTAATAAATATATTAATCAGCTAGGGAGTCTTGAGTCCCATAGGAAATAAGCTTTACTGAGTTTTTATAAAACTGAGAATTTCAGAGATTAAAAGGGATAATAAATTACCTGAAATAAAAAGTAAGAGAACTTTTCTTCTGTATAAGAAGGCTTGCTTGCCTCTTTTACTTGTCCAGTTTCAGAACCCAAACCTGCCTTGAGCTTCTGATTTCTTCTTCTTAGTTGTCACACTGGATTTTCAACAGATTAAATTTATCCTTTAATTACTCAGAGCTGGAGAGTAATAACATGTATATTGCAAGAAGTAATAAATGTAGTCAACTGAGAAGATAGGATCCACTACAGTACTCATCCAATATCCTAAACATTGCCTAAGTGATCCTCTCATTTCAATACAGTCAGCTGGAAGCTGCAGATATTTCAGTCTGCGCGACAGGACACCAGCCTTTTGAAGTCTATAAGATGACTCCAGTCGACAAGGTTTTCAAATTTCTTTTTCAGTTTTATTTTTTAAATAAGATGTACTTTCAGTAGATGTAGCTTTAATCACAAAAAAAAGTAGTATCATAGTGAGAGTAGACTGAAATCTCCAGGAACCTGAACTTTCCCTGTAACAGCTGTGGCGCCTACTGAATTTTTAATTTCCATTCTGTGATTCTCTTTTTTTTTGAGGCAAAATTCTTCTGGGTCAATGCTATAATACTGCAATGTGTCAAATTGAGGTTAAATCCAATTTACAATCATTTACTCTTGCAGTGCTAGTGCAATTTCAAATATGGAACATGATCACAATCTACTGACAGAATTGGCATTTTTCAATTTTTCTACAGAGTATTTTGAAACAAGTCATTTGTAATATCTGTCAGATTATAGATACCTGTGTCTTTTCTTTCTGTTTCTGTTACCTCATGTGGTACGTTTTTCATACATAAGGCAACATCGCAGTAAATTTTAGAATATAACTGAGAGGAAAACTGGAGATGGTGAGGTAAAACTGAAAATATTCCGAACTTGGTTGATGTTGAAAGTGTCCCAGTATTTCCTTCTTTAAAAAGAATGAGCTTGTTTTACATCTTTTAAGGTCTGTAAATATTTTGTTTGATAAATTTGCTGCTATCTTTTATGTATAGCGAGTAGAAATGTACCCCTAGATATATGGATTGTGTGTATTTTTCACATTTAAAAAAAACCAAGCATGTAGTTTGATCATGCCAAAAAGACTAAATCTTTGTTTTACTCCTCCTTGGCTTTGTTTATCACAGTTCTGCTGTTAGGCAGCACTCTGATGTGGCCTGTCACCTGTTCCATCATGTCATGTGTGAGCTTTCCTGTTTTCCATACATTCTCCTTTGTGACTTAGATGGAAGTCCCAACACTTTTGACTAAGGTATATTTTTCAGATCAAGAAGGGATTGATCACTAGCCTGCTTGCTCACAGATGCCAGAATATTGGCAGGCAAAACCAGTACAATATTGTAAGTTATTTAAGAATCTAGAAGATGTGACTTCCTGCTTTGAAAGCACATACAAAACCTTAGGTGTAATTTGTTTTCTTTTGTTTTTTTGTTTTAAATGGTACTTGCTCTTGGAAATTGTCTTACACTGCAAAAGTAGCATCTTGGGTTTGCAAGCGAGTAGGTGAATTTCTATATCCAGGGTTAATAAACCGGATAGCACTCTCTTCATGGAAACCTGTTACTTCATGCTTAACTATGGCACGGCCCTTTTGGCTTTGGCGTGGCAAAGGGACTTCTGTTTGACCTCTGCCTCTGGCCATTCCAGAGCCAGCACTTACGGCCACATGTGGAGTGGCAGCTGGTGGCTGCATAATCAACATGCTGGTGTCGGGAATCTATTTTTACAGCTGTGCCATCTGGGCCTTCGGACATTGTCTTTTACTATGTCTTAGCTGTCTTCACTTCTGGCATTGCTGGACAGCAGAATAGCCCATGGGATGTTTGCTGGGTCAAACTGTTTAGATAGCCTCCTGTCATCCTTGATGCTATTTACATTGAATCACACTTAAGTGAGAGCGATTTAGCTCCATTTATGCATCATTTCAAAGAAACTGAACAGTTGGTCTTGAAATTTGGGAAGGCCACTGGGTGTGTTAAATATTACATACACATGGTCTGTTGTAGATTTTTTGCTCTGAAGATCATTTATAGGTCAGAAATAAAATCACCATCCTCTTATCTCAAAGCACTTCATGTAATTGTATTATTTTATCTCTTTATGATTTGATAGTGTCTCTGAAGCTTTTCCCAGAGCAGGTGGCAGTGTTTCCTTACCACCAAGTGTTTGATCAAAAGAATAAAGCTATAGTGGAGTGGTAATGAAAAGAAAACTAGTGTTTAAAAACATTCTTCTAATATAATAAAAAGAAATACTCATCAATTTGTTCATTGATAACGTTCCACAAAAAAAAAATCCCAATCAAACAACAAAGATATATTAGGATTTTCTGTGGTTTTAATTGCTTTCTAGTGTCCCTCGCTATGTTGGAGAATGTAGTTGTAATATAAATACATTGCTTCAAAATTAAATAGGTTTCTGTGACAGGGAATTGTAAAATGTCCAAAAATTCAATGTTATAGTGCAAGTGTTCTCTGACAAGAAACTACGGAATTTGGAGAGTTGGACCAACTTGACAATTAAAAGTGATTGAGAACTTTTCTCAGAGGAGAGCTCTGTTTTAAACTACTGGAAAACTGCCTGTATAATGTAAGGCAATACAAAGTGAGCTATCTAGATCGAGGCCCTCTTGTAAACTTTATGCTGGACTATAAAAACTGCCAAAGCTGGCAGTGAGTAGCAGCATGGGTCATACTGAGATCCTGCACTGAATCCCAGTGACAGGAAGGCAAAAGCCACCTTTCACAGAGATGAGGACTAAGGCAACTGTGCTTTGTGATGACAGAGAGAGCAGCTGAGCAAGCCTCTCCACACCCTGCTTCCACCCTGACCTTGCAGGACACTCCTCGGGGTGAAAGAGAGGTCAGTTCATTTTGCAAACTCAACAAGCCATTCAATCCCTAACTTGTGTGCTGTGACAGCCGAGGGTGCCAATTAGTGGCAGCTGTATTGGTGGGGCTTGGGATGTGGACAGCTGGCTGCTAGGAGCTGCACCCTCTCTGTCCACATGGAAACCAAAAATTAAAAAGGACAGCAAGATACTTTTTACTTTCTGGTTGATTATTCGTTTTTGTTTTCTCTATCACCTTTTGGTACTGAGTTTTTACATTTATCACGTTGATATATTGGCATTATATCGATGTGATATTCCTTCCAGTGGAGCAATGTTGGTTGTGATACATATGTCATCATAGTATTCAACATCATCTTTTTTAGCCAGGGTCTGTTCATTATCTAAAATGATGTGAAAATGGGCTAGACTAAGGAAGAAGCTGGGAATCCTGTAACAGTTCCAGTAAAGGATGAGGAAAAACTTCAGTTGAAAAGTGTTGAACATATTTTTTGAATTTTGCGTTGAGCCAGTAATTCAGTGCAGATCCTACTGACAGACCTTACAAGTACAATTAAAATATCCGAAATTATCTTTATGCTCAGAAGAGAGGGCAAAGGCTATAAGATAAACTACTTTCCTATCCTTAGACAAAGTCTGTCTGGATCATGTTTAGGAGACTACTGTGGAGAGGCTTCTTTTACTATCTCTCTAAGTTGGAAGTGCTTTATCATTTCCTATGTGAAGAAATGGAAAGTCTGAGGTTTAAAAAGGCACCCGAGTCCTAATGAGAAAGATTTTTTTTTTTTCCTGAAATCTTTGCATTTCAGATTTCAAAAGATTTTTTAAAAATCTTTGAAACACTCTAAAGATGTTCTTTTTTCAAAAGCATCCTTGATACAAGAAAGAAGTACACCATCAAAAAGCTGTCTGTTTTCTCACATAATGAGTAAAGGAAACTGGATCATCAGACTTGTTTTAGCCTCTACAGCAATGTAGCTTAAGTAGAAACTGTGAAAATAGTTCTTTCTGGAACTTGGCAACCTCACAGAAAAAGAGAAATAAGTACAAGTACATATTACCTCATCTATAAGAAACCCTATAAACTCTGTGGCAGCTCCTTTAGTTTGTTCCATTGCCAAAGAACACTTTTCAGACTTCATCTTGTATACGAGTAAGACTCGCAAAGAGTTTACTGTTACTCAGTAGAACACCGTTTCTCTGACTGGCTTCACCTCCGCCCTACTGAAACATAATGCTTTCAGGCTGCCAATGTGACCGTTTTCACTGCTTCAATTTTGTACAGCCTGTCTTTAGCTGATAGAAACAAATCTTACATCAGCAAGAGTGGCAGCAAGCAGATGACCTTTTCACGACTGCTTCAGCGTTCCATAGTACCTGTGTTCAGGACTCAAAGGAAGGATCCTGTGGAGGATGTAATATCATCAAGAAAGCCTTCTCCCTGTATGGGTGTGTACCTGAATACATGTCCATCTATAGACAGAGGTATTAAGAAATTGTAATTTACAAATTGACAAACAAAAAGAGATTTCCAACAGAGCGTGACTGGCTGCTCTGCATTGTTCTTCAGCCAAATCCTTTTCTTAATATCCAGGCCTATATCATGTAATATCCTGCTACTTACGCATCACCTCACTACTCTCATATATTGTCTTCTCCATACTGGTGGTAATTTGAAGCCATTGGCCCAAGTTCTGTATGGGTTTACGACTGGAACTTGTGAGATGTTAGCAAGTTTTTCAACATTGTAAGTCACTCACTAAGTAAAAGAAGCTTGTTATCTTGCAGCTTAGATGCAATGCTCGCTCAGAGTTCTACTTCCTGGCTCCACATTGTCATCTCACTGGTGGAGCTGAAGTTCATCTCTGTCTTAGAAATACTTAAATATTTTGCAGGAAAAAATTACACTCGAATTTATGGTAGCACTTGACTCTCTCTCTTTTTTTTTTTTCATATGTACACAAACTGTCTAACTAGGAAAGGGTTAAACAAATGCCTTCTCATTATTTAATTATTTGAGACACTGTCACACTTCTGCAGTTAAAATTGACTCACAAATTTATTTTGTGCTCTTTGAGGACTGTATATAGCATAGCAACAGTGTTTAACCACTGATCACATGACTATTATAAGGAAAGTAAAAAAGTTAAATCTGTTGTTAATAGATGCATATTTGGTAAGGGGGAGTATGCAGATCCATTTCAGAGGGAAAATTAAATGTTAATAAGTCCAAGAATGCTGAAACCTACAGTGATAAAATAGCACACATACGTTTTCATTGTCTTCTGCATTAAGGGCAGGAACAGGACCTTTGAAGTACTTTGAAAGTGCTGCCTTTTGGTAGGCTTACTGTAATTAATTTGATTTCCCATTTTGTGTATTTGTTTAATGGTCAAAGTAATTTCATTTTCTTTTTGATGAGGGATTTACTGTAGGAAAGTTAAGGATTTTGCTTGTTCTTGGTCTTATTTTAGTATAGTCTCAAACTGCCCATAGAGATTATTTTCTGGAATTCATTCAGTCTTTCTGAATTGATTCTCCTTGGTATAGCGTGGTGATTAATACTAAGTATCACAGTGAGTGTTTTGTGCAGTACAAAGCTCTTCACTGAGCACCTGACTGAAAACAGCAACTTACTTCATATAGTTCACCAAGCAGGAGTTATTAAGGGTTTTATTTATTTAATGTGATCAGACAAAAAGATGTAAAAGTTAATAACTCTGTATTCAGTGCTGCAATCCATCTCTTTTTGTAACTAGTATGAAATCAAATTACCTGAAAATGTAAAAATGCAAATGCATGTTACATTTTAATCCAGTATGACTCATAAAAGCTGAAACAAACAGTGAATCTGAAGAGGTGCATCATTTATTTTAAGCTTTGTCCATAGTCTGTCTGAAGAGTAACAGGTACACTATGCCTGTTAGGTTCTTTTAATTTTCTTTGACTTGTAGGTAGTTGAGAAAGTGGCATAACAGCAGCAAAGGGATAATTTTGATGATTCATAATAAGGTCTTCTGTACAGCTGATCAAACTCAAAGGTCTACTGATACAGAGGTTGTCACCTAATATACACAAAGTTGGGCTGCGATGTAAGTGAAAGTGTGAAAGTTAGAATTGCCAATGTCTGCTCTTCAGCAAAACACACCTTCTGGAGGCAGTAGTTGCAGCGTTGTTAGCTGACAATATGGCATTGTAGACTAGACATCTGTAAAAATGCACAAATGAAAAATATGACTATTAAAGCCCACTTCTGAAATGGACATATTTTCAACTTCTGACTTGATGCACCTCATCAATGTACCATGTACCTGGTAGAAGATTGTATTTGCTTAGGAAGGAGGCAGGCAGAACAAGCTGAGTTGTGTTTGTTAGTCCATCTGTCTGCAACAAAATCCCATTGTGGAAAGGACTAGGTCAGTGCATGTGGAAGAAATGGGCAATAATGATGATGATAATAATGATAAAGAAACAGTTTCTTTGTATGTGGGGTGGTCCCTTCAGCTCATGCATTAGTGCTTGTGCTACAGAAGACTAGTAATTTATTGATGCAGATGGCTATGTAAAGTGCATGCAATTTGTGAGGGGGCTTGACCCTTGACTGATGGGCCATATGTTGCAAAACCCCAGAGGCATAATTTGACTGAGTTCTCTTCCTCTCTCTATCTCTGCACCTATGCTCCTTGTTCAATCACCACATATTGAACTATAGACTTACTAACTCCTCCAATAAATCTCCAACTAATGGCTCACAAAGGTGATAACTTAACCCTTTACATACAAAAGAGCTCAATTTTACTTTGAGTTTTTCACACTCATTGAAATAAATATTACATGACCTAGCTAGTTATCGAGGACCATGATGCCATAAAACATGACCACTTGCAGGCTTGTCGTTGTCTGCATAATAAACCCAATTTGCTTGGAGCATTCTCAAGCTTTAATATGTATGTGATGTTATTGAATACTGTGTCCTAAATGCACACTTCAACTGTACATTCCTGGTGAGCTGCGTTTCTAAGATACCACAATGGAGTACCCAATGTTTCTAATTTACTGTCTTATCTTGTCTGTTAAGCTTTTTGTTTTCTAATAGGGTTAATAGTAAGTTCTTCATGACCTAGGCTTATGTCTTCAATTGCATAGAGATTTGATAGACAGTTATCCCAGTAGACAATCTTTCCATGATCTATTAAAATTTATTAACATTTTTCTCTCTTACAAACCACTTCCTTAAGAACAGTTAATGTATTCATGTGCGGTAAAATTACAGCTGCAATTTATGTCATATACTATCCTTAAACTGTACGATGCTGCAAGTCACTCCTCAGTGAGGCTGGCAGGGGGGGTTCTGCATTGCTGTCTGCAGTAGGAGCTGTAAGCTGCTCTATAACCAAACAGCTCTGTAAGAAAGTAGCTTGTTACCATTAAGCTATTTTTATATTAGAAGCCCAAACAAGCTACACAAAGCAAGACACAGAGGTAAAGTCTATGTAAGATTCGTATTGAAATAGCTCTTTTAAATATTAAGAAGTAATCCCATACACCTAGCTGATGTAGGTACAGAGATTCAACTTGAAAATGTTGACTTGAAACTAGACAGGCTGAAATTTTTCAGTGCGTTCAAAAACCAGAGAAAGAAAACAGTTCCAGGTCAATAATGACTACTTCTCTTTCACCAAAAAGTCATGCGAGGTGACAGTTAAGCTGGGTGGAAGTCAGTGGGGGTTTTAGCGTTAACTACAAGGTCATGAATTTACCTAAAGAGAGCTGAGGCATTTATAGGTGAAGGAGCACTATTTTTTTTATATTAGTAAAGCCGTGTGTAGTAGTTTCATATGAGAAGCTTTTTCTAACTCTCTCAAGTCTATCCTGGCAAAACCCTAATAAATAATGGGATTTTGTGTGAATAAGCACTGTGGCAGTGCTCAGTTAAGTTTTTAATATCTTTTTATGCTTAGGAAGGGTATGAAAACTTTAATTCACTTAGTCATCTTTCTGTAGTTTAAAGTCTGTGTACAGGTGATACTTTTGTGCATGATTCTTTGGAGGTAGAAAATGGAAAAAAAAAATCAGAGCAATTTGGAGTTCTTCAGTGAAGAAGTAGTTATTATGGTATGAAAAAAGTGAGCTTATGGCAAGCTGACGTAAATGAATAAATTCATAACTTCCTCTCTTAAAACTGCTTCCTTAGCTGTTTGTGGTGTAGTCAGAAAGCGAGGTTATTTCAGCACAAATCACATGCATTAATCATGCTCATTTTTGTTTTCAGTCATCTGTATTAAGGTCTGTAGGTTTGGCAGTTTTATTCATATGGATCCTTTCTCTGTACTGTAGGCTCTGCACCGTTAGTTTATTACAAGTCTTCAGGCTTGAAGTGTTCCATGTAACCAGAAGCCACTGATAAGCATTCCCTCCTGAGGTTATTATTTCACAATTAAAGTGATGATATTGAAAACATCAATGGCAGTGGGATTTACAAGGGCAGAGGTCTTTACCATTGCCTAGAACACCAGAAGCAGTTGAAAACATGAGTTTTCAAATTTCCTACATACATTAGTCCCTATAGAGGCTCTGTATATGGGTTTCAGTATATGTCCTGAATGAGCTGGGCTAGTCTGTAATTTAATGTGCATTGTATATAGATTCAACCAGAATTTGATCTACATTTCAAAGCAGATATCCCAGGTTTGACTATATGCTGCACCCAGTTATATTTCTGTAGTGACCACCTTTGTTCAGATCGAGTAGGCTTTGTTTCCTTAGCATAGCCACTCGGATCATCTAGAGTCCTATTCAAAATATACAAGCAGGGTAGAACACTATAAGGAGCGTGCTGAGAGTTTTCCAGCTAAAATAAACTGTAGGAAAGTGTTCCCGTATTATGCAGATAGATCATCTATCTGTGTCATGTCAACAAAACGTCTGGAACTGGCTGATGTGAAATATTAGAAGGCGGAGAAAGACATTCGTTCCCACTGATCATAAAAGAAGTTGTAGAAAGCTGCCCAGAAAAAATTGTGTTAGTGAGCAAGCATGCTGCTGGAAGTCCTTACTCTCTTGAGTTCCAGATGGCGGTTTGCGTATTGTTACTGCCGTCGTATGTATAGTGAAATGCACTGACCTTGATGGGTTTGGGTCTTTTGAGAGGCAATAACAGATTTCACATTTCTATCAACTGCTATTTGGGTTTCTGAGCCTCGGGCTGGGCATTAGAAATAATGGTTGAAAATAACAATGGTTTTACTAATTTTTATAATTTTAGGAGTTTTATTTAGAATAGGTGTTTTTATTTCATACTTTTCCAATGTGAATGGGAATTCTAAATTCTCTCCCTGTTTATGCCACAGTATGCTATATAATCATAAGCAATTTGTTGTTCTTGGGCATGCCTGAGTTTTTAATCTGCAATCACTTTACTATCTTGGTTTGTTGAAGTCTATTACCTACTTCCCATCTCCTTATCAGACATATAAGCGAACAAAAAAATCCCCATTTAATTCCAGCATAGTAAAGTGTAGGTCTAGAAATCAAGATTATTGCTATGAATATCTTGAAACACAGTCTGATACAAGTCAAAAGTTGTTGTTACCTGGTAGAATAAAGCTTCACTTAAAAGATTTGTGTTTTGTTGGGTTTGTCTGTGGAAAAGGCAAGGTTAAACTCTTGTGTACTGCAGCCTGAACCACTTTTACGATGAGATCAGCTGAACAATACAAAAAAAAATCCTCCAGCCAAATAAGAGAATTGTCAGTTATGCCATTTTACATTTTGAGTAATTTTATTGATGCCGTTGGAATCATACTGTCTAAAACCTGATATAGCTATCATCAAATTTGATGAGTTTTAAGGGAAAGGGACCTGGTGAACAGATCTTGGAGCTGTAGAAAATGGATCATAAAATCAAAGGCTGCACTAGACCCTTTTGTTAAAGGGACTTCTTCAGTTAGAGTAGAAATTTTTTGTATGCAAATGATTTTTAGTCAAAGTGGTACACCAAGAAGAGCAGAAAGATCTCAGTCTTACAGAGCTATGCTTTATTTTTGTTCTTCTTCATCTCCCATTACGGTTTATTCACAGCAAGCTTTTATCCTGAAGAAACAGTAATTGAATTGGTATTGAAGAGAAAGTTGACACACATAAATAATAAAGAGGACAGCTTATGTCTCTCTGTATTTCAGATGCATTTTCATTGTGACCAAAGGCTCTAAAGACACAGATGCATTTTCATTGTGACCAAAGGCTCTAAAGACACAAATAGTAAATTTCAGCTACTTCCTTCGAGATTAATTTATTATACCATAATCTTTGTTTATGATACAGGCAGAATAGCTAAGTAATATCAAATAAATCAGGGTCTTTTATCATTATAACCGGAAGCATTTTATTGTATTGCCTTTTCTCTGCCTTTGTGAAATTTTAGGCACACAATTTAGTACACTTGAGATACACATAATGAAAGTAACACTTCTGTATTGCTAATGAAAGCTAAGAAAACCAGGTATTTACTTCATTTACTGAAGAGATGATGAGGATTGTTTGGGGTTATTCTAACTCCACTAATGATGCCACATGACTTCTTTCTGAAAAAGTCATGTTCACAGATGTAGACAAATTAGTAATGCCATCACCTGTGTTTTGTATGTGCTGACTCATGAGCTATTAAGTGCATTTAATGGGGTGGGTGTCAGGAGGACAGCAATATGACCACTGCTAGGACATTAACTATGGGGTTATTTTTGTTTAATCCTTTTGTGTACAGACATTATTTTAATTCAGTACACACACAGCTTGATCCTGCTTGCCATTTATTTCAAGAGGAATCTGACTGAGACCTGTCATCATCTCT
>VZZY01016696.1:167250-251427 GCA_013400335.1 Eurystomus gularis
TCTGATTTCAGAGTTCCCTTTATGCTGATTACTGCAGATATTTTAATCTTTAATTTTATTTACACTAGTCAGATCAGTCTCAGTGGAATAAGGGAAGCTCAGGGGGGTGGAGCAGGTTCTCCAAAGTTGTTATTTGGTGGTTGTTATATACTTCAACCTGCTCTACAGCTAGCTTTTTGGTTAAAATACTGAAAGCACATAAACCACCTACTGCTATGCTCATCAAAACTGTGATGCTTGTCACACTATAAATGCGGAGAAATTTGTTTTCCGTCACAATTAAGTCAGGTCCCAGTATATTTTTCTTGGGTGAAATACAAAAGAAAGGTCCTATGTGTATTTGTTTGTGCACTGGTTTCAAAACAGAGCCTTATCCCTAGGTAGAAATTAATGTATCAGGCATTACCCAGAAGAATATTTATAAGAAGCAGCTGAAGAATTAAGGGAACGGTGGAGTTGTGTGAAGCAAACAAAGGTGCACTATATGATTAAATCACTGCTTGATGTGCTATTCTTAGACAGCTTGTTTGCCACAGAAATCCACCCATTATCTTCCTGTTTTTTGCGTTGGTCTGATTTTAGTGTGCCCTTGAAAAGCTGATGACTTTAATAAATAGTGGAAACCAACACAATAGGAAGGCAGAATAGAGAATTCATTACCTATATGTCAAAAGCTGTTTCATGGATGTGGGTGGTTTCGATACCAAATAGTGGAAGCTTAGAAATATAGGATAATGTCATAGCAAAAATGGTGTTTTCCCCATTACTTTCCCAGTACTATTTCTCATTGTTTCTTCATAGAATGAATATATTCATGCAATCTTCCACCCAGGTTTGGGGGGACCTTTTTGCCTTCTGAATGCCGTTATTAGGTAACGTAATGCAATGCCACAGTACTCTTTTCTGTGATCTTAGTCTATAGTTCTGGGCTTTCGGTTTGGGAATTTTTTCTCCTTTAGTGAAGGCATACATTTCCCATCAGATAGCTTAAAGGAGCACTTAATTTTAAGCATTTATTTGGTTAATAGTAGCACTGATATAGTAGAAAGAGTACATGACTATGATTTCACTCTGAGTGAAAATGTTCTGTTTCTGCAAACGGTTCTACATTATCAAGTTATGCTATCATATAAATACTTTAAAATTACTTGTTAGGCTGGGGGGAGAAAAGGAAGGACAACTGTTGATAAAAGATTTTTTTCTTCTTCTTCAGAATGTTATTAAGTTTTCTTCAGAGGAACAAAGTGTTATGGTAACAAAGAACAGGATGCATTGTCTTTTCTAACATGTAGAAATGATGAAGGAAAAAGTAGGAAAACTGTTTACTGTTTCTGTTGGGTTGGAATCCAGATGATCTGTGCTTTAAGGGAAAAGATGTGAAAGTTTCAGTTGTGGTTCTGCAATTACTTTTATTTGGCTATATTTTCAAGACCTTAAAAGAGTGACCTCTAAAAACATTGGAAAGTCATAGCTAGAGGCAACATAAAACCTCACAAATAAATGAAACAGAAATTCCCTTGCCACTGTTGTTGTTCGCCTGATGGCTTGGGTGATAGAAGATGGGGCCATTCTGGATATCATGCTTTAAGTGACCTTGAGAAAACTGTGAAAGTTATGCTTTAAGGTGCTGAAATGATGTTGAGTTTGTGTGTGTTCTCTTTCTTGAAATGAATATAGGAGTGTGCTTCCAGATTTTTTTCTAAATTTCTTTTCTACATATGAGTAAACTGAGGCACAAAGAAATTCCCCTGCCTGTTTTTCAAGCAGGGGAAAAAAAAAGCCTCAAAAAAGAATTAAGAATAGAGAATCTCAATCCTCTGTCTTCTCTGTAAGCAGTAGATAGAATGCATTTAATGAAAGATTAAAGCTTTCTTAATTCATGAGTAAAGAATGGCCATGCAGTTTGTGCCTAGTAAAGTGGTTCAGATGTATCACTGATGACAATTTGCTTGCTGCACTTAAAACAATCCTTTTTATTTTACCAAAAAGAAAAAAATACCAAGGTATTCATTTATCAGTTTCCAGATCTATTTGCTTATCTAAGTGCATATAAAAAACCATTTAGTTTTGAGATTAAGTTGGAAATCTCAGAAGAATAAACTTCTCTGTGGGTATTTCTGATTTCATTTACATTCAAAATGAGCTGACTGTCATGCTGCATAGAATCACTCTGCTCTCTGTGTCCCAACTGGACTTTATGTGGGAGTTCCTGAGACGTTAAAACAGAATTTTATAATTACTATGTTAGTTAACCTTGAAAGTAAAGCTTTTATTTTAGCTGAAGACATTTATTTCTAAATGGGCTCTGATAAGGGCATTCTATCTTATTTTTGTGGTGCTGCAAAAGATGATTATTGCCATTTAGGATAATCCATAGGGAACAGTACATTATTTTTGTATTTATATTAATGCAGTACAAATAGTCTTACTAACCAACATGATTACTAGTGAAAGCAAAAAATGGCCTTCCTCACAAAAGAAAACAAAAAAAAAAAAAAAAGAGAGAGAGAGAGAAAAAAGGTACTTTGCAAAGAGTATTCAGCCAGAAAACGGCCCCTGCCAAATTGTCCCTCAAAATTGAGCAACGTAGTCTCATGTCTCATTTGTAGCTCAGGAGGTGCTCCCTCAGTGTTGTGCTCAAGTGTCTGTGTGCTATTGATGTTGGAAGCACCTGACTGCCACTTGATGTTTAAGACTTTATTCTTCATAATGAACCAAAAGTGTAAATTATGTAAACAGTTCATTCCTCAAAGTCCAGTATTCTTGTAACTCGGCCATGTAATTATAATCTATGGTGAGCAAAGAAAACAATGAGACTATGTCTGAAATTGTACTGAACTAGTGGAAATGAGATACACTTTAGCATCTCGGAAGGAAGCTAAAACAGCTTGACAGAGGAAAAAGATGGTGAAAAGCAGCCACTTTAGATAGTGGTTCAGCTGAGAAAGCAGAATCAGAAAACGGCAATTGATTCACTAACCGTCACAGCATCAGTCCATTCAGGAGACTCGTGAAGATCCCATTGCAGGTCTGGATCAAAGGAGCTAAATTAAAGCAGGCTTCCTGGAAAGGAGTGAAAGAGAAAAGTAGCATTAGGGAAAGTAGGAGGGCATCTGAGTCTAAGAAGAGCATTGATTCTGAATTTTTCATCAGTCGCATGAATTTAAAATCATATTACATACCTATTGTGGCATTGTAATTCTGCATATTCCTTTATGACCCTCTTTCCAAATTACAGCATTCTCTTGTTGAATGTGCTGTTTAATAACAGGTTCCCAATACTATGTATCCAATTTATAATTTCTTCTCTGAAAATTGCAAGTAGTTCCTTATTCTAAATAAAGCAGTTTACAGTGGTTGCTCTTCAGTAACAATTACTGCCCAATTACATTAAATTTATCATCTGCTATCCTAAGAAAAGAGAAAGATCAGGGTATCATGAATATCAATTATGTCATAACACTTGGTAAATGGCATATTTTTAATGGGAGACACAGTATGCCTTAATGTGAGCCAATTTTACAGTGCATATAACTGTAAAATCTTTTTCCTGTTTCCAAGTAAATTGTCTCTTCTGTTTCATGAGTACCAGTGTGATAATAGCTCTTGCAGTGAAGATGGCAAAAGTGCAATTTCATATAGAATCCTGTCTTAGGGTTCTTTCAGAAGCTACATTTTAATTTTTTGCCTGAAAATATTCTATTTTTTGCCAGTAGTATTTTATTTTTGAGACAGAAATTACTTTCAAAGCATCTGTCTGTATTTTCCCAGACTCTAGCATATGCATATTAGAAAGTGTTTATAATGAAGAAATAAAAATGTTTTCATGCTAAGCTAGGAAAACTATGCAAACTGTTGAACTTCAGCTATACAGCCATTTTTATGAATAATATGAACTTTGTAAGGCTACATAATTGTTTTGCTCACCTTTATTGATTTAACTGATTGAATTTGGTGTTTGAAAAGATGTTGTCAAGTCCATAGAATAACAATATATTCTAAACTTCCTTAAATGTAGTAAGGAATAACTGGCAAGTTTTCTTACCTGGGTAAGTTGCAAGCCAGTGAAGCCTTCATTTTTGTGAACAACCAAATTTTTGTCAAAAGCAATATAATAACAGCCCACTAAGTCCCTTTTCAGACACTCAGGAATATGCAACAGCCTGAAAAAAAGTTATGATTTTACATTGTCAAATGACTTTTACCAAGCTTTTCGAGCTTGACAAATCTAGCAGTGGGTGTGACAGTTCCTGATAAGAAGCTGGGATGATAGGGAGATCATGGGTATGTTGAGGCATGTTTCACAGCCTCTGAGAAGAAGGATTGTTAGGGTGAATAAAGTCCAGTCCTGGAAGTAAACAGACATATTTGAGAAAGAAACTCAACTAGAGTGCAAGACCCACTTTCTGTTGCTCCTGAAAATGTTTCTGTGCATTTCTGATGAGACATGCTCTTCTTAGAAGAAATGCACATTTTGGGGGGTCTATTTGGATTATTTTTTTGGGGGTATATGCAGACTACCTAATGCAGAGCTGTCACTATTGTCACGCTCTTCACAGTTGCAGAGGTGTGTTGACCTGTAGCCTGTGAAGATCTGACAATTCCTGACAGATTCCTAACCTTGAATGTACCAGCATGTAGGAGAAACAGTTCAGTATGCATGACAGATGGCATAGAACTGCATTTTGTTGCATCATTTTTAAAAAAAAAAAAGCAAAGTAATAAACATCCCATACAACTTCCTAGCAGCAGTTAGATGCAGAGTTGGATTTTCTGACCTGCAGTGCAGACTTCTGTTACTGAAGGTGAAGAAATGTGGATCATTTCTTCAAAGAAGAGAAAAGTGTCGCATGTCTTTCTATAATTATTAGAAACATGTGTAGTGATTGATGGTTGAGATTCTTGCTTTCTTTCATTTAAGAAGTTTATCAGTGTTAGTGGTAGGCAAAGAAACTAAGGAAATAGAGTTGATGTGTTCAGTTTGAAAGGGGCTTCCTTAAGTCTATAGTTCCATGCATAACAATTTGAGATGTTACTCCATTTCTAATATAACTGACCAGGTGCAACCTGCTGTTTCAAAATATTTCCTCAGATTTAAGGTCTCACAGAGCACAGGGCTTTGAGTATGCCGAAATATGAAGAACACTAAATGAAAAAAGTTTATGTTTAACTTTCATCCACTTTTTGGCATCTTGTCAAGTGTTTTGTTCTCCAAGATAAAAGACGTAACAATTTTTTTTTCTTTTTTCTTTTTTTTTTTTAACTCTAACTTCTAGCTAGGGGCTATCAAACAAAGTGGCCAGTTCTGCCCAGTTTTAGTAAATTCTGTCATCATGTTGGATTGTCTAGAGAGCATGTATAAAATCCAAAGATCAAACTGCAGACCTTACTTGTGTGTGGATGAACTTCTCAGGTATGGAATTTCAACACACAAAAAAAAGCTTGGAAATTATTTTTCATCTTATTTTTGAAGAAATTGACATTTACTTCCTCTTCTTGTTTTGAGTTTTAACATACAGAGCAAATACTGTTCTGAAATTTCACAATCATTAAACGTTTTAATTTAAATTGCGTAAAAAACAATAAAACCCTGCAATGTTGGTCAAAATGTTGAAAACATTAATTTCATCATTTTTCCACATATTTTGTGATTTTTTTTGTTTTATTTGGCATAGCCATTTCTATGCATACTTGCTTCCCATTGTGTGTAAAGAAAACCATGGATAGTTGAATAGATGCAAACACGCAATAAATCCCTTCAGTTGATGAAAAGGAGGTAAAATTGGATGGTAAAAAAAGAAACGTATCCATACAGATATATAGGCCGATAAAAATGAAGTTAGATCCTTTGGGACTACTTGGAGAGCTACCAAGAGGCTTCAGAGAAACATTGATTTTGGTGTGGGCTATGATGGAAATACCCAGGAGTGGTGTCTATTGAGTTGTGTGATGGGTTAACAGAAGTAGCTTCTGTGTCCAGATGTATTATGATATAACTTTTTGAAGTAGTGCCGATCAGCAGTGTCATTCTGTATATTGTATACTGTTTCTGCCTGAAATCAGAGGGGTCAGGATTCTGCTGTAACAGTAACCTCAAGGATAACTGAAGAAGAAATGAAAAGGAAAAGAAAAAAAAAATGAAAAGGAAAATACTGTTTAGGTATAGTGGAATTTTATTCCTGAACTGTAAAACAAACCAAAGAATGAAATACGGAGTTTAATATACAATCATATATTAGGTTGGGAAAGGAGACAATGCTAAATGAGGAAGCAGCATGTCTGGCAATTGCTGCATACTGAACATACCTAAGCTTTTTATTTTCTGGGCACACAAAACACAGGATAAGTCAAATTAATAGCGTACAAAAGATTCATTGCCTGTGAGAAGAAAATTGTTTATTATTGTTAGCAATGTTATGAGTCATGTGAAATGGTTATACCTGTACAGTGTTTCATTTCTGTTTATTTTTTTCTTCTCCCCTACCCCACCCACCGGCCCTTGATCTCTGTGTGAGAGATTATTATGCTGGTATCTTACTGAGGCTTATTTTCTTCAATTTACTTTCAAATTTTTCTTCATGATCATCTAACCTTCTTAATAGAGTCCAAATAGGATATGCGTGATTAAGTGTAAGTTTATAAAGTAGACAATTAATATGCACAATCACTATGTATAAGCAAATTTAATATTCAATACCCAATATTCTTACAAGCCATGTATGTATAGCAAATGGTAACACTTGGCTCTGTTGAACTATAGCGTGTATGCCAAAATTTCCCGTAAATCAAGATGCAGTATGATTAAATTACTTGACTCATTCTTAATCCAATAACTCAAACACTCTTGGTACTGACAAAACTAGTACTTGATTCTTGTACAAGTTGTAAAACAGATTTCCACAAGCATGAGAAAGAAATTGCTATGACTATACAAGAGATTAATACTGGGATTCAGTTTCATAAATTAATTTTTCTACTTGGATAAAAATACAATTTTTCAAACTGAAAAATTCTACTGTCTTTGTTTGCCACTTTCTCACTGTTTAGTTGTAGGCTTTGAGTCTGGTAAAAGGTGAATGTTGTGTTCTGGGAAAAGACTGTAGAATGTAAACAGTATGTATTCAACTCAACTGCCTAAAACCTACTTAAATGTCTATAAATTTAATGAAATTCCATTTATGGTTCAGTATCTGTACATTATGTACAAGTATTGCCTTGTAAAACCTTATTTAGTTTTCATTGTCTTCCTCAATCCCACTTTCTCTTAGCATTAATGTCCTTCTTTGAAACTTTGTTGATGTGGGTGGATGTTATTTGCCTTCTACCCTTGAGCAAACAGGTTGGTTTTACAAAAAGATGTCCATGATCACCTTTAGCAAATGGCTTCAACCCCATGTGATATGCTGCAATCCAGTGAGACTTTTCTGAGTTCCCTTAGATAGAGAATAGTCATATGTTTTCTGGCCAAATAATTCTTAATGCAAAGAGTACTGAGGAATCCTTGAGGATTTTGTTATCTTACTTGCTATGGACTCCTAACTGCATCTGAGCACTTTACAGAGGAGCTGTGTTACCAGAGGAAAGGTTCAGTTTTTGACTGCTGTCTTCCACAAAAGAACCCTAAATTTGGTGAGGGCAGTTAAGCGTCCTTGCTAGTGTCTTCATTGTGCTTGAACGTATTACAGGAAGAGATTGTACGAACAGAGGAAGCTTGAGACTCCAGAAGAAGTCAATGTCATGGAGTGTGATTGATTGCATGGTCTCCACGAGGGCAGAAATCCTAAAGCTTGCTGCAGCTAGTGAGAATGCAGTAGCCCCTGTCTCCATCTAGACAGGAAAGTTTCCTGGCAAGGGCTTAAAGGTAGCGAGGAGCCTGTATTTTGTGAGTAAACTGCAGATATTAGTTCATCTGGTTTTGGTTTAAGCCAGTGTATGGAGCCACTGAAGCAACAGACATTGCTGGAGAACTGATAGTCTTTCAGTGTTTTATCACAGATTTGCCTGAATGTGTAGCAGTTTTATTCCCATAGTTAACTGGGAAAAAATATGCAGGCTCAAAACAGAACCACAAAATAAGCTTCTGATATACCTGGGCAAGTGTAAGCAGATTAACAGGCTCTGCTGAGGAATTCCTTGCATGCAAGGTAGTTTGATGTGGATGTTGAGACATGACTGCCAGTAATGTCTACTCTCTTGATGTAGTGAAGTTAAATCTGGGACAGGAAGAGCATGGCCACGTTAGCTGGTGGAGTCATTTCATAGCACTCTCTTAGCAAAATGACTGGCTAGTTCAGTTTTTCATCTGTGAATATGTAACAAAGGATGACAGAATATTCAAAGACTTCTCACAGAACATTTGAGAATACCTTTTTTTATTTCAGTGCTGTGTATTGATCATTTATATTATACCAATTTGGACTGAAGCTGTGTTTAGACAGTTTACTTTTGTGTGTGGAAGTCCTTTTCTGTATCCAGTCATAGTTGAAAAAACTGTAGAGGTTAAGGAAAACCCAAGAATCAAAAGACTAAAGCAGTGAAAGAAAATTTAAAAACTTAAAATGTACTTGCATTACAAGGCAACCATGAACAACAGGTTAAATCTTGGTAATGTAGAGACTTAAAATCCATCTGTCTAGAATTTGGTTTGAAAAACTGTCATGCTAAAGAGCACGTTCCCATTGGCTTGCTTTCCATCAGACCACCCAGGGATTTCCAGTTATTTTTAAAAAGGAGCTGCTGTGGAATTGACAGTGGGAAGAATGCAGGGATGCTATTCTTTTCATCCTCTTCACCCTTCCCATCCTCACCACCAAATCAAAGACAATAGTTTCATTGTGCACTACTCATTGAATTGTCTTATATCTGCACAGATTATAAATGCAGCCATTCAGAAGCTTCTAAAACCTTTCAATTATTCTTGGTCTCCTTTGAGTTATAAAATTTACTTTTGATTGTGATAAGATGCTGCAGCATCTATTTTAAAAAAGAAAACCTGCTGATAAATGTATATAATTACACAATACATACACAGCCACAAACATTTCACAGTTTTAGGGATGCCATCTTCTAGGACTATTACTATATCAGACAGAGCTCTGAACCCACTGTTCAAGAAATATCTGTCATTTGAGCTGTTGCAGGATCCTTATTAGTTTCATAAATCCTGCAAAAAAGAGTTAGGCTGGTCTGATTCCATCTGGGAGAGAAGAGTCAAACACATAGCCAATAGCTAGCTTATTATAGAACAGTGTGAAACATATAGGCTTATTTCAGGAACTTAGGGAGTGTTGTAGTTTATCTGTTAAATAGTTAGGGTCATGGCATTTTTCTTATGTGTTTATTCAATTTGTATTTTTGGAGCACAGCAGCATCTGCATTGTAATTTTTTTTTTTTTTTTAACTGTGATCCTGCTCATTCGAAGATGTAGTTGAATTGCATTCAGTAGCTCTATATTAGAACATGTAACACATGTATTTATTGAAAGAAATACAAAGATGTATGAAAATATCTAATTGTGTTCACTAGATGGAAAAATAAAGATGATAACCCCTTTTCACCATTCAGCAGAGCATGAAAGAGCAAGAGAAATTCAAAAACTTCATGAATTGCTGTAGCATGACGTTACAAGCCACCTGCACTTCAAAGAGTTTACAGTGAAGCAGATGGATTGATGAATATGCCATCAAAGATTTTGAGAATGTTTGTTTTAAAAATAAACTGCTTTCTAAGTCATTGACAATCAAAGCATACAATTTACAAAAATGTCACTGCTCTTTTTTTTTTCTTGTATCCTACATACTTTTAAAAACACATCCTTGTCTTTGGGAGTGGGATTCAGAGATGACGTTTTCATAAGCAGTGACTGCAGTAGATCTGAAACAATCTTCATGTCGTAAGAAGATTTATAACCACTTATGCTTCATGTATGTCTAATAACTGAGGGCAGAAGTGGAGTGTTAGTGGTTTTTTAATTTGGCTCTGTAGATCTGGGGCTCACGGAGGTGCAGAATTAGTCCTCTTGACTAGACTGAGTACTGTGAGAGGATGCTGTATCAGCATAGCCAACATAATAATATCTACACTGGTAATTTTATGAAAACCTTAGGTTTTATTCACTTTTCAGCAGAAATAATGGAATTTTGTGCCACAGTAAGTGACTTTATGATTAGTACAGTCTTACTCATCAGAAGGCCTGGGAAACAGAAGTCTTAAACTGAAGTAACCTTACTGCAGAGTTGTGGTTGACATCCTAAATCCAGTTATTCCAATAACAGAAGTATTATTATTTGTATGAGATAGGGAGATCTTATTGTTCAGAACTAAGTATCAGATATAGGGGACACAGCAGATGAAATATAGTAACATATTTCACATCATCTGAGTGTCAACATTGCTCCATGTTCTTTTACCTTCTAGAATAGATTGACTCATCAAAACTTCTTTCCATGGTTAAGCATGGATTATATGAGAAGCTTGCTGTTAGGTTACTTTTGGACTGAGGTTACTGTTAGGTTACTTTTCAGTGTAAATTTCACTTTCATCATCTTCATTTCCCAAAACCATTATAAATGGAAGAACTCTGCTAATCTTTTGATCTATTTTAGTACCACATTTTAGGGCTTGCCAGATGAGTTCTAAGACGAGCTGAGATACACATTCTTACTTTCAAAAAATAATTTCTAATTCTACAGCTTGATTAGATGTTGATTGCTTCATAAAGTCCTTTCCTTGGAGGAGGAGAGTAAATGAATATCTCAACTTCAGTTGAAAGAAACTAGAAGTAAGCTAATTTCTTTGTTGTGAAAGGTATCTGAATGTGAAAAACAGTGAAAATTATCTAAATCTACTAGAAAGAACAAAAATTGAAAAGGAAATTAAGGAAAACATTATGGTCATTTTTATTTGAAACATTTTCTCTGCAGATGCTTGGAACATTTGAAAATGGAAACCAAAGAAAGAGAAAACAGTGGAACGGGGGTATAAAAAAACAGCACTTCAATTTAAATATTTATTAGTATTTAGTGTGAGCTGCATTAAGATCATCATTCAGTCTTTCTTTTTTTGCAATCAGGTAGTGGTATGCTTGTCTAGATCCCCACTTTAGTAAAGAACATTCAAATGTAAAAGGATTGACATGTCTGCAGATAGCAGGGCAATTTAGTCTACAGACTGAGTCACTTTTTCACTTTAGGAAGAAGAGAAAAATGAAAGACAAAGATTCAAAGAAGATGAGGAAAATGGAAATACAGCCGTGTTGTGTCAGATTTGAGTTCTCTGAAGTTTAAAATGTATGATTTCACTGTGTCCTTCCATGTGGTTTCATTTGACCTTCATAAGTGGAACTCTAAGCATAAGAGTCTAAATATTTACTGAAGTCTTCAGTGATGAGTATTTGAACAATGCTGCTTTTTTTTTCTTGCAATACCAACGAACAGGAATACCAATGAAGAAGAAGCTGTGCTAACTACTGGCAATGTATATCAAATAGTTAACAGTGTAGGAAGTGTCAAATAAAATATGCTTCTTTTTTGTTTGTTTTATTTTTGTTGTACATTTTATCACTCTGGATGAAAGGGGAGAGGAGGAAAGTGAAATAAGAAAGAAAACCTTAATAACTTAAAGAGATCTTTAAGCAGAAAAAAACCAAGTTAGTTTCACTAGGTTAACATTTGCTAAGCGAAGATTTGCACCTTCACTGGAAAAGAAAATGAAGGCATCTACAAATAAAAAAGAAAGATTGAAAGCCATTTATTTCATTAAACACAGAATTGTTTGTAAGGCATCACTGTTGAGAGGCATCATTGTCCTTGTGAGAATGTTGTGGCTGTTAGACTGTAGATTTACAACAAAGTGTTTGTGACTAGTGTTTAGCCATACACCAGCCATTTCAACCTGTGATGTAACTGTACCCTTCTTTGATTCCTTCTTTCTTGCATAAACTACTCATACTTTCTAGGATACTAGGTGTAGAGCTAACTGTAGTAAAAGATTGTGAGTCTACTTTAATGGGAAATATTTGCCATTCTACACACGCAATTTACAACTCTCATCTGTAAGCTACAATCTCCCTCTCTTTCCTCCTTCTCCTAAAGCTTATTTTCTCACTTTAAGCTTTAGTGAACTATTACTGCCTTTCCATCTTCCTTTATATGAAAAATGACTGAGATGTAATGACTGGGTAGTTGATTGGTTTTGCAATGGGTAAAATTTGTCATTTACATTTGGCTTCATTTCATTAGTATTATTCAGGGTATGTCAAAGTAGATGTTAAGATGATGTGTGTCTGTCTTTCAAGTACCTGAAATACACAGGATTTGGTGAAATAACTATCTTTAAATAGGATAGCACTTCTGTTTTCCCCTGATTCTTAGTATCTGAAGTAATGATACAAATTAAAGCATGCCTCTATGCAGTTGGAGGAAGTTTGAGATTCCAAACAACAAAATCCCTTTGTGACAGCAGTCATGACTGGAGAGGTTGGAAAGCATAAAGTGCAGGGGGACGGTGTTATTTTCCTCTTGAGAAAGAGGGATTTGTGGTCTTTCAGATAGCAACTTGCCCAGATTTCACTATCCTCTCAGTACTTTGGAGTGTCATTCTAAAAGATGACTGCAGTTCAGATGTGGTAACTAAGTACTTTGATGTCTCTGTTCATCCTTTGCAGATCATAATCCATTTTCCTCCTCAGATCACCTCAGACAGTGATGTTAATCAGCATAATTTATATTCACTGTTTAGAAGAGAGTATGGGTGATATAATAAATGTAATGGAATCTGCTTAAGTAATGTGTGATCTTTTTATTTTTCATCTATTTCAAAGGTTTCCTTGCAAGATTGTTAAGGTTTTGGTGAAGATATTGTCATTTCAACAGTTTATCAGAATGAGATTAAAAGTACTGTTAATATTTGGGGGTTTGGTGGCTACATTTTGTGACAGACCATTAGCTTCTGTTGAATGCAGTTGTGTTTTATTGCATAAAAACCCTTTTAGTTTGTTTTGCCTGCTGATTTTTTTCTTATAATACTGAGATCAAATATGTGACTAAAAAACTGGTCAAGCATGAAATTGTTTCTCAGTAGTGTGGGAGATGGTTCAAATGGCAGCAAAATCAGGAGAATTGTGAGGATTGTTTCAAGTGATGCTCAGAAACATAAGAGCACTAAATCATAAAGATAACATATAAAAATTTATGTGATGCTTGCTCGATAAACTGGTAATATTAATAAACCCAGTCTAAGTGGGGCCCATCTTTAGCTTTGGCAATACCTGTAGCCATAGCCACAGGTGCAGGAGCTGGTGTAGATCTTGTGCCTTATGGCAACTGCCACTGACAAGCAATTAGAGTTCATTATGACTGTGCTTATGCTATACTAATTAACATTCCTGTTGTGCTGTTTTCCTTGTTTGACCGTGTGACAGCCACAGGCCTGATGGCCTCCCTGAATAATCAGCTAAGGAATTGCTAGCTGCGCTAGAATCTGTACCAACTGCACTGAAACACAGATGTGATCCTATCTTCTTGCACACAGTATAAGCAAGGCTGAAATTCCACAGGGATTCCTGCAAAAGAACAGTAGTAAATGCACAGAAGGAATAAAAGAGAATAATCATGAACTTGTTCATGATCACAATTTGCTGTGTTTCTGTCTACAAAGACAAGTTATAGAGATCAGACTCTAAGACAGTATATGATGGGATATGTGATGAGTTGTTTATAGCTTGGTGTGCTAAGCAAGCTTTCCCAGTTGCAGGCTCTCCCGTCTCCTCTTCAGACTAGAAGAAAAGTGCTGTTAAACTAAATGTTTTGTCTCAAGTCAAAAAGAAACTGGCTTTCTGGGATTTGTTTCTTCCAGTTTGGAATGGGGACATTGCAAGTCATAAAAGTGTCCCCACGAGCACTGTGGCTATGGTCAGACTGTGCCCCATCTCTTCTCTAACAAATCCCTGACAACATAATACTTCCACATCTTGTAAAAGTCTGAAGATGATAGTGTACAAGACATGGGAAATGAAAACAAGATGAATGAGATAAATGAGAGCAGGTAGATGGACAAAGTTTTACTGATGCATTCTCAAGTGTTATGGTTTTTATACATGAAATAGAACTGGGTTTTGGTAAACATAAGTTGTTTTTTTCCCTCCAAGAGTTTGGTGGAACGCAATGTTTGCTGTGGCCAGAGACCAAGGAATGGACAGGTGGCACAACTCAGTCATTATGCAGTCAGACGGTGGACAATTACCTCATTGTGCTCATGTCTAGGGGCAGGAGCTCTCAGATGTGTGAGGCATTTCCTGAGCAGGGTAATGCACTGCCTGTTGGTCATGACAGATAGTTTGGCAGTTTTATGGCCAGTATCAAATTGAATACATTAGGTCTTGAAAACACATTTTCATTTGAGTGTCTGCAAAGGCAAAAGATATTGAATGGTTCTGACAGAGAACAAAAGACCCATTATATTAGGATCTTATTTGCCTCATATATTGCCTTTCTTCATTATTCATGTTTGCATTAGGGACAAATATGACAAGGTGGAAGTTACCTATCTTTATTTTACTTTTTGTTCAGTTGCTAAGTGCCAGATCTCTGGCAAAGGACAGTATTATGAATAATGTATGAGAAACAACCTGAGTATGAGGATGTTATCCTTTGCAACAACTATAGTGGGAAGGGTTGTGGATCATTCAGAGCGCAGTATCTATCTTTGGCATGCAAAACCCCAAGTAGTTCATTGTGTATGTAGTTAGGGAGGGGAAGGAATTCTTTAATGCATCTGCTATCCTGGCAAAGTAATGGAGAAAGCAGGGGCTACATAAATGCAAGTGATGACACTTTCTTTGCCACCTTCTCTCTGATGTCTCTCCTTAAATTGGAAGTACAGTTAGTTGGGAATATTCTGACAGAGTAGTTTTTCTTCAGGACATGCAGAAGCACTTTGATTTAAAGAAACTTTCACTGCAGCACAAGTGAGATTCTGCCCTAGTTTTCTGCAATTTTGCCTGGGGGCTGCAGGGGGATCCAAATCCCTGTATCCAGGGCCCTGAAGTATAGAGATACTGCACTGCTAGCATGTTTATCAACAAGTCAGCAGCTTCTATGGCTGAAAGAAGCAGGATCCTGGAAGCCTTGAGGGCCTTGTGACAGACACTGTCAAGGCTCACATTTTGCAGCAGAGAGCTGCTACACATTTCAAAATCTAGGCTCAAACTGGAGCAGTCTGTGTTTTTGGAGCCTTGACTTGGTGGGGCTGACATTTGGAGGCAGAGGGTGGTGGCAGTGCATTCCCCAAGTCTCTGGGAACAGAAAACATCAGCAACTACCTTTTTGAAAAATGAAATATTTTTATTTAATATAAAAATAGATTAAATATTAAAACTTAAAGAGGAAGAATGTGAGATGTGCCTTGCATTATATGTTTGTACTGTGCTAGCTGCCTTAATGGATTTTGTGGTCTTCTTGTGAGCCTTGAAACACTTTGAGAAGTAGCCCTTTATGCTTTTGGTTGATCTTTCCAGATTCTTTGTAATTCCTGAGGGAAATGAATCTGAGCAATGGCTGTTATCTATTAGTTGTTTCCCTACTGTGGAAGTGGCATTGGCATCATCATCCAACTCCTTTTTTTTCTGGGAAACTGATGCTAGGTACATTCTATGAAGAATGATCAACATCAGATAATTTGGGAATTACATAGAACTATCTGCAGAGGAAATTAAATGTAAGAAATGGAAAAAATTCTGAGTATTTGAGGGAAAATACAAGGGACAGTAGAGGGAAGATTCCAAATGGATGGGAAGCTACAATGGTGCAGAGAGTTCAAGAACAGCCTATACACAGGAGACAGTAGAGGAGGAGAGAGTAAGCATAGAGATAACAGAGACTGCAAAGTAAAAAGATAGAGGTTAAGGAAAGGATAAGCAGAGGAAAATAAGAGAGCAAGAAAAAAGAGCAGTAGAGAGCTAAATGTAGAGTAGGATGGAATATAAATAAGGATAAAATTAAGCAAAAAGGCAAGGAGTATTAGGAAGGGAAATGACAAGCATAGTATTAAGAAGCCTGTTCCTTCTGTCTTCAATGAGTAGTTAAAGCCTCTGTTTTCTTTTGTCTGTGACTGGATAGAGGGGAGGTTTCCACAGCCTTTGATGAAGCAGGATGCAGAGGCAGGAAGTCTGCAAGCTCCGGGAGGAGAGGGCTCACCAGAGGCCTTGGGATGCTACTGAGGACTTTGCTGCCATGAGAACTGTAGGAATTAATTTACCATATGAATTTTTCATTTTTAGAGAGCAACCCAGTGCAGACCATCCAGTGATCACACAGGGGTTGTGATTCTGCTGGCGTTCCCGCAGCTGTGTGTGCAGAGGGCATTGCTGCTTAGTAGTGGAGGAACAATAAACAATATTGTCTTAGCAATTGGCAATATTGATTTTATTATATTCATTGACTACAAGTGACAATGAATGTAACCTACGTCATCAGAGGGACATAGGGGAGGTTTCATGGAATGATAGAAGTCATGCATTTAGTGTTACTGTAGTGAGAAATATTCTTGAGGTTATAACTTTGTAAGCTTATTAGAACTGAAAGGCAGTCTCCTCTCAAGGTTCATTGAAGATCTGGTGTGGCCACCACCTCATTGCCACCTCCAGCTCACATTGCTGACTGGAACAAGATCTCAGCATTGGGCAGCTGCAAACACTTTTAAAAAAACTAAAAATCCTTTCTGTGTTATGAGGTAAACAATAATTTACGGGAGATTTGGGTGCATGATGTTTTGAAAGCATAAGTGTTTTGATACTGTATTTTATACCAATTAAAAAGGAGGAGTGTCAGAAATGTCATCTTAACTCTTAAAATATGTTCAGTTTTGGGGGAATAAGTGTGAACGGTAAAAAGCATCCAGATATGCTTTTAACTCAAGCATCTGTAAAGTGTAAGACCATGGCACATGGGAAATGTTCAGCCAGTTGTGATAGCAATTTTATGTACAAAATTGACTTCACCATTTCAGTTAGATACATATTGTTACATCCAAAAAAAGACATATTGATGGTCTGAAAGGAATTTATTTTAGATATCAAAAGACCAAATCTGAAAGATAGCATACAGTATCTGCAGAATACAGGAGTCAATCAGGAGCATATGTATTTAACTTCTACCTCATACACTCTTGTCCCAGATGAAGGAAGACTTAGTTGAATTTAAATGCTATCTCAGTAGGTAGTGATATAACCATCTAACCTTGAGGATATGACAAATTTTAAAGCAGTATATCTTACAACCTTCTTGTGATGCAATTCAATACGGGAAATAGTTTGTGTCTTTAGACTGCATGGTTAAAGAAAAGAAAAGAAAAAGCTAACACAAAAGGAGCCTCTGTAGTTCACACCGCAGAACAACAACTCAATGTATGAAATGGTCAGCTATGTAAGGTAGATAGTTGGGTGACTGCCAAGAAAACGTTTAGGTAAATCTGCTTTAATCTGTTAGATAGTTCATGTATACATGTATGAATTAAATGATGATTCAGAATACAGTTTGGTCTTGCTTTTGATATGATGTTTGTCCAGGTCAATGATTGCTGGAAGTGGGAAAAAAAAATGCAGTGCCTGCTTTACGCCTTCACACTCCTTCTTTATCCAAGTTTGAGTAATGTTTCTCCAGTTAGACCTATAAATTGTGTACCTCATTAAGCATAGGAACCAACAATGCACATATGCTGCTAGTGTCCACTTTCCTTTGGAGATTTAGGGTGATGAGAAGATAAAAGGTCTGCCTACCAGATGGAGCTTGTCAGATTAGCAATTGGAGCAGCGTAAAGAGCACTGTCATATTGTTTTTTTCTTTTCCTTTCCTTTTTTTTTTTTTTTTCTTGAGACACAAAGCAATCCCTTTATAACACATGTGCATATTTTATGTTTGGTTGGTTTTTTTTTTTAGGAAGAAGGGGAGGAAAAAAGGCCTCAGCAGAAGGTTGGTGGTAGTTGTACCACTAGCAGAGTAGCCATTGCCTTCGGGCACTTTCCTGCTTTCTTTGTAATAAGGAACATTAGCAACCAGTGGCTCAGGAAAGGCAGAGTCAAATAAGTCTCTTGGGGACAAGTAGGCCACATGAAGTGAGAGCCATTAGACAAAGCAATGAGATTACTGCTCCAGAAAGGGTTTACTATATATATTACCACATAGATTTTACAGGGCTGCCAGCTCACTCAACTTACAAATGTCAAACATGATTTAAAACGTTATTATACTATCAAGAGAGAAAGAGGACGATTTTCTATCACTGAAATTTCTATTTCATTCTGTTGCACATACTGCATCTTGCGAAGTCCAATATAGCCAAATAACCTGCTTTTATCTTTAATAAGTGTTTTATGGCCCTCAAATTGGAAAAAACATTTTCACTTTATTTATAGTAGAAAATTTATCTGCTCACATCACATAGCAGTGTGATAAATATTGCATGTAAGTCAGGTATTGAGAATTTGAAGACTTGTCTTTTAGACTGACTGTATTTTTATACTACATGTTGAAAAGGGCACATATCCTTAATTACTGTGAAATTGGAGTGGTATGCTTTAAAAGCAATATGTGCTTTCCCAAAACACTGTAAAGCAGTAGGGCTCTTTAAATAGATTCAGTAATGTAGATTCTAGTCTCTAGTTTACAAAATTAAATGAAGGTTTTATTGTAGCTGATCTTTAAAGCAAAACTGAGGGGAAAAAAAAGTTTTTTCATTTTATGCCCCATGGTATTCTTTTTTAGCTTAACAGGGACCTCTGTTGGGGTCTGCATTTAATTGTATTTTATAGCCAGACATCTATTTTGAGCAGTTGCTTCAGTATTAGCTACCTTGGTATCATATTTTGCTTCCTAATCAGAATTAAAATTGAAACTTATTAAGTACTGGCTGTTTTGTACCTAGCTACTTTATGGCTTCCAGCAGAGTTGCTAAATTACACAATGAAGTGCATCCTTGCTTCAATTTTTTACCCACCTAGAATCCATGCAATATGAAGCAAATGCTGATTTGTGTGATCTGGATATTTAAAAGGAAACCTTCTTTTTCATTTTCTCCTTCTGAGGCATCTTATTTCAGCTTCTCTGAAATAGTGATGATTTCTCCAGGCTTGCTTTCCATGTGTACAAATCACCCCCATTCCCACAGTGAATGGGAATTTGTATTTATTTGTATAAATCTGCAAAATCTAATATTGCTAGCTTCTAATCTTTGGCTGACTCCCTGTACAGCAGTACATTGGAGCTTTTAAAGAATGGTGGCATTTGCTGGACTTTGGGGTAGTAGGTTTTAGACTTGAATATTCAGATAATACAGATTTTTTTTTTTTAATATTTTGTCTTAGCCCTAAAGCTTTAAATGTAATACTCTGAATTCACGCAGGTAGGTATGTATCAAGATTAAATTAAAACATTTGGAAAAAGCTTACTGCTGAATCTCTGCATGAAAAGCAATGTTGAATTGTTCCAAAATCACTGTGTGTGTTACCTTCATCTGTCACTGGAAGTTGCGAATCTTCATGTTGCAGTGGGCAGAGTGCCTAAGTTGAAATGGAAGCAATCTTGAAAGAAATAAGAAAAAAATCATCAAATTGCCCATAAAAGTAGCTTAAGAAAGAGTAACGATTCATCTTTCCCATCATCATTTTTCTACAAAAGTTACAAAGAACACATTTCAGATTTTTAAAATACCACTTCAAACTTCTGGAGAGAACTGTTTTCTTTATGAACAAAATGTTTTACATTATACAGTGTGTCAGTCAGCTAGAAAAATCCATGTACTTAATTCTTGTTAGAAGTTGATATGAAAACAAAAACCAGCAAGATGAAAATAAATTGGGGCCGCAGGAATCAGCTAAGTGCTCTATTTTATCCTGCTCCATTGATGTTGAATTCAAGTGGCATAAACATGGAAACCTATTTAAAAGATTGCTCGCAAGATATAAATTGCCTGCTTCATTTTGCTTGGGTGCCAATGACATTAACTAGTTGAATAATAGTATTTTTGCACTCATAACAGTTTCTGTGTGAGTATTTCAAAGCGCATTGTAAACATCATCACATGAACTTTACCAGCTTGTAAAATAAGACCTCAGCTTTACAAACTGCAATAGCAAAACAAAGGAGGAAAATGCCAATTGTGTTTTGTGACAGAGCTTGAGAAGCAGCCAGGAATCCCGATCCTCAGCATCCTGAGGATAGGGATAGAAAGTATGCAGGTTATAACTATCTTTAACAACATAGGGCCCCCATGTGACTCCAAGGTAGGCATTATGTCTGAAGCATAAAGGGAAATACTTTTCCAAAAGATGGACTTTTAGTATTGTTTAGATTTACCAACTTACAAGTGGATGTATTTCTCAAGCTACGTTGTTAAGCATCTCATTGTTTCAAGGGAAAGTACTGGATAAACAATTTAAGTATTCTCAGAAGGCCAAGAGATCTCTTATGAATTTTTCGCTGGGAAAAGAACACAGGAAAACCCACCTGGCTTATAAAACTAATTCATACTGGTTTAAAACTAATTCATACTGGTGAGGAAAATTCCTAATTTTTTTACAGGGCAAACATGTTTAATAAGAACTTGTGTATTGGTAGAAAACAGATTAAGTAGTTTATTCAAACTTAATATAAAAAAATATGACTTGATAACGTATTCCTTCATCATATTCCCAGATAAACTTGTGAGAAGCATTAAATCATTTTCCCAGACCAAGGGAGAGAGCAGCAGGGTTGTCTCAGTGGTGGTGACGCAGACTGCGCAGGGACTCCCCGTGCCCCTTTGTGTGCAATTCCACTGGAAGGAGAAGTAACAAAATCAAGAACGATCATATGCCATGATGGACTTTGTTGCATTTTAGATAGTTTTACTGGCAGCTACCTGATAGAGGAAACATTTGGAATTTTCCTATGAGGTGGAGATAATCCAAAGAAAGGAAAATAGAGCAGTAGTGAGACAGCAGTCTGGTTCAAGCACCTGAATATGGATGAAGATGCAACAGACAAAACCAATTTATTACATTTTTTGAAAAATGTTTGTTTTCTGTTTTCCGTAGATTGTCCTTTTTATATGAACACTTAATCTAAGTGGACTGTAGCAATTGTTGCATGGTGCTGGAGTCTGATCCCAGTTGAAACCTTTGGGTACTGCTGCAACAGAAACTGTAACAAAAAAATTGTTTGTCAGGTTTCCTTTTTGTTTTTAATTGGATCTGTCAACCCCTTTTAACTGGAATAGACTTCAGAAATGGTGTGGTTAGGGCACTCCCTATGGTTGATGGCTTCAAGGCATAGATTCTTCAGTGAAGACTGGTAACGTTCATTACTTGGCATTTTTGCTTAGCATGCACTTGTGCAAATAAAACTGAACTTTACTGTTTTTATGTTCTGGTTGTAATAATTGTATAAAGTCAAAGAACAACATTATTATGATATCTATTCTGTGTACTACTTTCCAGACATTTACAACTTTGTTTCTCCAAATTTGTTTGCTGCCAGGAACTGCCATATGTTAGGGGGAAGGAGACTGGAGGCCAGTGGAAGAAATTGAGGAGATGATAAGTTAGAGCTGAGGAATGTCCTTCCTTGCAGGGCTGCTTTGAACTGTTAATTTTAAGATGGCATTTACTGCACTCACTTTCTATTATTTTTGAAATCCACATTCATGCTTGCTTGTATTTATTACCTCTGTCCAGCTTGGGCTGAGCTTGGCACTTTACTCCTCATTAAGAATCCCCACCATGCCAACTTCTGTGGTGAAGATGGTTACTGAGATGTCTGGCCCCATCAAGTCAGGTCTCTGGTTTCTGGAGTACCACAACATTTATTTAATGGTCAGTGCAGTAAACCAGTTAATTAAAATGCTTCTGTTTATAAGTTGCCTTGAAAAAATAGCAATTGTTGTATGTCAAGAATCCCTATAAGCAGCAAGACAGATGAGGTTAGGTTAGATTTTTTGAGTTTTAGGTGCCTAACGTCTTCATGATTTAAATAGGACTAGGCATCTAGGTAGGAGATGAGTGTGTAATGAGGTTTTGTGAATATATCCATAGCTTCCTACTATAGGACTACATTATATCTTTGCACATTCCTCCATCTCTAAAAAGACATATACAGTCTCATCGTTGGTTTAGCATGAAATTCTAGGCTTTGGACCTGTACATTTAGGTGTCTAACTGTAAGTGGCAATGGGTGAGGTAGGTACCTAAGTACCCATTTTAAACAATGAAGACCTGATCAACACAGTTCATGGAATCGGAACGCTACTAGGTCTGTGCTGTCTTCATGATGACACAGATTTTATTGACTACCTCTTCACTGCCTTCTAATGAGAGCCTAGCCACCTACCTCATGTGTTGCCACCTGCATTTAGACGCCTATATTTTAATGTCCCTAATGGGAAGCTGATCTTCATTAATTACTTTATTGCAGTCACTTTGGGAAGAATGGAAATCACAAGCTGTACCAGGGAACCTAAGCTGTTTTAGGAAACCTCTTGTCATGAATGGTGATGTAAAAAAAGGAAAAATACAAGGATGACTTTCAGATCTCAAATGGAATTTGAAGAACTATTAGTTAGGATTATCTTCTGAACTGAGACCATCAGGTAGAGAGGTAACTATCAATATGGAACATCTGTTGGCATTTTTGTATGCGGCTTTTAGTTCAGCTTAGGTTTTAGAGTTTGTTTGGAATTGTAAACATGAGAAAGGACTACAGGGTATGCATATTAATGTTAGTGTGGAAGGCTGATGGATGGTTTGGTTATAGACACACCAGAAACATTTCACAATGGTCCAGGGAAAAAACTTTGACTTTAGAGAGATTATTGATGGAAAGCTTCGTTTAATTCCAGAAAGTTACTGATATATTGGAGAGAGTTCAGCGAAGAATATCACAAATTTAAGGGCCAAAGGGTCTAATTTACTAAGAATGATTGTGTTAAATATGCTAAGTTTAATGAAGTGATAACTAAGAGGGATCTGTTAACTGTCTTTATTTAAACATGATGCCAAAAAGGAGAGTAATTAGCCTGGAGGAACTGGAAGTAAAATGCACTTCTTGGATAAGAGAATAAATGGACAAGCTAAGTCATACACTTCTCAGGTCCTAATTGCTTTAATGCTCTTCTCCCCTACTTAAAGCTCATATTTTCACTTCCAGACTGTCAGAAAAGATGACTGCTATTTTACCATATTAGCCTTCTTTTCCAGTACATTCACTGACTTTCTGTCACCCCTAATATGAAATACTTCACTCCTCCAAATTTTGTTTCAGTGCCTGTGTGTTGTGCATCTCTAGCTTAGCTCCTGACCTCGAACATATTGACCACTGGGACCTAGGTTCATAAAACCCTTTGAATAGGGAGAAATGGGTGCCAAAGTAACTTAGACAATGATACCTTTAGCTTTTATAACCCTTCTTACTTATCTACTTCCACTTCTATAACCTTCAAAGCCTCATTTTTTGCTTTTTCCTTGTCCTGCCTCTGTACCTCTTTCAATATGGATTTTTATGTATCAGGTTAGAGTTCGCAAAAAAGCTTGGAAGAGGTGAGAGGGTTGCATATATGGCAGAATGATGGGACGCAATTAAAAACTGTCGTCACATCAAGAGTAATTTAAGTTGCTCTGATTCAGCTGTTAACCTGCACCAAACATTTCTGCCTTAAATGCTTAACTCCAGCATGCAGGGCTTTACAAAGGCAATGAATTCAGAGGAATGCAGGAGTGGTAGTGCTGCACTAGGAGCCAGTGTGAAATACATCAAAAGGTGAAAGATCAACAAAATCAGAATGAACGTAGTCCATTTGGTTGATTTAGTATTTTTTTCATCACTCAAAGTATAAAATCCTAAGAAAAGTTAACTTTTTTTCCTCCATAGTAGTAAACTCCTCTCTGGAACAAAGCAAGTAATAACAGTAAAATCTGAGTTTCACAGCTGCTAAGCCCATCAGATTTCAGTTGCCTTACATAGCTCCCCATGTGGTCTCTTTTCTGCCCTAGATTTGCTGAGCACATGCAGGGAGCTTCAAATCTTTTGGCAATCTTGACTGAGTTACTTTTGGAAAGTTCGAGTAAGCTCTCATAATTACCTCATTGCTGTTTGTAGTCAATGTGTTGATGTTATCACTTCATGTTTTCTAGCTGAAGAAATTAGGTTCCATGATGCAACCTAATGGTATTCGTACATATCCTAAATATATTTTAATACATCAGTACCAAAAACATTACATATAAAAATATGCTCTAATTATAAATTATTCATATGTGCATTTGAAAAAAATGTCAAACTGTTACAGAATACTTTCTTTGAACTCTTATGTCAAGAGTGGGGCAAGACAGCAAAATATCAAATTTGTCTATAATGGGCCCACGGAGACACTTTTATAAAGTACAGTATTTTTTTTGAGTTGGTAAAGAAAGTGGAAGAAAAAATCCAGCTTTTGGCACAGCCATGTGATGGATTCTGTTGCAGGGTTCTGTTCCTTCTATTATAAGCCACAAGGGAGTTTTAAATAGGCCCTACTGGCAAAGAGAAACAGCAGGGTGAAGGAAAGCTATAAGAAACTCTCTGGCTTCCTTTAGCTGAAAGAAGATAAAATTCATACAAAGCTGAGCTGTAATGCTTGACCACCTAAACTATATCTGGAAAATGGGCATGGTTTCTCACTGTATATGCAGGTGGTATGTGTTACAAGGGCAAAATTAGGCAGTCTTACTGCGTAAACTCTTTCAGATGAAAATTCAGCTTTGAACAAAAAAAGAAAACAGGTGCCTTTTCAGATTTTACAATCTTTTTCTGGATGCTGAACTTTCAAAATATGCCTTTAAACTATATGCAGTGAGAGAGAAAGTCAACCGAGCTTTAGCTTGTGAAATTTTGTTACCCAGTTCTAAATAGTGTCAGCTGAGGGGTAAAGAGAACAGTTAGCAAGAGTGTAGGTGTGCGCAGCACTGCAGGCTTCTCTCTGTATCCTCCTCCAAGCTTTTCTGCCCACTGGATAGGAAAGCAGTAGTAAAATACTTCACTGTTTATAATGATGAAGTGCTTGCCCATGTCTCAGCAGGTTGCCAGAAAAAAAGCAGCAGCACAGGCCAGTTTGATAGGAGAGCTCATCCAAACATTCTCAGACAGAAATTCGGAAGTTATGATGTATGTGACATCTCTGAGGTGGTGTTGACAGATGAGTTGTAAAGGAAGAAGTACGATTAGTCATTAAGGTGTTAGGTGGTGGATTTAATGAAGATTGAGCAGGAATAGAAAGTGGAGCTTCTTTTGTGAATAAATCACCATGTTTTGTTTAGATGCCATATATCATCTCATGGTTACTCCTTGAGTAAGCAATTACTGCTAGGCAACCGTAGCAGAAAGACCTGCAGATTTTAATTCCATACTAGGAATCAAAGATTAATACCCAGATTTCAGTTGTATATAAAATAATTATTTCCCCTTGATAGAAAGCATTGCACTAATTTCCTTTTTGAACATCAAATATTCTAGGTTAACAAGACTTATTATAGATACAGAATAAGTTGTTTTCTATGTGTGGTTTTCATAGATTTTGACGCAGGAGAGCAGAGAAGCAGGCTTAATTGACTCACTGATCTGTGTGTCACAGTTTGTTGTGGACAGAGTTGGGAACTTAAAGGATTGTTAATGTAAGGAAGAATTATAAAGACTGACACCCATGCTTAGTTTATGCATTGATATAAGTCTATGTTGAAACAGCCTTACTGTGAGTAAGTTGGCCAGTATGGAAACACTTTTTCTCGAAAAGAAAGTGTGTAAAATAATGCGTTCACCTGAAATAATGCCTAACACCTGAAGAAGGCGTTTGTGATTGATGGTTTAACACTATATCAGGCTCACTGCAGTAATTCTTCACAAGCAGCACATCCCATCCTTTGCCCATCAAACCAAAAGGAAATAAAGAACATTTCTCTGTTTGGATGATAATCCAAACTGAAGCAGAAGAGTAAGGTGGAAAACTCTTTCAGTTGAAAAGGTGGCTAATGTAGGATCACAATACCTCAAGTCCACAACTGCTTATTACTGGACAAGAGCAAGTCTTTGTTTCAGTCCACTGGGAGGTACTTTTCCATTTAAGTTACTGTCTGCAATTTCTATGTCTAGAGCTTCGGTGGAAGAATATGAGGTTTCCGTAAATAGTACTGTGAATTTTATGTGTTAGCTAGCCAAAATGCTTGCTGAAGTTCAAAAGAGAAGAATGTAATGTTAAGGAAGCAACCATTATACATGTTAGGCCACTTCTAAAGATAACAACAAAGTGATCTTGTTGAAGTCAGGGAAGGACAGCAGAATTGCCACATGTGTTATGTCTCTTTTGTGGACAAAGAATTTTACTTTTAAGCAATATCAGTGTTCAGCTTCTTTTTATTATTAATACAATGTATCTTTATTACTTAAAAATAGTATCATTCTATTGTTATGATTGTTCATTAAATTATGTGAAGGAGCATATTAACAAATCAGTGATTTAAAATTTTCAGACATGTGAGTATAGGGTAAGTGTTGCTTCTACTGAGATACTTTTGGATCATGGCATCATGATAGTGATTGGAGATGGCCAATTTTATTTGGGTACCAAATAAAACATACCAGTTGGTCTCTTGCTAAGTAAATGGTGAAGGACAGCAATCATGAACTGAATCATTACAGAACTGCAAAAACAACTATTCATGTAAAGAAACTACACATATTTTACAGTAAAATGGCCACATGATAGGTTAGACTGTTTATTAGAGTTTATTAACTAACTGTAAATTAGAGTTTATTCCCCGGGGTGCCTTCACTTAGTTACCAAGGAATTTTTTTAGTTAATTTAACGAACCTTTATTGGACAACACACAGATCTGAATCTACTTGCGTGCTTATTTTATATATTATATTTTGGAAACTAACATTGTTTGAAGATATATTAGAAGGGAGGGATATAGACATTTATATTTATGATTTTTATCAGAAGTTAAGGCATGAGTTTGTCTCTGACTGCCTGCATGTGTTTGTAGCTATGTCAGAACTTAATTCTGATTTTAAGTCTACATGTTTATGTGAGGCCCCTGCAGGAATGTGAGTCTGACACAGGTTACGGAGCGTTGCATCTCACAATAGTCATGGCAGTTACGACATTTAAGCAGTAAGCTTTTTGGGATAGAAAACTGGGACAGATTGAAGGGAGAAGCTGCTCTGTGGCTGTCTGCGCCATACCCTGTGCTTGTTATGATAAAATCTCCGCTTCTTCTTCAGGCATTAAAATTCTCCTGAAAAATGTAAAGAGTAGAAATGGAGTGGTGCTTTAAGTTAATGTGTTTTAAAAAATACATCATCTAAGCAAAGGAGATACTGTGGATTGCTTAGACTAAAAGGTCTGAAAAAAAAGGCCAGTAAGAAACTCTTAAATGCAAATGTTGTATATAGGATCATTTTCTAGATGACAAAGTTTTCCAGGTCTTTAAAATTGCTTCAATATCTATTATTATTCTAAATGCAGTAATAATATTTTCCATGGTTAAAGATGTTTATACATATATATTAATTTTATCAATCTAATTGTTTGCTAGATGTGGTATTTACTCTTCTGGTGTTTTCCAACCAAAATTGCTGTGGGAAACACTACATTACCAAAGTTACAATTTCAGTTTGCCAAGGCAACCTTTCTTAGATGGATTCTCTCAAGGTTTTACAGACTCTGGGAAGGGCAGGAAGGGAGAGAGTTGGTGGCTGTTCCCATACAGCAAGTCTTCTGTCTCTTGCTGACCCTATTTCTATGGCTCATACATGCTGTTCCTGTTGAGTTTCTCACTTTCAGCTGTCAGAAGCTTGCTGAGTCTTGGCATTTCTGCAGTTTCCCTGTGCGCCATGAAGCACACTTATTTTTTGAACCTGAGCTTATGTTAATACCAGTCAGAATGGCATTGCTGAGTGTAAATTGCTAATCTGGAATAAGATAGGAGCCACTTGAGGGAGGAGGAGGATTCAGGGGACAAATGATTTATAGGAGAACAACTGCCATATACTTTCATTAGGCATTATACAGCCATATGGTCTATAAGTAGAGAAGGATACAGCTTTGAAAAGAAATTGGCTCAAGCCTTCTGTCAATATTTAAAATGCAAGCTTTCCTTCCTCCTTTCTGTTTCTTTTGAATCTTTAATTTTCTGCTGACTGCTGACTTCAAATTGTAGTCCACCATGATAGTATCTTAATGATTTTTCATGTGCAGTTGATACCAGCAGAGAAGTCCCAGGGCATCTGCTTGTGTCCAAAGACTTGCTCTTACTGGAATTCAGAGCTTTTCTTGGATTACAATGTTTTATTTTCAGACAGTTGCAGCTTCCTTCTTTGGGTTTTTCTGTCTGTGAGTTGTGGCAGTTTTTTGAAAGCATCTCTTTGGTAGGAAGGTCTAGGTCAGGGAAATTAAGTTTTCTCAGGAGTTTGTTGGAGTTATTTAATCTCAGCATTGTGGACAAGCACACTAGGAAAATAAGTCTGAGTTGCAGTGCTTGTGATAAAAAAATGTCACGTTTGCTTGAAGTTCTTCCAACCTGGGAATCCAAGATAATAATACCGTCATCCCTGGATGAGATAAGGTCAGTTCAGGTTGTTCTGTCACATTTATTGGACTTTACATCATGTTTTCATAGTTACACATGTTCATGATTGCAGAAAGTCACTCATTTCCTTGAAGAGAGGGGTCTCAGGCAAGACTCCCTTTCAAGATGTACAGCTGAACCAAGTCTCCTTATATTAAGATTGAAGCACCATCTTCTGTTTTGATTATGGTGATAATTTTCTTAACTTTTTGTTGGTGGTCCTAAAACAGCATTTCATTTTTTTCTTAATGGAATGTCAAACAGAGCAAACTAGCTATCCGCTACCTGTTGTTTTTCCTCTTACAAGCAGGGGAAAAAGAAATCAATGAGTTTAGGTTCTGAGGTCAGAAATCCTGAAATTGCCATTAAAAAGAAGTCATCTTAGAATATTGACTGGATAAGTTATTATTGCAGGTGTCAAAGTGTTTAATTTCTGTTGATATGTTTGGTTTATTTTTTTTCACTGTTACACGGTATGGCATACTTTACTCAGCAAAAAGAAAAAGTGTAAAATAATAATAAAAATAATAAAACTAATGAAACCCCAGTATGATAGCCTGTCTCCTTAACTACATGTGCATCTCTTAAGGGTTTTGTATGATCTCCAACAAGCTACCACTGGGACCAATAGTGTTGGACCTTTGTCCTGCTGTATTGAGGGTTTATTAAGAGCTTTGCCCATTTTATTTGGCTTTTTGATGTTTATATGTAGCTTGATTCAGGATTCAACCTTTCTCCAGTGCTCATTAGTTGCAGTGGCCTTTCTAAACCAGGTCTTTTGGGAATGGCAGTGATTGAGACAGATGGTAGAGGAACAGGATTGCTCTGGGATGCTGCTTCTTGCTCTGTCTCTGTCTCTCTCCCTCCTTCTTTCCTCTTATTTTAGTGCTGATGTTGGATTCCCATACATTTGCCCCTGGAGAGACACAAATTGCAGAAGTTACCTATGCAGCACTTCGCAGAGTATGTGTAAGAATAAACTCTCATGCTTCTCTTTGTCAAACAGAAATCAATTGTGTTTCTATTTTTTTTACAATGGGATTTATCTTTTTCGTTCTTGAAAAAGGTACTGCATTGAGAGTATTGGAGCCTAAAGACACAGCTTTGTAGAAAAGCATGTTACAGTGGAGACAAAGCATTCTTTAGCTGCTTTTCTGGAGTTAACTTGTAATTAGACACGCTCTGATGGAGAACAGTGGTATTTTAATTCTGGCCTCTAAAGAGCCAAGATTACTTACAGCAGTATTCTCCCCATTTGTATGATCAATATATCCTCCATATTTGTCCAGTGCAAATGGGAAAGGCATGTCACTGTCATCTAAGCTGCAGGAATAGAGTATTTTGTCTTGAAGAAGCAAAGAAAAATTCAAATAAATTTTGCAGCTGGGGAGAAAGGAAGAAAATTAGGGGAAAAATAATTGTCAAGATGGTGGGAAACAAGGAAGAAATAAGAGATGTTAAGTTTTACTATTTATGTCCCTTTTATTTCTCCTAATTGATAATGTAAAACTTAAGCTTTTTCAGTCAGTCATAATGTGTGATATTTTCTTGAGACATTGTAAAGAGCACAAAATCCCAAGACTTCGCATGAGAATGGCATCCATTAATATTTATATAAATTCAAATACATGTTGGAAAAACCACATTGGGTATGTAATGTAGAAACACAATACAATGTCATGAATGTTTGTACCATTTACAATTTTAAACCTAAGCACATTTCTTTCTCTCTCTCTCTAGCCTCCCTAGTACGAAAGGCCAGATTTCATTTTCTTTATTTAAAATAAAAATGTCATACAGAGAGTACAGTATTGTCTCCAGTCTTGCTGAGGTGACAGGCATCTTCTCCCTCTTCTCTCTGTCTTTGCAAAGATTAATTGCCTCTTCAAACCCATGTGCATTTTGCCTTCAAAGCATTCTTCCTTTGATCCTCTTCTCCTTAGCTGCCCATCATCACTGGACTCCTACAAGGGGAAGCCTAAACTGGATTTGCCTGTGTATTTGTGAAATTTACTGTGTGAAAAACTACAGCTTGCATGTTCTCCATTGCTCACGGAGTATTACTGGATTAACTCTAATCATGAGCTGCAGTGTATCCTGGAGGGGACCTTGGAAAAGCGGGAATAGTTTTGTAGTTTCAGAGTCAGTGCCCCACCTGTGTTGGTGTTCTCTTAGTTGGGAAATAAAACCTGCTTTTACGGACTCTTTCATTTTTAGGAGGAAATCTCCTAAACCAAAACTAGGGTGGATAATTATAAATTCAGTGTAGTGAATATTGCATGTAAACTATGTGAAAGAAGGTAAATGAATTACAAATACTAAGTTGTAGGTACCTACTGGAAAATACAGTGCTCTCTATTTGTCGCCTTATTGCTTTGTATAACCTCAGGACTTAAAGTATTATAGACTATTTAAAATAAGATTGTGATATATATATATTTTCATATACCTAAATGTAGAGAAAATCCTACCTTCTGGTGCAGATATAACCCTTTTTTCAAACTGAATGGAAGGAACCATCCATTATAATTCTTAGTGTCTTTAGGTCTTGCTTCATGTACTAAAAAGATTGGAAAATGAAGTTTTAGTGTAGTATGACTGAACTCAAATATGCCGCCTTTTTCCTCTGGTAGATTTTCTGATTTGTTTTGTGTTGCAAGATGTTTCAAAAGTTATTCAAGTGCCACAGCATACAATTTTAATTTCATGGGGGGCAGTGTTTTTTTGTTCTTTGCCAGGCCTTTTATGATCATGCTGCTAGATCCTCTGTCTAATAGCACCTGCTGTGCTAGTGATAGGGATGCGTATAATGGTATGTCTACCTTGGGAGATTATGGGTATGGTGAGGGCAGGGGACCAACAGGGAGGCCAATGTGTGTGTATACTTTCCAAATTTGTAGCTACACCCCTGGCTAGATTGCACCATTCAAAGTAGCATGCTGTTAACACCGGAATATAGAAAGTGAAGATTAAAAAAAAACGTATCTCTGCATGTTAATGACTGTATTCTCTGTGCTTCCTAGCGAACGGCAGAAGAGTAATCACCTCTCCAAGGCAGAGCTACAGAGCCCAGTCTCTCAGACTGGCAACCATTCCTTGAACTCAGAAAGCAATGTTATCTATTCTAGCCTCTGTCACCTTAGGTTTCAGGCAATACGATAGTAGCTTTATGAATTTCACCTTACAGGGGACTAGTTATTAGGGCAGATGCAACCAGGGAGTTGACAACCTCCTACACACATTGACTGGACTGACATTTGCTTAGCGGTAACAAGCTGCCATAGTATGGTGCCATGGGGGCCCTTGGGCTTGATTTAAGAGTGCTGACACCAACTGCTTGTTATTTCATATTTTAGAGCTGTCAGGGAGGCAACTGATGTCAGCATAAAACTTATTTGATAGCTCTAAATCATAAGTAAAGTATGAATCTATTGACAGCAATAAGTTAGAAATCAAATTTTTGAACCCCTCAATAGGCAGAAAATTGACAACTGAATGGTGTGCATGCACACATGCATCATGGGTAGAATATGTAACCATAGCCCATCCTGTGCCTTCATTCTGAAATCCCTGTGTATGATTCTGTCTTTTAATATCCTAATATAACTGCTGCAGTTACTTTTTCTAGGAAAACACTTCATTGCGGTTCCCATTGTGTTCTAACCAAACTTCTATTTGGTAAATTTGGTAACGGTAACATTCTCATATTGTACGTATAATCACAGTTATATCTATCTTGACTAACGGCCTTCTTGAAAATGTTGTGTTGAGTTTTGAAGTACCTACTGCTCTTGAAGTAGGAGGGTAATAGTGGGCTATTAGGCTCACTGTGAATATTTATGAAGCATACTGCATTACAACCCCAAAAACTGTATCAGTTGCTTTACCTATGTCCCACTTCACTTTCTTAGATTTATTCTGGTGTAACTGCATTACTGTATAGTAATTCAAATTTGGAAGCTTCATTTACAGAGTATCAAAAAAGATTTTTTTTTTCTCTCTTTTTTTTTTTTTGTCTCTACAGTGTTTCTTTTTTTCTTTTCTATCCCCCCAACCTAAGCCCATCACATGGATTTTGGGAGCTTCTGATTGTCTAATTCTGTCCTGGTATACACCAATCGAAAGCATTTAGTTGTGATTAAAGCAGATTGAATGAGATAATCCCTCTGAGTGAGCAGCTTCAAAAAGCTCAAACACAGCTCTTTGGGGACGTGAACTAACTCAACACAAGCTAATTCCTGCGGCATCTCCCATGTGATGTGTTAGGCACTGCTTGCTTGTTTTGTTTACCAGATCTCATTAGAATTTTTTTCTGTAAGAACTGAATTTTTTAAGTAAGTTTTAGCAGTCATACAGCATGGAATCGTACAGTTTAGCATTCTTTAAACTGTGCAATAAAATGAATATTTCTATGTTAGAAATGTTTCTATGTTAGAAATCAGAGCAAAGATGTTTCTAATGGAAGCAGTGATGCATTGAGTGATGACCTGCGGAGGAAGGGTAATAATATGCAAAGCACGGGAAATAGGATTGCCTCACTTTCAGCAATATAATGCTTTGGTTAGACAGTGTCATGCTCTCCAAGCCCCACTGCCTGGCCTCATGTTTAATACTTTGCACTTTTTCCAAGTAACATTAGAATGATAGCCAAGATTTTGAATCTGAGGCCTTGTAAGTGCAGCTGGAGCTAAGAATGTTGTAATGTTGACAGCTTTTTCCAGTAAAGCATTTTCAGTTTGAGATTATAGCAGTTGTTACTTGTTTATATTTAAATTCCTTTCCTCAAATGTGTTCTAACCATTACTTAGGGAACCTAAACCTTAAACTCTACAACCTCTGTAGATATTCAACTAACTGATTTTTTCCATTTCACCTTTGAATTATTGGAAGGGGCGCGCTTTTTTTGCCACATCTGTCCAGGATACACAAGTGATCTGATTATGCTGGTCATGTGCTAGCCATGAGGCTACAGGAAAAAGTGATGTCATTTCTGTCCTCTACTGTTCCCTGTGGAGGACAGGCTCAGAATAAAATTGTTTGGAAATATGAAATATTTTACTTACATGTATGCGAACCAAATTCAGTCTTTACTGAATGCTGTGGTCAATGGACTTCAGTCCTAAAAAGCAATGAAGTAGTTGTTTCGTTCTGGCCTTCTCAAAATGTCTTGTAAGATCTTTATTACTCTTTATTTTTAATAAGTTTATTTCCCCCTTTTTTTTTTTTAAGACCCATGTGTACTGATTTCCTTGCTTTTTCTTTCATCTGAATGCAGTCTTGCCGTGTAAACACTGATAGAAACAAGGAAGACAGTATTCAGCAATTTTACCTGGTTGCTTTTATTCTGAGTTATATGCAGAAAGTCAGTCTGTCATCTGAGCCAAAAACTTAAGAGGAATGAAAGGGTGCCTCTACTTCAGCATTTTAGTGTGGACAGGAGTGTTCTGCTCTTTAAAAGGGAATTTTGTTATTATCCCCTGTACTGTCCTTTGGCTCCTGGTACTGAGGGATATTGGGGCATGGGAGCTCTGCTCCTTTCAGAAGGAATTAAATCAAAATGTGTATTTCAGAAGAAACTCTAATGTGTTCCAGCAGCCTGTGGACATTCCAAGTGTGGGAGCAGACAAGGTGTACTTTAAAATGGCTCTACCAAAACCACATACTGTGTGGATATTGGGTTCTTAGTGCAAAGCCTTTTATTCTACAGACCAACTCCTGTTATACTACAGTTCTTACTAACAGGGACATGACATATGGACTAAAGGTGTATGTAACATTTGAAAGGGGAAACAAGGTGACAGTATTAGCTTTTTTCAGCACATCCAGGTTTTTGAGTTCTGTAAAAACAACCATCGTGATAGTTGCATATATTTTTAAAGAAAAATGTTCCACTATGGCAAAAATATTTTCCTCCGCCTGGAGAAGCTACAAACTGAAGTTGGAAGCAGTTGGAGAGATCCTTGGCACGTGCCAAGTTGGTGAGTGTTTGTATGTTGCGTTAGCTCAGCTCAGTTTTCAGTTTACAGCAGAGAGGTGGTTGCTGAGTCTGGGACAATAAGCACATGTGGAAGATTGTAAATATCTTTGCCAAGTGCCACCTACCTCGGTCTTTATACAGAACAAATACTAATGCACTAGAGATGAGGCAAATTCTGCTATATTTTGCTGTTGCTCACCAACAAAGGAAAAATAAGGGATTAGCTTTAAAAGTTGCGTAGCTGAAAGTGAACAGACTTTGATGTGCCTGAGCAAAAGCAATCTTGTATACTAATTGAAGAGCTTCCAGTCATGTGTTAAGTGAACTCTTCATCCCAAATATAATTTACCAATTCATACCACCTGCAGTTGTAACTATATGTATTAGTGATACTTGATTTTTAATATGGGGCTGATCTACTGGACCTGTTTTCCTGGAGGTCATACTGTAGAACAGAGATGGCTCCAATCATTTGTCACCTGTGGAAAATGCAATTTTGCCAAGCAGGGAAGGAGATGTTTAGACTTAAATGATACCAAGCTCCTTTTGCAATAGGAAAGAGAAAAATCAGAATTGGGGCCAGACTTTTTACTTCCAGTGGCGTGGAAAGCTAGAAGCAGCAGAGCAATTGTAGCCACTTCAGCAAACCTGGCTTTTCAAGATACAGACATAGGAAATGTTTGTTATTCCTGACATTTTTGTCTGGGCTTGAAGTTAGCTCTGACTCAGTACAAATCTCTGTACTTCATGGCTTTGAAAGAAGTGTGGGAGGCAGAAGAACAAATAAGAGAAGGAAAAGGATCCTTTAAAAGGTAGAAGTACCTTTGCTGTAGTACTTACCATGCAATAATTCCAATTATATGGCTGAACTAGTTGTGAGGAAGGAATGAGGGAATGGCTGGTTTAAACCTTTTCCCTCTTTTTCACTTAAAAAGCTGTACCAATTCCCTTTCTTTATCTTTAGCATATTGTAGGGCCATTACAGAATGGAATTACTTGTCATTTGGAATTATCCAGGACTTTACACATTTGACTGATGATGGTCACTGTTACAAAGGGGCATTAAGTTAACACTTAAACATTGGAATTTGTCAGTGAGATTATTACAGGTTTGATGAAGAGATGCATGGAACAAGAGAGGAAATACTGGTGGAACTGGAATGGGCAGACAAAAGAGAGGTGCAGCACTTCTCTGGACATGAAACAGTTATCCATTTAATTCCATGTATGATGTATTTTGCCCTTGGGATTTGAAAAGAATCATACTGTTTTAATACTAAAAAGCTAATGTACTTACTTTTTTGTGGGGTAATCAGTTACCAGACTGCCTAAAAATTGTCTGTTCTTGGTCTTGCTATGCCAATTTCAGTGTCTGTTTGAATGGGCAAGGAATTACTCCCATACACATGGATCATTCATCTTCAAGAAGCAAGAACCACTTCCAAAATCTAAGAGAAAATAAGGTTACCTTACAAAAATTTCTTTTTCTTGCCAATATTTTATCTCTTCATGTAGTCCAGATACTCTAGAAAGGTAGAAAACTAGGAATGCTGATTCTGTTATTTTCTTGAGAGACAGAATGATTGTTATATGTCTTAGCTTGAGGACTGAAGTCATAAATCTCCTACCAAGTTGATTTTACCATTTTAAGACTACAGAAAATGAGACGGAGGTCAAAAGTCACCAGTTTTCACATAATGCATCTGGGAAAATTACATTTCTAGCTCCAAGTTCAGACCCCTCCGCTTTGTAGGAGGGATCTAGTACTGTTCTTAGTCCCATGGGATACATGAACAAAGTCAATTTGATTGGGAAGTGGGCAGAGTAGTTGGGTTTCTTTCAGTTTTAAGAATTTTATGTTGCACTCTGAGGAAGTACCATTCATTAAAATAAGCCAAATTTAAAGTTTCAGTTTATTTTTCTAGAATATTGTTGAACACAGAAAATGGGCTGCTGTTCTGCACCAGCCTCTCCCAGCACCTTTCTTTTTCCACTGGCTATAACAGGGCTTCTGGGTGACAAGCATTTTGTTTAGGTGTCTGTTCTGAGGTGTGGTTATATCATCACCTTAGTTTTCTTAGTTGGCATTTTGTTTTAATAGACAAATTTATGAAACAGAAAGGAAGGACCGTCTTACATACCTCTTACCTTACATAACCACGATTTTTCAAATGTGATGTATGAAAAGAGAATTACAGTCATGGGAGTTTAGTTAGTTGAATCTATTGTATAACATTAGGTAACTGCTTACTGAATTTTTACCAGTAAGTGGACTGTAATATTGCATTCATATACCTGTAATAGCTATCCTTGTAAAACTGAACTTTTTAATTATAATTTTTATTGTGTCAAGTTTCTTGTTTGACAGATCTTGATAATGGCTTTACATGCATTGTTTAGGGAAAGGTTCTGTTTGGGGCTCCATTAATAATGGATATCATCCATCTGTCTCTCAAAAATGAATTTTCATGATCTCATTGTTTTGAATGCTATGGCTAAAGCTCACAGTTGTCATATGTAGAAAGAAGAATTTGCCTTAGTAGATTAGACCATTGGCCCATGAAATCAGGAATTCTGCGTTCACCGGCACCCAGTTCATTGCTGTACATATTAAGGACACTATTCTGATGGCTCAGTATACAGAACTTTTTCTAATTTAAATGAAAAAGCATCATGATAGGGCTCTTTCATTTCCCTCCAGGATATTAGGGCACATTCATGGAAATGTGTCAGGGACAATACCATACACTGTGCATATACTAAAGGAGGAAGGAGAAATCTGTAAAAGAGGAGTAGTGAACAGTACAGACTGTCATGTCATACTGAAGTTTTTCTTCATGTTTCTTTGAAATCTTTTCATAACTGTGTAAGTAGCTGAAGCCCTTGGGCAGCTTTAACTTCCATGGCACCAGTTCAGCAGTAGAACAGCCTGTGCATTAGTGACCTTGGCAGGATCCCATAAACCATATTTTCACCTGCATAAAATGTTCTTCAACAATTTTTCTTTTGCTTTAGGCATAAATAGTGTTTTCTACAATGTCACATTGGGATGCTAGATTTTGATTTCTGTGCTACTGATTATGAGGAAACGTCTCTGTTCTCTATAGGTGTGCCATGCTCTGTTTTTTTTGTGTTATTGAAGGGCTGATGTAGGATGCTTTGTACTGTTATTTCCCTTCTCTCATTTTGATGACATCACTTGGAAGGTTTTGCTGAAGTCCCTTCATATTCTCAAACCTTGGGTTCACTGAAGTCATCAAAAGCTTCATTATTTGCTTTTGCAGGGCTAAGTTAGGAAACTGGGAATTTTATCCCCTAAAGCAGGTTATTTCTGATGGCTTTACTTAAGAATCATCCTACAGCAAAACAAGACCCAGCAGATCTTTCCAGAATCTAAGCTTTCCATGGAAACCACAGATACCTTGCTGTTTCTGGCTGGTATATGGCATGGCCGGTAGCTCTGTGGGTGATTGTGAGGTCAAAGTTTGGCAGACTCTTTGCCCTTCTTCCCTTAACTTGCATGTAATGATGATTAAAGAATAGTAACAAAATAGAAATGGAAAAGAAAAAATGTTTAAAACACTCATGCATGTGTATATTTTCATAGTGGGTCCTAAAGGAAACATTCACATCAGAAACATTTTGGGTTTAAAAACCCTTCAAGCAGAGACCCTAAAAGATACTGTGTGACTTGTGTAAATAAACACATAACATAGGCGGTGAATTACAAAGGTCAAAAAACCTGCCAGAGAACAGTCAAATTGAAAAGTCTGTGTAATTTATACATGTTCACATATATGTGATTTAAACATTAATTTCAAATAAAGGAATGCTGAGGGAGAGGAATGATCCATGGATAAACTGTGAGCATTGGCAGTTTCTTTTTATATATTGCTATTCCAGTAAAATGGCAATAATAATATCTTTTGATTAGTAGATAATTCACGCAAATGAAATGGGGATGAGTTAATGGGAAATGCTTTGTGCTGTTGTTGGCTAGCCAATTCCATTTATATGTTTCATTTCAGGAACATTTTTAAAAACAACCAGAACTCTGTGTTAATTTCTGATTTTGATGGATATAGTAGGTCAGTAAAGTTATCCCAAACCTGAACTTGGGAACTTCTTAGAATAAGATGTTAGACAGAAAGAAAAGAGAAGGATACTGCTTTTTAAAGAGTCAGTTAAAGACAGTCTTCCTTTTACTCCCCTCACTGGACTAAAAAAATAGGTTTCTTGGATTAGGACATAACTGATGTATATCATCAGATTTACTTGCACTCACTGCAGGAAAGAGAATTTACAGTGTCTGATGATATTGCTACTGAAAGCTTTACAAAGATCACCTTCCAAACAGCATCCCCGTGTCTTGTGATCTATACTTAATCTGCATTTTTGGATTTTTAGCCAAGTTGTAGTGGACTCGTTAAAACATATATATTAAATGGACTAGTTAAGCATATACATTAAAAAAACAACAATGAAAGAAAGGCATTATATACTAAGATGTGCTGTGTTTGGAAATATAGAAATTATTTTCATTATGTTCACAACATATGATAGCTTGCTGATTAGTCTACAAAGACTTCAGAAAAATAAAAACAGCAATGTAATGTAGTTACAAAACAACCAGTGCTTCATCAAGTAACATCAGATCTCAAATTGATCGAGTTTCCATTGGCAAGTACATCCTCCTGTGGAACATTTGTGTGTGCATTTGAAGTATCAAAATGAGAGATATTACTTGTTTTGGATCAGAGGCTGTGTTGAGCCCTGCGACTTCACTGGCTTTTATATATGGGTTTGTGTTAGGAAATAACAGTGCTATGTGACATTCCCACACACAGAAATCTAGCTTGTTGTCTTGGTGCAGGAAATTGGCTTAACATTGAAAACTACATCTACTCCATAGTCACTTGACAATTTGTTAGGTAACCTGAAGTTCCCATTTACAGTTGGTTTTGTTTGGTTTTATTTATTTAAAAAAAAAAAAAAAAAAAAAAAGAAAGCCCAAGAATGGAACTATTAGAAACTTTTTTAAATGATAATTTTTATAAAAAAACTTGTAATGCTATTGGTTTTTTTCAATAATTGTATTTCTTTTCCTTCTCAACATCATTTTCGAACCCTCTGTAGCTCTGTTGTTTCTGATGGATCTTATTCTAGTTTGCTCCAGAGAAAGCTTGAACAGATTTTAGATTACTGGTTAGAAGCTGTCCTTTGTTGCCTCAATGTTTTTTAGTTAGGCAGCAGTTTTGTTTTCTTCACAGCTTTGTGCAGCATAGAGGTTACTGGTTTTAACCAGTAGATAGCACGCCATCTCTTTGAAAGAAAAAAGAAATGCCCAAGTCAGGTACACTCAGAGATTGGGTCACTGTCGTTCATTGTCAAAAGTGAGCGGCACAGGCCATCACACTGGTCCTTGCCGGCAGAAGTGACAGGTGAACAGCCCCAGGGGCTTCGGCAGGAGCTGCCTGCCAATCATATTTCCAGGGTACTCAGTGCAGGAAAGACTAACCAAATGATTAAATAAATATAATTTTCCCTCAACTGGCCAGTAATTAAATACACGTGTAATGTATGGAAATGCCTATTTAATAAAGAGATGGTGAAGTTACCATACCTAGGTGGGCCAAATGTGTAAATAAGGTAGTAGGCAATTTCAGTTTGTAGTCTCTTGCCTTAGGGAGAGTCTTTTAATGACTTGATGTGATGCCTTTTACAGTTTATCGCTGATGACATTTTGAGGACACAGAGTTTGTAGAACAAAGAACAATGAAACTAGGGTATTTTCCTGAATGTGGTTTATATGCCCTCCAAGTTATAAGCCTGTTTCAGCAAATAGAAGTAAAGGGCTACTCTATATTATTCTCCCTGAAGGTAAGAAAAAAAAGCCTTTCTTAAGGAGAATAATGTTAGCTACGTGACATTAAACTGGTAGTAATCTAACACAAGAAGTCCATTTTAATAAAGAAAAGGTTTTGCTATTGATATTTACTTCCAATTTTTATTTTATCACTATTTATATCCCTCATTTTTTCTGATCTTTAAGGTATCCGAATGTTTCCAAATTACCTATATATGTATGTTTACCTATGTATTAGAAAATCACACTGTATCATCTCTGCAGTGGCCCTAACTTGGAGCTTCAAGTAATCCTAGATCCACTTGGCCCTCAGCTTAGTGAATGCCTAGAGAGTACAAACAAAGATCTTGAACTTGGCTTATTTGTTGATTTAAGGAAAGACAATCCCAACTGCTTTGGAGGGGTGCCCTGGTATTCTCAGGTAGTGTGGATTTCTGCAGGACTTATGTCATTTGTATGTCTCAGTCTTTTAAAAGGAAAGGTTTTTTGCTGTCTCTGCAAAGAAGAAATGGGAGTACAGCTGAAATACCTGTGCAAGTGTATGTGTATACAAATAGACATAATTTTTGACAAAAGAGTCTTCACAGAATTGTATATTTATATTAAATTATCTGTAGATACAGTTTTAACAGAAGTACAGCGAGCATTCTGATAGATAGTACATAAATGGACTCTGTAATCACAATTGAGTCATATCACAACCTGCTACATTGTGTGATATGTTCAAAGACTATTTGGACAGTCCTGATCTTTTAAAACTCCGTTGTATTGTGTTACTTTACAAACAGATTCAGCATTGCCTCCCACTCATCCTTGTATTATAGCAGGCTCATCAGGGTCTATTCCAAAGAAAGTTATCTATCTTTGCAATGGATAGAAAATAAGGAGAATGAAACCTAAATACTCCTTCTGGTCTTGGTGTGATCAGGAATTGATAGTGGTAATAGGCAACTACCTGGAAGAGTACTTTCCAGCTTTGTCTGACACAGTCATGGCAGGGACAATCACCAGAAGTGAGATTAGTGTAGAATCTATTCAATACAGTCATTGAGTACTTGACCAAAATCTATTTGTGTTAATAATAGATATCAAAATGTATGCCCGGTAACCCCCACAGTTATTAGTTATGTGTTGTTATTAATCAGACAGGTGGAAATATTCTGCTGTCCAAAACGTGAATGTCTGGTCTGGAAAACAAAAAAACCCAAACCCCAGCTCCATTAAATAATAAAGTGATTTAAAGGGGAAAAAAAGGTACTCATACTATTAAGAACATTTTCTTTGAGAAATTTTCTAGTCCACCACAGCCAAAGCTGAGTCACTGAGTCATGCCCAGTAAACAGGAAGTTTACTGCTGGAGTTATGTTCTCCATAATGGTTTCACAAATCCTAGTACTCCTCCACCCTTGTTTTTCCAGTGTAATAAGTGATGAATAAGTTAGAATTGCCAGAACACGCTGAGTATTGCATTGCAAAATTTGTTTAACTAGCCCTACAATAATTATTAGTAGTTAATAGTTAATATTTTGTCTTGTGTATTCTGTGCATATGGCAGAAACTAAGTAGTCACTAAAACTAGCAGCAGTCATAAATGCTATGTATTGCATCAGCTGCATTTCCAGATCTTCGAGGTCTGTAAGAGAGTATGAATTTTCTCACTGGAAGATGAGATACTGCACCAAACCTCTTTTCAATATGTGTTAATCAAAAGTGGTAATTTGATGTGGTTTGTTATAGTTTACTCTTCCACTTTTGTTTAAGATGGCAGGATGACAGGACCTTGAAATAATGATTGCAGCAAGGTTTGCTGGTACCCTCCACGAGCAGATTTGCTTCTGGTCTCATAACTTCATGTTCTAGAGGATCTTGCAGTTTTTGCATTTCCACTCTTTCCTACCTTTTCATTTTTATTTATTTATTTTTCTACTCATTTTCATTTTCTTTTCACTGAGGTCCCAATTTGTTCTCTTTGTGTAATTGCTCTTGTTCCTGACAATCTTTTTAGTCCCAAACCTTACTGAATCTGATTAGATCACACAAAAGCAGGCAACTTTTCTTTGTAGAGTTCTCAAGTGCTGATGCTGCCCCATCAATTGAGTAATTTGAATCAGAATGGTACTGCATGGAAAATATATAGGTAGACATTACCATTGACCTACCTGGGAATTTCAGCTGAGTGGAATAGGAAAGCTAGCCAGTGATGGGCTAGCGGAAATACTGTTCTAAAAGCTAAAGCTTAAGTGCATAAGGCACAGAAAGTGATGCAATGACTTTGAGATCAATCTCAAAGGAACCTTGATTGCTCCTTTCTTCCATGTATCCCCGTACCTGGCATAGCACTCGGGACACCACAGCTATCAGTTCCCAGTGCAGTTGTGTCACTGGCACACTTGGTAATTTTGCTCCACCAACAGCTCAGTTACCATGTGTATGATACAACATCAGTGATGAAGTGTGATGCACTGCTTGATAAGATGTCATCCTCTCTAAAGATTTTTTATTTGCTTAACAAATAATATTCCTTCCACTGCAAGCTTAAGCAGGAGGATGGAAAGGGGTAAGAAAAATAATTTATAGCTGCACATAACCAAAACAAAGATTTTTCCCTTTCTTGCAGCTCAAATCCAGTTAAACTAGTCAAGCGGCTGTTTCCTTGCCAGCAAAGGCTGGCTGAGCCCTAGCCTTGGAGTGTACATCCCAACAAATCAAATGGTTTGCATTATGCAATAAATCTGTAGGTATTTGTTGAAGTCTAATTCCACTGTCCTTGAAATGCTCCACTGAACTTTTAAGATTTTAATAACCTCTCGTTATTAGGAATATTAATGTCTCAGCTTAGATGGTGGACTGTGGAGGGTTAATTTCTATCCAGGTCAAAGATCAAAGGTTCAGTCAGCTGTCATGAGATTATGAAAGAGAACAGTAGAGACCTCTGAATGACCCTCTTTAAAGCAGATAAACTTGCAAAAATGTTTTAGACAGTAATTTTATGTCCAAAAATAAAAAAGATAATGTAATTTCTGTCTGCAAAAAAATGACTGCACCATTGGTTTCTCTGTGCATCTCTCCCTGCTACTTAATCCTCACTGAGTTATGATATAGGTTATCAGAGAAATGGATGTACAAATACAGTGTTCTTTGGCAACACATGACCTCGATCATAGTTTAAATGTGCACACAATAGCCAGCAAGCTGGCAGTTTCATGTATCTTCCAGTCCTTAGGAAAGCACCCACAGTTTTCTGAATATCTGAGCTGCGATAGGCAGAATAATTTCCATAACAAACAGTTCCAGTGTCATGTACATGACTCAAGGGAGGCTGAAGCCTCACCACTGACTTCAGCTGAGCTGTGTCTTTTTACACAAATCGAGGTACTGGCCTGTGACTGCCAAGAGAATCAAAAGTCCACAAAATATGTTGCTTTTTTAACTATTTGTGAACATTATGGGAAGAGAGAGGAAAAATTACTGCCAAAGGATTCTAAGGAAAAGATTCATTTATTATATTATTTTTAGAGTGGCACAGGACTTCATAGAAAGATTAATCAGAAATATCACTTAAACCATGGGAGAGAGTAAGCGTAAGACTTTTTGAGGGAGATAAAGTGCTCTTTTCTTAAATTTTTTGGTTTTTTTTTTTGTTATGTAATGACAGTGTTTTCCTGTTTACATCATTATAAATAGAAATGGTGTAAGTAAAGTTGTCTTTTTCTGTCTTTTAAATAAGTTGGAGATTATGAAAGCATGCTTTGTTGGCTCATTTATTTTCTTTTTTTTAAAGTAAGTTTATTAAAACCATGTTTTGAGCATGTTATCATAGCATCCCTTCTCTTTTGTAAAACATCTGTCACATTGATGAATTGTGACATGCACAGGTTAGAACAGGATAGAAAAGTCCACAATCAATAAAACAAATAGAATATAGCTTTCTCCATCTCTACTTCAGTACTGTCTCTGAATTGTGAGGTGAGTAAAGGAAATTCTCATTTCCTGACTCTTCTGGGTAAGGTTGGCCCCTCAGCTTCAAGGTTCTATGCTCATATTTGGCACATTCATAGGCATGGAAGAAAAAAGTGCATTTCACTTAATATTATCTTCTGTTTGTATTGTCTGTGTTAGTAAAGACTGAACTGAAAACAAACAATGCAACAATATGAATACAAGGGTTCTGGCTTGATTTTCCCAATTAAATGAAGCAGCCTATGTCTGTGTGACACATCTAAAGAGATTACTACACCCTTAGGCTTAGAGGCCCCTAGGTAGGATGAGCTTTTGAAATACATAAGCTGCAAAGGAGCTAAAACATTGTCATGTAAAATGAATTTTCAAGAAGTGAAGTAACTTCTTATCACAGGTGCTGTTTTAAGGTCCATATTTACATGCAGAATAAACTCAGATGACAGTCTGTTCATCTCGCTTTCTGGTATTTGAGGATTTATATATTCCTCCAGGCTTGTGAATAAATTTTGACTTGTGTGAATGAGTAATAAAAAGATAGAAAAATCATCATTAAATAAACCTTTAAAACACTACAGACAGAGTGATTTAACAAAGCAGGTGCTTTCTCTTTCATATACAGGCCTAGCATGACTCTGGCCAAGTCAGCTGTTGGATAAATGCCAAAGCTCATTCAAGATTTGGGGTTTCTAACGACAGCTCTACAGTATAAAATGGCTTTTTTAGCATGTTTATCTATGAAAGGAAATCTAATTTGACGAATCTACAGAGCAGGCCATGTCTTGGAAGAGACTAGAATCCAAGTACGGGAACTGGTGTGGCCACTAGAGCTTTCTAGCAGCCCAGCGAATGATCTTAGAAAATCTTGTGAAGAGATGCTCTTTCCAAATCTGTGTCCTTTCCAGGTTTGAAGTGGAACTGAAATGTTTCTGCAGGCATAGAAAAGGACGACTTAGAGATGAAGTTTGTTGCTTGAGATCATGATACCATCTCTAAGAGATGGTGTTAAAGGACTCTTCGCTGGGTTAGAAACTGGTGTATCAGAAACGGTGTGACCAGCAGGAGGAGGGAGGTGATTGCGCCCCTGTACTCGGCACTCGTGAGACCTCACCTTGAGTACTGTGTCCAGTTTTGGTCACCATAGTACAAGAAGGACATTGAGGTGCTGGAGCGGGTACAGAGAAGGGCAACGAAGCTGGGTGAAAGGGCTGGAGAGCATGCCCTATGAAGAGTGGCTGAGGGAACTGGGTTTGTTTAGTCTAGAGAAGAGGAGACTGAGAGGAGACCTCATTGCCCTCTACAACTACCTAAAAGGAGGTTGTAGCGAGGCTGGTGTTGGTCTCTTCTCTCAAATTAGTAGTGATAGGACGAGGGGAAATGGCCTCAAGTTGCGTCAGGGGAGGTTTAGATTAGATATTAGGAAGAAATTCTTCACTGAGAGGGTAGTTAGGCACTGGAATAGACTGCCCAGAGAGGTGGTGGAGTCACCATCCCTGGAGGTGTTTAAAGAATGAATAGATGCAGTGCTTGAGGATATGGTGTAGTGGTTAGAGAAATGCTAGGAGAAAGGTTGGACTTGATGACCCTGGAGGTCCTTTCCAACCATAACGATTCTGTGATTCTGTGAAAAGGTGTGCCAGTATAGATTCTTGTTGATTTCAGCTGAGTTTACGTGACCTAGTGTGGGCATCTTTTTAATGGCAATGTTCCCCTTTATTTCTGCTGCTGACAAACCATGTATTTTAGCTTGTACTACTGCAGCTACACTTTACAGCAGGGAACAGCTTTCTTTTTGTAGCTGCACATTGTGAATAACAGCTTTATTTGGTGCCAGATGAGATGCCCTGATTTGTGAGCTTTCCATAAACATATCTGAATTGTTCAATTTCTTTCTCATTGCATAATTTCCATCTTGGCCTTCTGCCTGCTGATATTCGCATAAAGAGTGCATTCAAGTCATTTACAAAAATGCTCTGAAACTCTTTGAATGTAGCCTGCTATCAAACATAACAGGATTGTTTGATTTTTGTTATTTATGTGTAATGTAAGTACTATTCACCATTTTCTTTTAACAGCTACTTTAGCAGTCATCTTGCTGTAATGAATGGTAACAGGAAAAAAAAGAAGGGCATTAGAAGTTACCTGCTTAAACAAATGTATTCCATGTTCATGGCAGAATGTAATATTGATTGTTATTTATAGACTTGTTTTAATGCTTTTTGTGTTTGAGGAAACAAGCAAGATAGCTCACTATTTTCTCTTTCTTCCTTTTCTTTCATGTCCTTTCAATGTGGTGATGGATTCCTAACATGGGTATGTGAACTGCTGTGCAAATGGCTTGCCTTTGATATAACCGTAATAGGTAAGTGAATAATATCAAATTATTACAGTACTTTTGCTGCAATGTATTTATTTAAAATTTAGAATGTGAAAGAATTAAAATGAATTTCCAAAACAGCACTGAAAACATGTTTAGTATTGAGTCTAGCAAACAGCAGATTGTGTTGGTAAAGGTGGGATCAGCCTAATTCTTCCTTTTGCTAGGGAAAATGTATCTTGCAATATTTTGGCCTCAGTGTTAAGATAAATTTAGCACCTGCTCAACTAACTGCATTGTAGCATTTATTTAATTGTCATGGTTAATCCTGAAGAAAGAGTTACAATGGAAAAAGAATTACTTGTCTTTGAGAGTGCATTCTATAGCCAAGGAATGAGATGAAAAAGAGTGAAAAGAAGCTGTTTCTTCAGCCACTAAATTACTGGAGTTTTGCATTATCAATGGTATATATATATATATATATTGAGCTGTAAAACTCTTTATGAATGTGATTGAGAAAGATTAGCAAAGCAAGGTACATGGATGTGAAAAGCTGTTTTCTGAAGTCAGTCTGTCCAGTGGGTAAGTGTCCATTGTGTACCATAGTTACAGTGTCTATTAACTATTATTTTATAGTGGTAAATGTGGCAATATAGATAATAGCAAAATGTTCTTCCTGAGGATGTAGACACTTAGTAAGATAACTCTGTGTCCAGACAACTCTTGAGATAGTCTTTCCTGCATGTATAGCAGAATGATGAGAATATGTATTTAAAAAAAAATTAATGCTTTACTTCATACTAAAACCTTCCAATGAAAGATTTTAAACTGTCATTTGGTGTTATATTACCTATTAGTCTGGCAAAAGTTTTCTTGTAGATATGAACTCTCTGTGTATTTGTGTAGTTTTATTTTGGCTCTTATAGAGGGAGGGGAAGAGTGCTGGGGCTATTTTTACATCTAAGTTGGCCTTTCAAGCTGAAGTTGCACTGATATTCTCACTCTCAAGCCCAGGCTGTGTCCTAACCTGACCGTGTAGGACCTGACTGCCTTGTCAAGAAGGATCAGGAGAGGACCCTGGCAGGCACTGGAAGGGTGACCTGCAAGAAGAGCATGTGCATGCTTAGTTCCAACTGAGTTTAACTGATTGTTAAAAATGTGTTTCTTTAACATTTCTTTGCTGTTGCTGCCACTTCATAGCTGAGATAAAGGATTGCAATTTAAATATGGGAGCAATAGCTCTGGAGGTTCTCTCATTTGTATATTCTCCAAACATGGAGAATAAATGTGTCCCCATTATGGCAGTTAGAGCAACATGACTCTGGGCAACATTTCTGCAGCTGCACACAACCAGCTGCAATATAATGCTGTGTGATACAGATACTGTAACAATCTCCTGAATTTTTTAGACTACATCAAGGAGAAAGATGGGAAAACAGAGCAATCCTCTTGCTGAGATTATGGTCTCAAAAATATCAGTGTTTGTTGTTGTTGCCGATAGCAAAATTTTGTCTGTTTGTTGCTAGGGTCTCTCAATTAGCACACTTATTGCATAATATTTGCTTTGCCTGTTTTCTCTAGGTAGCCAGCATTGGGCAGAACAGATACATCAGTTTATGAGAGAAGTTAGGAAGGAAAGGATATCCTTTAGCATACTGTGACAGGGAAAGCCAAGAAACTGTGTAAAATCTGCTAGCTGTTAAGCAGATAGATTATTTTGCTGGTTTATACCAGCCAGATGTGCAACTTCTTTCTGTGTATTTGGTATATGTAGACACAAAGAAAGAAGACTTGAGTGTATTGTACTTGTCCCGGTACAGTGCAATTACTCACATTTTTTTAATTGAAAAACCTGACACTACTGTACTTCAGACTGGAGTTGCAGGGTTCACCAGGGAAAGAACAGCTGGCTTCTTTATTAGATTTTATGTCATACATAAGGAGGCCATGCTTCCCATTGCCAGAGTGTAAAAGAAAATGAAAGCTCTGGGCATCATTAAAATCTTGGAAGTGTAGTATGTGTCAGTTCCATTCCCACAACACCTGGATCACAAGCTTAGTGTGAGGCTACTTAGCAAACAAACCCAGACTGTTTTCTACACTAAAGATTTTTCGCATTAAGTTTCCAGTAACTTTCTACTTAATTCAGCAATATTGTTGTGGGTATTGTTGTACTTCTGGAGGGTACTGAAAAAGGAAAGTAGGCAACTGTAGAAAACAACTGTTGTATGTACATCTCAATATCTTTTCTTCCATGCACTGTGAATTAACACTAGCAAAAAATATAATTAGAAAAAAATACATGCTTTGCTCCAAAGAGCTAAGAGAGAGATATCTCTAGATTTGTTACTTCGTATTTTTGCATTTTCACACGTTCTAGAATGCAATGCATGTTTCAGGTCTTGAGTCGCAGAGTTCCACCCTCACCATGAGGTTTGCCAAACTAGATGGCTTAATAAAGAGGGAGAATTGACGTGGTCTTCTTTTGAGTCTCGTAGATCTGAAAGACTACAAATTACAGAGTAGAAAGAAGTCAGACTAACTCTTTAGTAGGTTTTGTGCAAGATGATGACACAGGTTGTTATGCCAAGATTGAAAACAGTTATGTGGTAATGTGACTATTTCAGGAGAAATCAGTGACTTCCATCAGTGTTCAGAATGCTCAGTGAGTGTATATTAAATAATGTAGTTTCCAAAATTGTCTACAGTTCCTATCAACAAAACAAATTAGCTACGTAACTAGAGAAACTGTTAGCAAGAACAGGAAAGTGTTGTTATGTTTCTACATCTTAGAATCCTATTTATTCTCTGGGGTGCTTTTTGTGGAGAATGTAGGATTGCAAAGAATGGTTAGACAAAAAAAAAAAAAGACCCTTATACTTTAGAAGTGTGCATAAAACAGTGTCGATAAAAGTAATTTTTTCAAAAGGGGAAGTTGCAGTGGAACAGATACTTAAAAAAAGGACCAGTTATTGGTTCATTGTGATCAGAGGCATCATTCTGAGAAAATAATAGGAGAGAACAGGAAAACTGGGGAAAAATTGTAGAATTCATAAATTAGGCAGGGTCGGAATAGATTGATTAAGCTTTTAATGTCACAAGAGGACTTGGGAAACTGGTTGAACAGTCAGAGATGGCAAGTCAGAAGTGATGTTAAGACTGATCCTGTTTGAAGAGAATTTGTGGGGCCAGTTGAAGCTTACTGAAGCTAGGGACGTGTTCAAAATGTTTGATGTTTATTGACATGGTTTTTTTCAAGCAAACATTTTTTATTTCTATAGTCCTCCTGTTTCCTTCCGTTCAGTGTACAACACAAATTAAAAGACTTTTTAGTAGTAGTACTACTACTACTTCAAGTAAGAGCAGTCTGAGAATTACCATCTTTCTCCTCATAGTGCATTCTAGCTCATGTCATGGCCCAGCAGTTCAGTCCCATAACAAATTTGTAATTGGAGCAGAACTTAGGAGCCTTTGTGCTGATGTGCTGCTTTTTGATTCCTGGGTCATCCGATAAGATAACCATTTCCTTCTGGTTATGCCTCTTATTTCCTGTGGCTTGAAGTTCTACTGGTCTTACACACTGGAATTTCTGTAATTCACTTTTATTTATATATGTGTATATATGTACAGATGTGCATGTACATGTTTGCTTTAGTTGCAAAGTGTACTATACATCAGGAGCATGTTGCAGAGAGACATTGAAACATTAGGAGTCATGTAGTGTTGACTGCCAAGAGATCACTTGTTCTTACCTTACAGCTGAGTCCTCTTTCTCTTTTCCTTTCTGCATGTATTGTTTTATTTTGTTTTCCAAATAGTGTTTTAGATAGGTTACCACTTAGCAGACCAATTGCTTGCTTCTTGGTAACTGTAGTCCTCATAAATAATTTATGAGGTGCCAAAATAGTTATGAGTAAGAGCATTGAAACCTATTGGCTTTCTGCAGCAGTCTTAAATGCTGTTTCCTTCCAGAGCCACACATGATTAGCACCATGAAAATTTAGTGAGGAAGATGTAATAATCCCCTTGAATGACAAGCATCAGATTTCTAAAAGTCTGGGCAATGTTATACCTTGTGAAGACAATAAAAAACATTTCCTGTCCTCAGGTGAGAAGTTGTGATGCTGAGACTTTGTTTAATATGAGGGACTTCATCTGGATCAGCACTTTATATACATGAGTTTTATCTGGAAAGTTAGAGCAGTAGTAGAAGCAGTAAATAATGGATTAGTCTTCATGTTTTGATACATGCGTGTGTCTATATAAAGATACTTTCCAACCATTTCCCTCCAGTCATGTCTGCATGCACTTTTCTGTTCATCATAGGAAAGAGCTACCAGAAGTGCTGTAAAGACTTCAGTTTCTAATTAAGGAAATATTGGTTTGCAATAAGCTGAACTAACATTCATAGCATTCCAACTAATCCACAGGAATATCTGCTACTGATGCTCACACTGTTTTGAACACATGATACGTGGCACGAGGAAGCTTATTTGATTTGATTTCACCAGCCTGAGTATAGCAGGTGCAGTCATGGAGTCACTGTGGAGTTACTAGTATGTTGCAAATTCACAGCCAAGTCTTCTGGGCTATAATGTCTTCATTTAGAAAAACACTATCAGATATAAGAAGGTTTTATGAATAATTTTGATCAATCTCTCCTATCACAGTTTTCTCTAGTCTGTTTCTCATTAATGGTCAATTACAACTTATATCAGCATAGTAGATCTCTGCGAACTCCCACTATTATTTGTTTTGTATTTTACTGACATCTATATTTAAATGTTTAATGCTCTTCATTATGCTTTCAGGATTGGTAACAACAGGCCATCAATGTAAAGCAGCTCAGTGTCATTAAAACTAAGCTACTAACTTATGTTGATCTAAAATAGACTTGAAGATGCAGATGTTGTTGCCGTTGTTTTGCCCTCTCTGTATTGCGTTTCAGTCTGTTTCTTTTGAACAGTGCATATTTTTAAAGCCAAATGGATTAAAGCTCAGAGACTTTATTAAACATAAGCTGTTCAGCGGGCTTAAATATCTTGTTAAAACTGTCATATGGAAAGATGACTTCTTTAAAATAAAATAGAATTATTTTCTTGATATTAGGTGAGATGAAATTTAGGAAAATATTGATACATCTACATAATAATTCTAAATGACAAGCAACACTAGGGTCTCTCAAAATAAATAAATGGAATCTGAATTTTGGTCTGTTCTATGATTGAAACTGTCATTGTGTTTAAAGAAAACAAACAGGGAAGAAAAAAATGTCTGGAAAGTTTTGACTAACTCACTGTGAATTTGAAAGAGAAATGCATTTGCATTTCTACATGGAATATATATTTCTGTATTTCTATTTGCAATAGTTCTATTTTGAGAACTAGTATATTGTGGTCAAAGTAGGGTATAGAGGAACTTAAAGGACAAAGGCTGTTTCAGAAAGCCAGAAAACAGAAATAGCAGGAAGTGAGTTCGTGTCTGCCTCCTAATAAAAGATGTATAGTTTTCAAACAAACCATTGGAAGTGCTCTTGAAACGTACAGTATGACCATTGCAGCATGCACTGCATACATAGCATACTGGTGGTAACTTCTTTAGAAGATGATCTTTTCCCTGAAAGATTTTTTTCTGTGCATAAAATGGGCACGTAATTAGCAAATTACTATATGCCCTTGCCTTAAAAGACAGCAATAAGCTATCCGTGCTGTTTTTATAGACACTTTGTAGACACCTGAAGAATAAGCCATTTGATTTCTTCAGTGAAAGTGCAGCTGGCATGGAGAGGAGCCACTGGTTACATAAGGCATACATAAGCATACCAAGATAGCAGATTTAGATTTGGAAACCTTAAAAAAACCTGATCACCATTGTTTCGGCTTTGTGATGTTCTTCTGTGTTTAAATAGTAGGGGGAGAGATACTATTATGTTGGAGTATGCTCTTTGTTACATTTCTAGGTATAATAGTACTCAGCGAGAGAGGCTATAGCATGGCAGAACCACATAGCCTTGCCTGTCTGCTATGTGTCACCTTGCAGCTAAATTATTTTCTTTGCCCTGCCCTGAACTGTTTTAAAATGTGGGGAAATCTGGGCTTCTGGACTTTCTGATATGAATCCAGGGGCCTGGTAGCCCTAGCACTACAGGGGACCAGAGGACTTCTGTGGAATATATTATTCTGTAAAATTATATATTTTATAGTTGTTATTTTTCTGTAACTAAGCTCATTAGCTTTTAGATTTTTTCTTCAGTTCTGTGAGAACAGAACACTTACATTAACATCATCTTTCTGTGATGTTAATACCTCAATATTTTTCCCATTAAAAATGTCCTACCTCACCATCTATAGAAGTTATTGAGAATGTAATCAGTCATTAAAATGCATGTTTTCATCTCACTGATTTTTTAGATGGGAGACTTGACATTTGCATTCAATTTGATCACACCAAATTAGGTGCATATATAGGCTCTTGGACTGATGGGATCCTGTGGCATGAACCTCTTTCAGCTCCAGAACCTTTTTTAAAGAAAAAGAGGGATAGGTTCATATATATATAGCAGTGTGTAAAGCAAATAGTTGTCGAATGGAACCACCAGATTTTAAAAGAAGTAATAAACTGGTATAGACTAATAAGTAATAACTGAGACTTTGGCACCTTTTTTAGATGAGCAATAAAAAGAACATTCAACATGAAAAATTAGAGGTGTTATGGAGATGTTGAAAGTGATTTTCTGTTTCTTACTGAGGGATTATGAGAGAGATGAAGGATTCCAGTCTTTGAGAACCAGAGATAGTAATTTCTCTAGCTCTATGGGACATACTATGCTTACAAGCGAAACTGTGTCTAATAAAATCTGAGGCTGAAATATTACCTCTGGCTTCCAGAACTTTATTCCTTTTATCCTCTCAAAGGAATGCTACATTCCAGTTAACCATTGGATTTCCAGCGTTCAACAGTGCTTGACAGTTATTTGCAATATATCGTCTGTGTATTCTTGTGTATGTATGTCTATCTGCAGGATTTTTCTGAGAGCAGGGATGGAGAGGGAGAAATGTTTCTTATCTGTAAAATTGAATTATAATCTATATGAACAACCTGCAACACAGAAAAGCCTTGCTGTAAGTGTTAACTATAATATTTCCTTCCCAACATTTTTGTTAATGACACTATGAAATCATTAATGAGTAGTAGTATACATATACAGCATATATACTTGTTAAAGGGTCATAGGAATGTCAGACAGTAATTCTCCAATTGTGATTCTTCTTTGTGTACTCAAGCATTTTTTTTGTAGATACACACAGATTTTAACCTCCCATGTTGACAGAAAAACAGGAAACCTGCAGGGGTAACATCAAGAACATAGAAAGGACATTAAGGCTGCAGTCTGTTTACTAGGCATATGTTCTTCCTGGCTTTGCCTGCTTTGTGTAAAACGTCTTGCAAAGGACATATTCCAGTACTGAGCTATCTGAAATGTGAAAATAATTGCTTAATTTTGAGACAAATGTAATACATGTATCCTCAACTCATGCTATTTTGTGTCCTGCCATCTTTTCCCTTCCATACATTTCCTTTCTAATTTTCTTTCTTTTCTGAAATGTGGTTAGAAATAGCTTGCATGAGTTTTTAGTGTCATGCATTTTTAAGGTGGGTTTACTAGGACAGTGTGTTACAATCGGAGCACCTTCCTCTGTAAACATTTCAGAAGGTGTACTGGCTGTGGAATTACTGAAGTGCATTATCACCATCTCTCAAGGATTACAACTACGTTTGAATTACGCTCTTTGTTTTTGAAGCCACAGCCAAATCTCACTAAACTCAGCTGAAATGTATGCTTGTAGGTCAGTTTCCCGAGGCCAGTTGCTTAAGGCAATCTTAGCTAAGGACACACTTGTGGGAATTGCAAAATCATGGTCTCCGAAGTAAAATGCTTCTGAATCTGTTGTTGCTTCAGTGAAGGCTTTTTACTTAAATTGGTTATGAATAAGTTAAGAATATAAACTGAAGCAGACGTGGAGATAGAAAAAAAAGGAGCCTTTAAAGCAAAGTACATAGACTTTAACCAATTTGGGTCTGGTTTAATCCCAAAGTACATAGACTTTAACTAGTTTCTGGTCTTGTTTAATCATTATTGTAAGGACGGTAGCCACAATTTGCTTTCCTTCAGGGTACTCAGTTCCATTGCTGGAGGTGCTGCTTTAAAATTGTTATATTCTTTGTTTGTGTTTGGATTCTCTTCTCCTTCAGATTTGTTGCCATGAAATGCGTAAGAAAAAGACAAGGGCACCCTATAACAATTTTGCAGTCATTTTCCACAGTTGAAAATGCTTGTTAATATCACAGTGGCAGTAAAGAATTAAGACCTCCTTTAACTGCTTATTTTTCAACCCTGCATTGTGTATGTGACCAGCCTTTGTTTCAGAGCCCACCCACCTTAGGGTTTAGAGAGACGACAAAGACAAGGTACAACATATAGTCAATAATACTAAATGCAGAAGTGTGCTCTTCATAAATTAATTTAAAATTTCCAAATGGAAGAGAACAGCTTATTTTACTTCTTCCTTCTCTCCTGGAGTTGTAGACCTTGCTTTAAGACTCTTCAACTACATTTTTCTTTTTCTTGACCTAGCTAAATGGATATTTTATATCCCATGGAAGAAAGATCCCTTCTAAAAAAACAAAAACAAAACCCAAACTTGTTCCTAATTTATGGTAGTATTCTGAGAAAGGAAGGGGAAGAAATGGTGGAGAAGAAAGGAGGCTGGGCTTTTTTCTCCTCAAAGATTAGAAATAAAGCACTAGATTTTTCATAGTTCAACTGACGAATTTATTTTAAAAGGGATGAAAGCTCTGTAACTTTTTTTTAGTGTCTTGAATTTATTTAGAAACTGACTGAATTAAGAAAGATTTTGATGCTTAAACGTAATGGAGATTTTTCTGCAGTAATTCTATATATTTATTGTACAGTGCCTAAATAATGAATCAGATGTGGCACTTTGTTGGAGTAAGTGCATAATTAAAGTGCAATATGTAATAATCCTAGACCTTTTTCAGTGAGAAAAAAACGTAATCCACAGATTTGTCTTAATTGTAAGAGGAAAGAACTGAACACAGAAAACTCTTAATTAGACCTTTCTAATGCTCTTTTACCAGGTTTTTTAAATAGATATGAACAAACTACTGATTTATTTATTTGGCCCTTCATTTTACACTTTTCTAATATAGAAATTAACTTATCTTGCAATGCAAGTAATAATCATGTTGGACATCATCATTAGGGAACTTTATAATTCACTTATGGAATTCTTGATTACTGTTATAGTTTAATAGGCAATAAACAGTGACAGTTACTTTATTTATTGACAGCCTTAAGAGCGAAATTGCAGGGAAGTATAAAGGGTATTCTGCAAATGTATTATCTCCTTACTGTTCAGCTACACCTGGAGAAAGGGTGCATCTGAGAGATGTGTATTTTGATGAAGTAAGCTGCAGAAATTACAGCTTCAAGCAGTGTTGCTGCAGGGAAAAATTGGCAGAGAGGGCACCAGCAAAGGTGACCTGATTCACCTCTGGCCAGCTGAACTCCCTCAGGGCACTAGCAAGACCTCATCTCCAGAAGGGGTCAGTGCATACCAGGTAGAGCCTCTGCAGACAGAGCTGCAAGTGGAGGGAGAGAGCTCCAGAACGGTGGACTGTATTGCCTTTTGCAATACCTTCTGCCTGTATAATGATAATGTCCTTATCAATTTCACAGTGAGGAGGGAGAGTATATACTTAATCAGGCCGGAGGCTTTGGTTATGGCTTTCTGATGCACATGCGTGATCTCTATGCAGAGACAGTTGGGGGAGGCTCAGATTAAGATGAGTTATGTATCTAAATTCTCTTTACAGTCAGTAAAGCCAATGAAGCCAAGAAAACATCTTAAAGCAGGCATCTCCTGGCTGTCTTACTGAATCTTTCTAGACTCTTTGACTATATTAACTACATCTTGATTGACTGTCATCGGAGCTCAGATGGGACTGATCTCACATGCTGATCTCAACTTCTAGCTGTCTATATTTTCCGCTGAATCTCATCAGCTGACTTTTACAGTGGGATTCAGTTGCCTTAGCACAGGCTATTATTTATTAGTAGTACTATTTTAGAAGCTATCACATATTCACTTCAACTTACATCTACTCAGGAGTGGTTTTCCCTTAAATCATATCTGCCAGACATATGCAGATGCCTTGGAGACCCTCAGGCATCTAAAATGGTACTAGGCACCCATATTTCAGGGAATTCTATGCCAGCCTTATTCTTTTACTAGTAGTTGCAAAGACATAGTAGCAAAGTAAAAACTAACTCATCATTTCTGGTTTTGTAAGTTACAAATGCAAGTGTATCACTGTTGTTTTACTGAAGATGCTGGGTCTTTTATATAAAAGAGATCATGTAATTTGTAGGTATATGAATTTAAAGAAAGACTAATGTATCATTACTAAAATAGTCCATATTGGTAAAGATATCATAGGAAATAATAATTCTTTTAATCAGAGGTGCTCGCAGACACAAGTTGAGGAACAAGTAGCTGAGAAACCAGAGCAGAATTGGCTACCTGTATTGTCCTCCAGCATCCTTAATCAGCAATGAAAAGGTTATAGTAATCATTTCTCCTAAACAAAGACTAACGGCATCCTAGGTTAAATCGTAAAGAGTTATGATCAGGTCAATAGGAAAAACTATGGTAGGTTTCCCTCTGCAACTGGTGGCTGTCCCAAATGATATGTTAAGCCTGCTTTTGTATAAAGAAGTACAAATTGGGCAAATGTTTGCAGGACAAGTACAGAAATCATGAATTTCTCTATATATGCAGGGACTTAGCTCTGTGGGAAGGATGAAGCTTTAAGCTCCCAGTATATTTGAATGGAATGAGGCTGCAGATGTATTTATTCACAGTGAATAGATATGTAAAAAGGCATTCTAAAATCATTTTTGTCAGCTCTCTTGGAGCTAAACAACAACAAGTAGTGTATGAGCACTGAATCGGCTACATGGAGACCTGTTTTCCCTCTCCTCAAAGGGTAACAAAAATTCAGAAATCAGATTCTGGTAGTGCTCAAGAAGAAACTACTGTTTGGGCTCCTGTAACAATTTGGTAGAAGTAGGGTTAGATGTCTAGACATTCTTAATAGATTTTACTTATATGGAATTGGGTTGATTAAAAAGTACAAGGCAACTGTTTTGTTTATTTTTAAGACATACTTGTAGCACCTTTAACTTTTCACCTTTTTCTGGAGCACCACACAAGGATTGATTTTCTGTTGATGCCACTACTAGACAAATTTTCTGAATGTGCACAGGTTCTAGCACCTTTATGATGTTTTTTTAATGCAGTACAATGCAAAAGGAACCTTCTGTTCTTCTGAAGATCTTTTCAAAAGCCTTCTTTTCAGCTTTAGTATGACTGTGCAGAGATGGAGAGAGATTTAAGTAGTCATTCTGATGCTGAATACTCATTTAACATGTTGCAGCTGATCCTGGTGGAGTGCTGTGTACAACTTAAGTATCAACAGTGGGGTTTCAACAAAGCTCAGAGTTGCTGCAAATTTCAGTTCTTGGCAAGAATGTAAATTTTGCGTGTGCCAAGTGTCTGTTATTTAACCAAGCAGAGGATATTGAGTTACTGTAGCAGAAGCAAGATGTATGATTCATGTTTGCATATCCTTCTTCAAAACAGAAACAAAGAGATTTCACTTTTAACACACCATGCTTCTCTCACTAGCCTTTTCCCATTCACATTGCCATAATTTGGCAACAAAAATACAAGTATTCAATGAGCTGAGTAGCAGAGCATGCCGTCAGGTAGTAAACCAAACTAGTTAAGACCAAAAACTGCAGCAGCATAGTATGCTTTTTAAAGTTGTGGAGTGATACTCTGTGTTGTTAATATTCTGCCACTATCAAAACCAGTTTATTTTGAGTAAGAGTTAAAAAAGCAGTATTTACAAAGCAATAATGAATTTAAATCAGAAGTGTTGTTTTAAACACTTATGCTGGTTTTGGTAGTGATGAGTTTTGATATGCTTAGGGTTGGGGTTTTTTTGATAATTCCTCCTCCTTTTGCTTTTGAGAAGATTACCGTTTCAAAAGATAGATTTGGGGGCAATTTGGATTTGATGCTTTTCCTTTAGCACTTTATCTTAAGACTGCAGTCACTGTCAGAACAGAAAAAGAAAACGTGCTGTTTAACCCAGTTTTGTCAGGGTGCCACTGACCACCACCGATGGGAGCTGTACGCAGGGCAGCATGTGCCCCCATCTGTGTCAGCTCCCTGTGAGGTACTCAGCGATTCACCTGCCAGCTCCCTGGCTGCTGGTCGAACGGTGTTAACAAGCTTCTTAGGACTTGATGAAGTTTCCTGCAGAAATGCTAACCGAGTATTCCCAATTCAGCTATCCTAACTGAGGATGGCTGTTGAGGTCATTCAGCATATAACCAAGTGGGTGTATGGATAATTAACTCTAGGATGGAGATTATTTTTCTTTTCAGCTGAGTTTTCTTACAAAAAACCTTATGTTTCATTTTTGGGGTGACAACTGACATGAATTCAACATAAATATCTCTGGATAAAAGGATGGACCATAATAGTGTAACTTGTCCTGCATGCTCTATGGCCTTCCCCCACTTGAGAAGTATGCATGCAGAAATCACTGTGACCCTTGCCTTGAATCCCTGGTAGCTTTGTGTGATCAGAGAATCATGCAGTTATCTGCATTGCCTTGGTAGGTGCCAGTATATGTCATACGTGAGAATGGTTAACCTGTGGTTCGCCTGTGGTTAACTGACACTGCCATGGAACACAGAAGCATATTAAAAAGTAATGTGTACAGTCTCTTCAGTTCATTTATAGCTATACTACATTCATCTTTACTGCTTTGAATTAAGATCCTCAAGATATTTGAAGGATTATTAGTGGTTCAATAGGGTGAAAAGTGTGGGGTCTGTGTGATAGAATTTCCAGTACTTTGTCTAGCACACCTTTAAAAAAAAAGAAAAAAAAAAGAAAAGAAACAATTTTGAATAATTTGAAACTCCTGGATAATTGTAAAGGTGACTTGACTTAAAATAAATATAACAGTTGTGACTAAATAACAACACTTACTTTGCATCTCATCAAAATTTTGCAGTATTTAATGTAGCATTTTATAGTTCACCTTATCTTCCTGGTTAGCCCGAGGCTTTGGTTCCTAAAATGTTTGTTGCTGACCTTTGGATCTAGAAAATAGGACAGGAAACATAATGAAAACCGGTTTGACGCAGTTTTCGTATTCTATTTCAGGTGAGATCACATGGCGACAAACGGGGGGTGGGAAATTAATGTGGAGATGTTATATTTTATCAGCCATACCGCACTGCTCATGGGCATCAGGTGTCCAGTTTGGGTAAAATGGGCAGCATTTTTCTTTCTGTATACAATTTCCAAATAAAGGATGTCAAGCGTTTGCACAAAAGTTTCTTACTTATTCTTCCATACCTACCTAAAGACTTAGGCTAAAATAATCTGTTCATTGATGTTGCTCTTATAGAGTGAAGCAACCAAAATGATTAAATGCTTTCTGAAGCAATTGAGAAGCAGTATGGAGTATTTCAAAATTCAAAAACGTAAATCCATAGGTAGAACAACTGTGGACATTAATTTTTCATGAAGATTCCCAATGAGTTTTTTGCCAATTTACATTGAAGTTTTGTTTGTCTTTTTCATTACTAATATGTAAAATTCAAGTTAATTCTGAAATTCTTGGTATTGTTTGAAATAAAATGATAACTGTGCTTATTTTCTGAGACTATGGACAGCAGTTACAAATAGAAAAAGAAAAAAAAGTGTTCTGGTTTATTATGTACATAGATGTAAAAAGAGTGGGTCATGGTAGGGCAGAAGTGAAAATTTGCATTCTGGTAATGCCAGAGGATATTATAGTAGGCTTAGTTGTCTAACTAAGATGAAATATATGTTCTCTTTTTTACATTCTGCTTGTGAGATGTTTACATACCAACATTGGCCTTTTTTTTTTTTTTTTAACTTTTGGGGGTCTTTTGCAGGTTCTGTATCATTTTATCATAATAGGCTCCTAAAATAATTTCTGAGGTTAGACTTTCAGTGGGCATGAACTGTGTCCTGGTTTGGACACAGCTTGGATAGGATTAATTTTCTCCAGAAGCTAGGAGCAGGCAACAGCCAGGATAAACAACCAAACCAGCCAATGGGATATTCAATACCATGCTGATGTCATGCCCCCTATATAAGGTTTGGAGAGGGGTGTGGAGTGGGGAGGGTGAGTGAGCAGCCCCATGGTGCTCACTCAGCTCCTGGCTGGTTCTAAACCACTACAAACTGCCAAAGTTCTGATTTGAATCTGTGTCCTTGAATCTGTCATGATGTTGAAGCTGTAAGACATAATTTATTTTTCTTGAATAGTTCATTCTAGGGGGGAAAAAAGCTAATTATATATATCATAGTACTAGGATGTCTGGATTTGGATTCTTTTGGAGGAGCAAGAGGTATTGTTTTGGTGATCGGAACTGCAGAAGAGAAAAGGAAGATGGTTTCAGTAACGCATAAATATGAGGAACTGAAAAATAAAGGAACACAAAGGAGACAAAAGTTGAAAGAAAAAAATGATAAAGAAAACCAGCAGATGGGGATTTTGGGGAAACCAAAGAAGTAACAGAAATAACCATGCTTTGTTTTCATGTACTGGTTGGCCTTAAAGCTGTGTTAGGCTGAAGTGCCCTTTTTATCAGAGCAGTGGGTGTTGCAGAGATTATTTCAGTGGCGAGTCTGTGCAAAGATGAATGTGCTTCTGTTTCCCTCTGCTGATTAGCACAGTCCCAAATGGCAAGTCTGATAAACCCTGGTCTTTTGATGCCCCTTTTTCCATTCAACTCAAAGACTTTGAGATCACAGGGTAATTTTTTTTTTCCCTAACAAGACACTGGTGTTTTCTCCTGAATTCTTCAGAAATCAGACTTTTAAAATACTTAAGATGGTGTTCTTACATTTTCTGTTTCCATGGCATCTATAGGAGGTTTAAAGTATTCCAGGATGCCCTGCCAGCCCTTAAAGCCATTATCAGATTTTCAGTCTCTTGTGTCTCACTTAGATCTTCTGAGGTATATTGCATAGCTGTTTTCAGTTGAGCAACTCTGCATGAGGAGCTCTTAAATGATGCCTTCTAAACTTCCCATATTCCTTTGATTTCACACTGAGTCTATTTTTTGCATCTTACTGACATTTGTCATTCCCTTGAGGCAAGTACTACAGCATATACAACACCCACAGCTAGATAATCACAAGCTTGGACCTGTGACTACTTAAAGCAAAGTGTTTTTAAAGAAAAAACAGAAGAAAGTGTTCTTGTAGTTAGTGCACTGAGATAGCATCAGCAGGAATGCAGCTGTACAGCTACTTTACATAAGGACTGTCTTCCTGAACTGCCAATTTCCCCATTTTTGTTTTTAGATAGCACCTGTCCTAACCTTTTCCTCAACTTGTCCCGAGTCGCTGCAGCACAGTATTCAGACAATTGGAACTGCTGACTGGTGTACTTGACAACTCTGCTCTCTTGCCATGCGTGAAGAAAAAACATGGTCATGTTTGAGGCAGAACTTGTGCCATTTGCTTCAGTGGAGCCAGGCCTCAGACCCCAGGGCAGACAAATCAGAAATTGTGGCTGACTGCTTTGGCGTAACAAAGCAGCAACCTCCCAGCCAAAGAGAATATAGCAAACTTCAAATTTTTACTGTAATGCTGATTTTTTTTTTTTTTAATTTGTACATGCCACAGTTGAATGTAATTACTGAAAGGTTTTCATTTTTAAGAATCCATTTCTGCAGCATATATTTCAAGCATTCCCTCATGAGCTGAAAGTTGAGCAACCAGTAGGTTGCTTGATTGTTATGCAGTGCTAAAGCATTATGTAGTTTTTGTGTGCTAAGGTAATTGTTCTGTTTCATTCCAAAAGTTCATTTAAAATTTAAAAGGAGGATAAAACATAGCAAATAAAAGAATGAGGAGACCAAAGTGTAAGAAAGAGATGATTAGAGTCTCTGACTGGTAGGACTAGAGAATGAAGGTTTCACTTCTCTAAGAGCCGGCAAATCATGGTCCGGGCAGGTGATACTAGAGAAGGAGCTATGACAAAGGCGGTTTGCCATGAAATATGGACAGGCTATGCTAGACAGCCTGTAATTATGAGCAAGTTTCCATGTCTGGCGGCAGTACCCTCTGAAAATACTGCTGCATGCATCGTTTCTTGCCAGGCTGTGGCGCACTGCTCCCTCAGGTGTGCTGGATGACATGCTCATGGCCCCACACTGTGAACCATGGTTCAGTTCTACCAAGCAGTCACTCCGCATATTTATTAGGAAGGACACAAGAGGAGATTTGATAAATCAGGTTGCTTGAGCTGGCAGTGACGTTGTGCATGACAGTGTGGTCTCACAAACTACTGTGGTCGCAAAATGACAGTATTAACAGGAGTTAAGAGCAGTTGTTGCACAAGCTCTGTAGCTATGGAACTGAAGTGTAGATACTTGGTACTGTAGTGCCAGGATGGTTTTAAGTGGTCAGAATTGGATATTATACCATACTTCCAAAACCCTTTCAAGCTTCAGGCATGGCAAATTGCCAGGCTGTGGGCAGCAGGGTCAGGGCTGCTGCAGCGTGGCAGGAACGGTCACCTGCAGTGCTGGCCTGGCTGGGGCCAGTGGGGTGACCTGGCCTTACCACCAGGCCCTGACAGCTTCTTCTTCATGTGTTTTGGATATTTGCTGCCTTTGTAGCATGCTGAGTCCATATGGTATATAAGTGATCTGATCGTATCTATATATAAAGGGTTTTTTCATTTTTTCCAGCTCAGCTCCCTTTCTCAAATAATTTTTGGGGCAATATAGTTGAGTTGTCCCAATATTCCCTGAATTGATTCCCACCGTTTCTAAGAAATGTTAGTTTCTTGTTCATGTCAGCCTCATTGCTGATGCTTCAGCGGGATAATGCTGTAGTTACCGTTAAAAACAAGGCATAAAGGCATTGAATATGACCCAGCATTCAGCAGGAAACCTCTGAAGAGCATGCAACGGTTTACTGGTGTGATTTTGGAAATCTGCTGAGTAGCAGTCCCAGATTTCACCAGATGAGAGGTTTTGCTGTTAAGTAGCACTCTCTGGAAAAGGACAAATAATCATATGATAAGGTCCGTTTGCACTAGATCCTGTTCAAGCAGTAACTGTTATTCACACGCCTACCAAGTATGAAAAAAAGTTCTCCTTCACTTCACTAGAATCAGTCCAGATTTGCACTGAAGCAAATGAGAGCAAAGCTGAAGCAAAATCAGGGCCTGGGCTGTTTGGGTAAATCCATAAACTTAAATAAATAAGACACAGAACAGAAAAAGAATACCTATAATTAAATAGTGTTAAAATATTGTTAAATATTTATGTTATCTTTGTCTTAAACAGGCTTCACCGGTAGGTAGAGCCCTTTTAAACATGGAAAGTTAAAGGAATAAGAAATACGGTTCACTTACTGTGGATGAAATCCAAACCCCATTGGAGTCAGAGGAAGTTCAGCTATTTAATTCAGCAGGGTCAGGTTTCTGCTGTTTGTAATGACCTACTGTATATTTGGACACTTTTCAGTACAAAAATTAGCTTCATTACTTAAGTATTTTTAATACTTGTGAGGATCAACTGCAATCATTCTACAGCTCTTCATATGTGTTGTATGTTCATTTTATTTCCTAAATTATATTATTTCCTGGTAGCCAGCTAGTGAAGAGAGCAATAGGATAAACCAATTCAAAGCAACAATTTAACTGTCTCCAGCACCAGTTTTCCCTAAGTTCTATATTTTATAAGGAAGAAATAGGGCTATTTTGCAACACTGCTGGAGGAAAGCTGGGTTTCTTTCAGTTCTGTAGAAGATACTTGTCTATGGATAATCTTTCTTACTGTATTGAGCATAAATGCCAACTTCCAGTTTGAGCTGGGACATTATCACAGCTCTTCAGAGTATGTCCTTTTACAGCCAGCCTTTTACAGTAAATTGACTGTAAACTGGAAAAAAACTCTCCCAGTATACCAAATGGGAACTGTAAAAATCTTAATGAAGGAGTAAAATTCCTGAAAAGTAACTCTTAAATGGAAGGGGGATTTAGCAGTTCTAGTTAGAATTGCATGTTGATTCATATTGCCATGTTTAGAAAGCTGCTGAAGGGTTAGCTATTGGCAGAATTATGCCTTGCAGGGTTTGAAGTCCACTACCCGATGATCTTGTCTGCATTTGTCATTAACTTGGGCTTTCTCACTGCCAGATACCTCAGTGATACATTTCATTTCCTTCGTACTAATTTTCCAATTTTCCTTTTTTTGGCAAGTGAGCAGTTTTACAGCATCTCAAATGTAATTTCTGCACATACTCTGTGAATTGCCATCTTTAATTTCACTTGACTGTCTCTTTGATGGAATTTTCCCTACACCACAACTGTTTTTATAATTCCAGGTGGGTTATTATGGGCTAGATGGTAATACTTTGGGGGAGGCAGAAGAAGTAGGTGGTATGCATAATGAGAAGGGATTTGAAAAATGCTATTGGTATGGGCACGGAAAAAAAAGGCAGAATATTGTGAGAAGAAGTTGTTACGCCTTTATTTTAGCCTTCATTCAAATACATGAATCCCTATATGTTGGGCTTTTAATGTGATATAGTACAGCTAAAAATACACCAGTGATGTGTACAAGAGGAAGGAAAAAAGGCCTAGCTTTTCCTAAGGGATATAAAGACTCTTAAGTCTTCCCATTTTCTTAGATTCTTGTCATCTGTGCAGTCCAAATTAAATTGGAATAATAAATAAATAATCCACTGTATAGCAGGGCAAAGGTTTCTTCTGTAGATCTGTCTTGTTAGCAAGTGTTACACTTCTCTGTGGAGATGCTTACTGATTCCTGCTGATTCATTATGGCAGGAGTGGCTCGTTAACTCATGCCAGAAATAAGAGTGACAAGTATGGCTTTCTGGTGAAAAAGAGCAGAAGGGCTAAGCCTGACCTCAATGCAGCAAGTATAGATTTTGTTCAGAGAATGTGAGACGCTGACACGGGAAGCAGGTTTGAATTTTATCAAGCCAAAATTATGTTTCTGAAAACTTTTCAAGCAGCTGCTCAAACATCCTGATCTAATGAGATACAGGCAGACGAACTGCCAGTTCAGCCAGCACAGAGAGAGGGCTCGAGTGCAGAACTTGGAACAGCACTTCCTCCTCCCTGAAACGTTTGTCCTCCTTTTGGCAGCTTGCTTTATGGAATCATTTGACTTCATATATCATAGTGATTTATATGGCACCAAGCTTGACTGTATGGAAGCTTTGTGAGAGAGCTTAATTTCATCTTGCAGAGCAGGCGTACAATTTGTAAGGTAAATTGCAATAGCAGTTCCAGCTTCTGTAGTTCATTGATTTACTTACAGAAATGTGTGTGTATATATTTGCACGTAGTGTATACATATATATATTATAGTGTATATGTATATATATATGAAGCCCACACTTATCACTTTTACTCTGTATGTTTTATTACAGTTGTGTGCATGATGCACAATGAAAATGTATTCTGAATGGGTACAAAGAAACCTCTTAGTGCTGGGTTTGTGTCTTGTTCTCATGCTTGGAGTTTGAAAGCAATTTTTCCTCAATGAAAGGAAAGTTTCTGGTTCTCCTGACAGTGTGAACATTGGCTTGCTTTCATGGGCTTATCAAGGTACATTTCAACTAGTAAGTTTGCTGGCTTTTCAGGTAGCTGTCTATACTCTAGCCCTCTACTGTCCTTAAGACACGCTTTGAATGCTTCAGTGGCTGAAATATTTTAAGTAATATTTGTAAGTCTGTGCAGTATAGGAGGTTTTTGTCTTGTCCTGTGATATAAAGAAGTCCAAAATAATGGCATAGCAGAAGTCCCTTTCATAGATAGCCACATAAAGATGATGCTGGCAAAGCGTAAATTAAATAAAAATTAAATCAAACCAGGCTATTTGAACTTTCAGAGTTGTGGTTCCATAGCTTGCTTACTGAGACAGCAGGTAAGGCAGCTATTTATTTAAGTGAAAAAACTGAATGGTTTTCTTAAAGTTTCAACATAGCTTTCAAATGTCATGGCGCATCCTGATATGTCCTAGTAGTGTCTGAATAGGCAAGATTCATACAGTGCAAAAGCTTTGGCTATTGCTAATCCTGTGCTTAGGGGGAAAAGAAGAAACATGGCAGTTGCTTCAACACTTAATCTAATGGCTACTACCAGAAAAAGATTTCCATTAGTCCAGTAAATAGTAATTTTCCTCTCTTACGCTTTCCTTGGCCTACTTAATGATAGAACAGGCTATCAACTGATAGGCTGCTGAGAGAATGTGATTCGGCATTCAATTACCCTGCATGTTGTAACATCACCTTGGAAATGGTTAAGGTTTCACCCAATTAGCACTATGCTAAATGATTTATTTATCTTCTAACTACTACAGTATACCCTGAAAATTGTTCTCTTCCGTTAGTATGTTTCTTGTTTCAGAGCACTTTTTGCACATGTGCATGTCCAGTTACAATAATTCATACATTTTATACACAGTTTTAATCACTTGAAAGTCTGAATTAGTCTTTTAATTATTAATAAGGTGAAATCAATTGATTTTCTCCAGTTGTTCAAACATGAGTCTGGCCTAATCCTGCCTCAGGCTTGAGGGGCACTGAGATGAGCAGCAAATCCTTGAGTTAAACATTCATTTCATGGGATTTAAACTGTGTGTGTGGGGAGAAGGCATCTCTCTTTTTTTTTCTCGTATGACCTTTTCTTTTAGCTTTTTACATTTTCTCATATGCAAACATATATTGGAAAGCTACAATTTAGTGATGACAAAAGTAAGTGAAAACAGTAATTTGAAAAATATTGTTCAAAAGCAAGGTTATTGCTTACTTAAGTCTACCCAGTTTCTGCGACTGTCTGTGCAGCTGATGAAAGTAGACCTGTGGTGCAGAAAGCTTTGCTACTGAGGCTAAGAAGTCATATCATAAGTGAACCTGCAAGTGTTCTAGCACATAAAAGAGCATAAGATAATGCAGGACTTGTGTGCTGTGTTAATGCACATGTGCATGTGAGATTTATCCTATGATTAGTGTCAGATTTTCCCTTTTGTGTGAAGGACGCTTTTCAATAAAGCCTCTGGCTCAGCTGCAGATAGGTGGTTTGATGCAATTTTGTCACAGTTTATTTCTTTAATTGATCTGATCCTCCTTGTTCTTTACATATGACCCTAATTACTAAAACCTGGCACCCATCCATCCTACAGGAGTCAAGTAATTTGTTTTACTCCTTTAGCTTTTAACAGTTTAGTTTTGCCTCACCTCAGACTCCCTTATGTTGTATTACCATAAGAAGTCATTTCTATGTGATCTGAATTCAAGCTAAAATAGCTTTAAACAAAGAGGAGGCTTGGGGAGGGAATAAAACTCAGCAAATACAAAATGTGATTAAAAACCCCCATGATATATTAGTTTAAATATATGTAGTTTGAAGCTGTCCTTGATGCTTTTCTGGAAATCGGTGCCAAACTTCTGAGCTTTACTCCATTGTTTTCAGAATTTTTAACCTCTGAACAGATCTTTTTCAACAGCTCAGAGTCCCTGATCTTGGGGACTTAATTCCCAAAATGATATAAGCATTTCAGAAAGCATCCAGGAATATCACAAGTTCAAAGTGGTGAGTATCAGTACCTCAGTTGTGCACAGGAAGACGATAGTCATCTTCTCTGAAGAAAAATAGTGGTTTTCAGTGCTGCCACTAAAGGGAAGCCTCCTTTGGGACCTTGTTAGATGCTTTCATGTGAGGACCATTTGACCCACTTCTGACTACTGAGCAGGCTTAGAAGGCAGTAGCTGTTGAGGGTATGCCTTTGGCTGATCTCCTCCCCCTCTCTGCAGTGAGAGAAAACTCTCAGTGGAATATATTAGGGATAATAATGGGGTAAAAATGTCAGTTAAAGAAGGGTGACGGATGGAGGTCCCAGCCAAAAATAATAATAATAATAAACAAAAATCTTCAAAAGGTGTCTCTATCTACCACAAAGACAGCATCAGGGTAACCTCAGATGTCCTTTTTAAAACAAATGAAAAAAAGAATGCTTGTGGAACTAGCATTTGCTTTTAATAACAAATAGTATTGGTTACTGAATATCACTTAACATGGATTTTTAAATTAAGCCCAAATTTTCTGTTAACACAACAAGATCAATTTAATAAAATAGAAACATACATTGTTTGGAAGAAAATTGATTGTTTTTTGACTGCTTGTTACCAACAAAGAAAGGAGGAGGAGTGCTTATGAAGAGTGTACGTTTAAGCTATCTGAGAACAAGCTGGTATAAAAAGCTGTTTTATGGTAGGGAAACTGTCAGCAAACTAATTCAGAATATGTACCTGTAGCACATCCTTTATATCTAATTTCTAAGAAAAAACCTCCCAACTTTCAGCCATAATGCCATTTCTCAGCTAAAACAAAATACTTGTTACTTTTTCACCTTGACAAATGAATTCCTTTGCCAAAATACAGTAGTTTTGATATTTTTTAGTAGATTAACTCCACTGTAAGACAGCCAGTTTGAAACAGGTGATAATCTGTTTTCTTTTAAGATGTAGAAGATCTACAAAGCTTTTTTGCATGCTACAACAGGCCTTCATGAAGGTAGCAATGCTTTCTTGATTATGAAATTATGGCGTTCATGTCCCTGGGAACACTAGTTTTGATGTATGATTTCTTCCCCAGTTAGCTCTAAATATGCAAGAGTGGATCTACAGCAGTGCATGTGGAAGACATCAGAAATAAGTAACTTCTGAAAAAATGATTTCTGTTAAGCCATGTAGAACTACATGAAATATGAAATATTATCCTTTCCGGCCACTGGGGTTCCTTGTAAGTAATCTGTCTGACTCTGTACAGTACAGAGTAATAACTGTATTAAGAGAGAAGCCAGAGAAACCAACTAAATTGTTGTGGCAAGTAGAAAACAAACAAGAGAGAGCACTTTTTATAGAGGAGAAGATTTCTGCTAGTGCTTTGTGCTTGGAAGTCCACTTAAACGTTGGATCTTTGGATCATTTTTCAAGGTTTTATTTGTATTGTTGAAAAGAAACTGGAAACCAATAGATAAATGTCCATAAGAAAAATTCTTCCCCAGCATCTTTTGAATGCTTGTCAGTACCTTATTAAGGGTATGACTGAAAAACCAACCCAAAGGGAGAAAATCAGAATGCAGAGGCAACATTAGGCCTGAGGAATCCAACAGGATGTAAGATGAAGACATCTGTAGCTGAATAAAGATGCCGCCTTTAGGAGATTATCCTGAAAAAGATTGCGGCTGCCACCAGAGAGCAGAAGTGCCAGATGCTGCCGTAGCCCCCAGGGAACCGGCTGTGTGTGTTGAGTTGTCGGTGACAAGAGCGTTGGAGGAACAGGCATCCTTCTCCAGATGTTACAATAAGAAATCAGACTGTGACAGCCCTACCCTTAGCCTCTGTAACCAGTACGGGGAAAATGCGCTATAGGCCCCTTGCAATCAATTGTCTTTTTTTGGCATTTGAGGTGTGACTTGTGGGAAATAACGATGATGGTACTTGTATGGATGGTAAAAGCTCTTTGCATCGATTTTGGACTGAAAGGGTGTGCTGCTTCATAAAATGTTAGGATTTTTAATTTGTTAATTACGTACTTCATACCTTTGAAAGTGAAGTAGCAGCATATTAATAATAGAGGTGGTTTATCATGGTGGGAAAATTACATCTTTTTGTTTCATTAAGTATAGTGCTGTTTAGCTTATATGCAGGAAGCAAGTATTCTTGCCTAACTCAACCAGAATGTTCAAAATTATTTTAGTAATAGTTCTGAAATCTGAATTTCCACTTCAGTAACTGTAAGTCATGCTTGGCCATACAAATGGTACTAGTAAAACCTAAGCATCTTATTTTTAACTCAATTATTTGATTAATACAAGGAATCTTTCACAGAAAGTGACAAAACATGTTCTGTTCCTATACATATGTTTGGTTTTCCTCTCTGTGTATTTGTAGATAGTGACATGTATTTCCTTATTGCTGTGTAGTTACGTTCTGTAAATGGCTCCTAAAATGATTTAACCTTCCTTAAATGTTTTTTGACACCACAGTACCTTTTCTCAGCTGTACACACCTGGGGAGCTTAGAACCAACAAGTGTGAATTAGTGCTTTCAGATTTATACCGGCAATTCTTTAAAGGTAGTGCAACTGAATGGGTTTTTATGATAATGACATTTAGAAATTCCAAAGGATGCCAAAATTATTCAGGTCTGTGTGTCTGTAGTTGGATTTTAATGTACTTTTTATTAAAGAGGAAGTTTATGTATACATATGTATATTCTGGTTTTAATATTTTTTGTCTGTTGTCTGCCCTCTATATTTATATTGGTGTCAAACTTTTGATTCTGATGTTACTAATTCCCTCTCTATTACTGTGTTCACCTCAATTATTTTACCACACAGGCACTTAATTATGCTATAAGTAACTCTTTGCTTGCTTGTTCAACTCACTCAGCGTGTTAAGCTCCTAATTTTAATATCTGTCTCAGAGTTCACCACATGTCGTATGTCTTATAGACAGAGTTTATAGAAGATAACCCACATGTCAGATAATAACATCACCGTCCTATCCTGTTGACCTCACCCTTTGACCCCACAATGGATAGATTGCTGTCTTGCACAGTCACAGTTGTTAAAGTGTTCTGTCCACTGCCAATTAGGATGGATGTCCTGAATTTTCCAACATATACAAAATACTTTAGCCAATCAGCAGTAGGCTATTGTACCATTTGTCTTCATCTTGCCAACTTCTTTTTATGTTGTGAGGCAGCCGAGGAAAATGGAAGCACTTTTCTGGACAAAGCCACATTATAATGCTCTGGGAGCTACAGGATAAAAATTCTTTTTCTCTGTTCTATGAGTGCTAATTAGTTCAATGTAATGATGGCAAATCTCAACCATCAGGCTTTAAAGCGTTGAAAACGAGAAACAAGTTTGTATATCAATTGTTTTCACCTAAATATAGTGTAGAAATCATAAACAGGAAAAATCATAACTCAGTGTTATTTCCATAGAGTTTGAGAAAGGCACCATCAATGTTAACCACATAGATGGTATTCTGTTCAGCGATACATGGATCATATTCTGTTCAGTGATACATGATTTTGAACTCAGTCATTGTTCTATGGTTGATATACATAGTCATAGATAGCTAAAAAGAGCCCATTTATATATGCTTTCTAGAGGTTGATTTTATTAGGTGTTTTGGAAGAAGAAATACCTTGTTTAACTCCTCAGACGAAAGAGTTTTGTAGTTCCTAAGTGAAGATACTTAAAAGTATTTTATGATTATCCTGGCATCCATACCATGGATGATAATGCAGTTCACCTGTATGTGCAATAGGTCCTCACCAGGTTTTAGCGGTTTTTGTCCACAGCCTTGTTCATGATCTGAAGCTTCTAAGAGCAATTTTGAAAAGACTGTACTGCAGCAGAGAGTATTTGAGCTTACAGAAATTTGAATTTGCTTTGATTAGACTCACTGAAGAAGACCTAAAGTTTCTTTGCAAAGAGAAGATGAAGACAGCATTTTAAACTACAGTGAGCCTAAGTTTCCTGCTGCTGTTATCAAACATCTGTTCTCTTTTTTCTAGGCTTCAAATTTGTTCCATTCACACTGTGTTTCTTAGTTAATTACTGGCAAAGTCTGCCAGTAAGTCTCCCTCTTGAGGCAATTCTGGTTGCTGGAGTTACGTTTCTGTGTAGCATGAAGTCTTTGACTTGCCACCTACTACAGCTTTGTAGGGCTATCTATATCAGAGCTGCCAAAAAGGAATGTAGGCTTGTTATCTGTAAGTTTAATGTGTTGTTAACCTGAACTCTTCTCAGCCTTAACTGTCTCCTTTAAGCCTGGGTAGGTTTGTTGGGGTGCTGTATCGGGAGGCTCTGTGAGAGAGTGAGAGGCTGTTTTCAGAGCTGAGTATGCCCATTCTCTCTCATGTGAGTCAGCAATAGTTATGATTATTTGCATCAGAAGCTGATAGCTCTCATAAACTCATGGGCATCTGGCCTGTATTGATCTTTAGAAAGAGATCATTGAACAGAGATAAAAATATTGTCTCTGTGGAGAGATGTGCAAGTCAAATCTTGACACAGACGCAAACCCCAGCTAATCTGTCTGCAGATAAGCCCTTCTACATAACTGTAATCTTTTTGATAACTCCCCCCATCCCCTCTCTGGCATTCCGAAGTAATGATTTAGATCAATTTCTGGGGACAACACTAAGTGGTATGGAATCAATGGTAGGAAGAAAGGGCAGAAGGAAAAAACCTCTGTTCGTTTGCTCCCTATCTCATTACCTGTGAAGGATTGTTCCCTATTGTATGTTTTCTAGTGATTTGTCCATTCTGCTCTTAAAAGTTGCAGGGCCTGGGTTTCTACTACATCCCCTGAGAGACTGACCTAATGTATTTTCCTGTCAGGTATTTTGATTGGTCTTCTTTCTTCTTCTTAAGACATTTTTGCTTTTCCTTCCTTTTTGTTTCCCTGTTACCCTTAGTTATGTTATAATAAATGTAATTAGTATTTGAATTGTTTTCTAATGAACAGATAAGCTTTTCATTTATAGAGTTTTCTTTGTATTTGCAGCTTCTAAATCAGGATTTAAAAAATCTTTTTAAAAGTTTTTTGCAGGCTCCAAATAATCTTTATCTTATTTATCAATTTTATCAATATGTTTTTTTTCCTAAAACTGTTCAAAAAATGAGGTGGGTTTGTTAGTGATGTGCCAGCACAACAGGATGGAAAGGATTTATAACCACCTGGCTTTGCCACTTGGCACATCTTAGAATTTCTGTAGACATTTCTTCAAATGTATAGCCAACTTTTTGTGTATTAATGCAGTTTAGATTGTTTTTAATCCCCTTATGCCTAATTATTTTAGGATATTTCCCCTGCAATATGTTGTTCACTATTAAAATGGAGTATTTTTTCCTTGTCTTTCTAGGAATCATTAATTGTTTGTATTCTTTCTTCTGTCATAAGTGATCAAGCCAGGTTTTCAAAGAGTTTGTGATTTCTGTGGCTTGCCTTTGAATTTACTGTTAAGAAATTAGGAAAAATATAAGAAATCTATTGTTGAATAAGTGAAGTTTTTAATGGAGAGGCGTTTAAAATTACTTGTGTAATAATGTGCACACATTAGAGTATATATTACAAAGTATTTATAATAATTCAAGCAACAGCAAAGTGGTTGTATTAATTCTTAACCCAGTCTCCAAATTTAAGTGATTAGTAAGTAGTCCCTTTTGTTTACCAATATAAAAGAAATCCTGTTTACTCTTTTTTGATCTTTAGAAAGTCACGGTGTGGGTTTAGCTGTTCTTTAATTTTGTGTTCTGTGGTTTAAAATTGTTCAACAGAACTTGATTTCCATGATTTTTCTTGCTTCATTCATTTGAATATGTATAGTGGCAGTAATATTAAACTGACAGTAATATTAGGGGATTTCTACCCCAGAAACCAATTTGATGTCATATATCTATCTCCATTTTGCTTATCTGATATACATAACAGTGAAATTTGAATATTGGCTGGATAATGTACGCTGCAAATCCTGCCCAATTTCCAAAAATCCATTATGGCATACACATTCAAATTGTTGATAATCTTAGCACTGCAGGTTTTGCATCAGTTAATAGCCAAGAAAACATAATTTCAATAAACATGAAGTTGTTTGTGGAGATGAGACATACTTAAATATTACATCTTATATCCACAGAAATGGAAATCCAATATCTGACTTTTCTAAACCTAATTTAACATAAAGAAGAAAGTACTGGCCAAAATAATTGTGTTTGGTTATATTACTCTATAGTTAGTATTTTCCCACCATCTAAATATTGCCATGGACCTACTTAAGGTTCTGCTGTAGCTATTGCTGCAGCAGAGGAGAGCCCTGTAGGCATGCCTATGGCCAATGGGGTGATGAACAGTCCGTGCTTGGATGCCTTGGACTACTCACTGGCACAGAGAAAATGTATTTTCAATGGTGCATCATGTAAACTTAATCTGATGGAGGAACAAGCCTAATTGTGCATAGAGGAGTAATTTGTGTCCTGAACCAAGATGCAAATTCTGCTTCCCTTACAAGCCAAGATACTGGCAAAATAAGAACATTTGCAAAGATGGAATACCAAGTAACGCATATCATATGTCCCATGTTGCCAATGTCATTTTCATGCAGGTCCTCCAGAAAATGTTACTTGCAAAAAAAATAGCACATTGTAGGAAAAAGTTCCAATAGAGGATCTGGAGGAAAACCTGTGTCTTACTGCTGTTTCAAGGTCCATTTTCTCCTAATTTTCTGTCACTAACTAGCAAAGTGACATCATTCAAAGTGCTACCAGAATACCAAAAGTGAAAGTTCCTTGTAAAGTTCTGCCATTGGCTTCAATAGGAGTAAGAAAGATCATAAAACTTTGAATTCACTAGAAGCTTATAAAAGCCTCTCAGATTTTAAATGGCTTGATTCAGTTTGCTAGTGCAGTTTTGTACTTTGGTTCTAACCATTTATTCACATGTATCCTGGTCAGGTGTTATTTTCCTGGAGTCTATTAATGTACACATCTGTGTCACTAACTGTACAGTGTAGAGAATCTAATTCATTGTGCCAAAGGCATTCCTAGTTTCATACTTAAAGGTGAATTTGTATCCTGTGGCTAATGAAAATCTTTTTCCCTCTGTGAATTTTCTTATTTTATTTTTTAACTCTGAGCTGATCCTTTCCAAATGTCATTGTGCTATGTGAAGATCCTGGATTCATTAAAAGTGTTCCGTTGAGAACTGGTAGATATTTTACAAATGTTTCACTTGTTTCCAGGTGACCGAGAAATCTAGGCAGGCAGCTTATCAGTCAGCTATTCGTAAAACAGTCAGCCAGGTAGTTTTTAGTAAAACACCATTTTAAATAGATGTGGGGTTTTTTTCTTCCCTTTTGTTACAGTATTTTCACTTAAATAGCAAAGCAGTGCATCAGGGAAAAGAAAGAAAAATAATGATAAACAAACCCTGTGGTCTATCAGAAAATACAATTGTGTTTCTAAGATGTGTGCTTTGACTTGGTATATGCATACACTGAATTATCAAGTGTTTTATTTTTTTACAAATACCACCGTTTGCAAATAGAAGTTGGCCCACAAAATATACAGCTCTGCTTGTCTTCGAGAAGATCAGAACTGCAAAGCGATTTCTGCCAAAGCAGTTAACTCAAATCTCTGCAAGAACACAAAAATTGAAAGGACGTTCAATTTAGGAAATACTTAATTTCTCCAAATCCACATAGTGAGATCATAAGTTTGTCTTGCATTTGTACAAATGACCCTTCAGTGGCATATGGGCGTCATTGTGGGGCGCTAGGTCCATATGACTGCCAAAGGAAAATATTCAGCAACTGAAACACCACCTTCCATAGCTGTGGTGCCCCGAGGGTGCTTTGAGAGATTTCACATTGAAGTATTTTCTTAGCCCCTCCCTGCTGAGTGTGTGAGAGCTGATGAGATCTCAGCTTGATATCAGATAACTGCAGGCCAAATATTCTCTAAGAAGATAAATAACCCAGCTATATAGGTCGCTGGAAGAAAGCCCAACTTCTCTAAATCCAGTGAAGGCAAGGTTTCACCTTATAGGTATGAGAGTAATCAATTCACTGTCGAGATCTATTTACAAAAAAAAAAAAAGGGTTTTTTATTTGAAAACATGCTTATTTGTCCTTACTTGCTGACGAAACTTTGCTTTAACATGTTCAAACAAGTTCTGAATGTCTTAAAAGCATGCAGGATTATAATTAAGATCAATAATTAGCCTAGTAATAAATATTCAAAGAGCAAACCATTATAAAGGCATGATTAGGCTATGCATAAATATATATGATAAAACTACAGTGCTTCTGGCCTTTTATATGAAGTAGGATACCTGCATTCAGATAAACAGAATGCTTTTCATTTTTTAACACATGAACAAACAAACCACATAGGAAAAATGTGGTGTTTTATAGAGATATGTGTGGAAATTTTAACATACAGATTGAAAACATCTTGAAGCTGTCATTTTGGGAAAGCAAAATCTTCTACTGTGTTCACTTACAATAAAAAAGTAGGACTTTTTTTTCCATTCACTGCATGTCTTGCAATAATTATTTTTTTAAGACTCGAATGTCTTTATGGTTTAGTTGTAAAATCAATTACAATACGACACCCTATGTGAATAGATTCAGCTTTTTTTATTTTTCTTCTTGCATTGTGGTCTCTGACCAGCAAACACAAATGTGTCCAGAGTCTGGAAAGTCCCTCAGAGCAGTTACAGCTTAAGTATATTTTGAAAACAAACAACTAAAAGCAACCATTCGCAGCCTTTATCTCAATATTAGCCTCCTGCAAAGTGAAGAGGTTTGTCAGACAGCCTTTGACAAACTTCCATTATGTATTCAATTTTTAATTTAAATGTTTTCCAAAACCTTATCAGTCAAGTAGAGCAGTTGCAAATTTTTGCTCAGAGCATAAGATGACACCACAAGTGCAATGAAGCAATGATCTGGAATAGACATGAGTCACCAGTGTAATCAAACTGCCCTGCCCTGAATGGCATTTTTTAATCTGTGCAAAGGAAGTGAGATCCCAGGAAAAGTTCTCAGTTCTTCAGCCACCTCCAATGAGCAGCAAGTGGTCCGTGAGCCTTTTCAAACAGGCAATGTGCATTTCCTTGCCACTGTGAGCCTTAAATAAAGCAGCAAATTTAAAAAGTGCATTAAGGAGTTCGGAAAACTCTCTGGGATGTCTCTTAAGAAGGTAAGCCAACCCTGGATGTTAGTTAAGGATGCAAATATTGTAAAGTGCTGTGTAGAAAAAAGGCCATGACACAAGTAGTTCCACAGAAAGTTGAATTTTTATTTTATGCCATTCTGTCCTTAAGGTTACAGTAAAACTCTTAGAATAGCAACTTTATTTCATAAACGTAACTGTCACTTGACATATAGATAAAATCTCAGGTCTTGAACTCAAAAGCTAAATTAAGACCTCAGCGGATGCATTTGGTTCTACCGTTTTGACATAAATATTTCCTAATCCTTTATGCTGCACTACAATATGTTGCCAAGTTTTGTTTTGATCAGTTTATGTGTTACATTAAATCAAGTTTACCTTCCTAGGGAAATACGTTCCTAATTTTTCAAATGTACTTCAGATCAGAGGAGCTTTGAAAGCTTTTTTTTTTTTTTTGCTTTTATTGATACAGCCCATAACAACTCAAAAAGTGCATTTTTAATTGATTTCTCTGCTAGCAGACAGATTAGTAGCACATGTCAGAGAACTTTTCCGCTTTGTTTGACTATTATATTTTTTACAGATTCTGTAATCGGCTTGTGCTTAGATTTGTACAAAATCTGACGATCTGGTAATCTTCAAGGCCTGCCAAGAACAGACGAGAACTGATAAAACAGAAAAAGAGCACAGAGTCTGAATAATGAAGAATGTATGGGACAAGAAACAAGACAACCTTGTGATCTATTTTTAAAATATGTATTATATTCTGTCTGCTTTATTGCTGCTCCCCCTCTGCTCCAAGCAAGGATGCATGCAGGAGGGGATTACCTCTCGCAATGGAGGAGCACAAGGGCGTCTCCTAGAACAGAGTGAAGATCCCTTTTTTGTACTCTGCTCTCTCTATTCATGTTATGAAAGGCTTTAGGTTTTTTATATTCTTCTTCATGATTGATGTTGTCATAGCCAAAGGTAAATGTTGATCCTTTGACAATCAGCTAAGAATGTGCCTCTAAAACTGTTAGGCTGCATGTGTGGAGCATACATGAAAATTATATAGTATCTAGTTAGCATTGCTAATCAATATGTAATGCATATCCTTCAGCTAATCTTTTTGAGCAATTAAAGCAAATTCAAAAGAGAGATTATCATGTGTAAACAATGACAGCTTAGATATCTTGCCTACTGGCCTAAGGTCTCACCACAAATCCTGCAGAGTTTACCTTCTGTATCAGTAGTTAATTAAGGTGAAACATGAGGTAATTAGGGGTAATCCCAGCGCTATCCTGCTGGCCTGTTGCCTCTCAGGCCATGCCCTAAGCCAAAGCATTTTCACAGCTTGTGAAATGTTACCATTTTCAGAGCAGATTTTAAAAATTGATACCGGTGTTTGTTACAGGCAGTGTTCCTAATCCTTTAGGGGAGCTGTAGTGAATACAGTCCAAGTGGAAAGAGGGAAAGGATGGCTTCATTTATTTTTATATAGGTTTGAAAACTGCACTGTTAATACAACTTTATGCTGGGACATTCTTTGTAATTGACAAGGGATTAGGAGGATTAAATTTGTACTCTACACTTGTTTCCAACTGCTTGTGTGAACCTTATTGTGGGGTTTTTTTTTCTATGCTTTACATTTGTTGATGCAAGAGAGGGATGCACACTCTTAGAAGAGGAGTTTGTGCAAGTACATGCCAATGTGATATAATTTGAATTACATATGGCAATACCTGGAAGAGCTGCCTCAGAACTATACAGGAGTGTTTGGTCTTCTTGAAACAGTAGAGAAGCCCTGCTGAGTTGTCTGATCTCTGTCCTTCAGGATGCATATTCCATTTGCATGAGGAGTATTTCAGATGTTAGAGATTATTCTGTTATTAAAAGAGTGAGTTAAACTGATCATTAGATATATCTAACTACACTGAAAAGCTCACCCTTTTAATAGAAAATACATCAGATTTATTTTAAACCAGTAATAAAATATTCATCCCAGAAGGCATTTTATGAGGCTTTAAAATTTTTGGCCTAGCTGTATGATCTTTAGTCATGTGTCAGATAAAATGACTTAGTTTTCTGATTAGCTGCAAGTTAGTATGAATACACTGTCAACCAATGACCCTTGTTTCTTTTGTACTTCCTGAGTGTAGTAACCTGACCCAGTGTTTCTGAATTGTACCTTATACTGGGGAAGAATTTAGCTCCCTGTACTCCTGTATTGGAGTCTTTTTCCAGAGGCCATGCAATTCCCAAATTAAAAAATAAAAAAAAAATTAAAAGAATGGGAAGAGGTAGTCAAAATGTAACATTCAAAGTTTATGGAAGGGTATTTTTGCTCTCAGTTGACATGTTTTTGTCTTCTCTTATTCTAAAACTGATGATGATCACACTTTGGTTGTTCATCTTTGCTTTTCCAAGAGTAGTATTTTGCTCAACTCTGTCATACACTTTGAAGTAGTATCTGATAGTGCCTTTAAGGAGTCAAAGAGCTGCCCCTCTTTGACTCTGTATTAGCAACTTTTTTGGTTGGTTCTTTAACCTTGCCTTCCTCAGTTTTCAGAAGCCAGGGAAACCGAGACTGTCAGTCTTCAATTCCTTATCACTACCATATCACTACTGGGTTTGTTTTTTTAAGTGCCAAAGAGTGGATGGATAAATTTCTTTAATTCGTTGTTACCCATTTTGTTTTTCTAGTTGGCATTTTTATCTTTCTGTGTGTCATAATCCTTATAATTTTGAAGAATAGGTATTAAAGTCACAGACCTAAGAATGAAAGGTTCTCTCTTAGATTTATTGGTTTTTAGACATTTAAAACACTTCTTGATTTCAGCTTCTAAAACTGGAGGAGGGTCTTTTCCTTCTGCATAAATGCAAACAGGATTTGCAGCATGACATTTAGAAGTAGATTGTATGAGGTTTGCTATTGATCCCTCTGGTGGGGATGAGTGCTCAAAGGGAATAAATGGGCTGCTTTTATGAGGCTCGCTGTCATCATGGATTTAGCTGTTTCATTTGCAGATTCCTGTAAATGTTTGCCTGATTTATGGCCAGTAATTTTTGTTGGAGAAGGAATCGACGTATCGTCAGCAAATGACTGCACGTCGTTAATACTGTCAAATGGCGTCTAGAAAATGTTCATGCACTTGCATTGATTCAGACTACTTCCCACTTTACAGTGCCAAATGTTTTAGTGTTTTGTTAATATTACATACATGAGGCTTGGGACATGTTTCATTAGTGGGGTGTAGGCAAGTGTTAGAAGAATAAATCATTGTGTCAAGCAAAGTTTAAGCAAAAAAAAAAAAAGAAACAGACTCAACTTCAGTACGTAGCAGTTCCACTGGTAGCTTGAAATTAATTCTGTAGCATTTCACTGACACAGGCAGTTGGTGGATGTACTTTCTTGGTTAAAGAGTGGCCCAAGTCGTAAAGACTTGGTAAAACTTCTCTAGATTTAAGCATTTTCAACTTGTGTTCTTGGTCATCTTCAAACTCAATTGATTATATTGTGCTTCTTTAAATTTACATTTTATTCTTTACATCCTGTTATTATGGACAGCTAATCAGCTGAAGCATCCCATAACTAAGGTTAATGCTTTGGTGTAGGAATTCACATGACTATGGCAGTTGGGTTCTTTTATAATAATGAAAAAAATTACTAAGTTTTAAAGCTGATATTAAGAAAATGTGAAGCCTAAAAGTGCATCTCTTTTCACTTTGAGTCCTCCATGTCATATCTAGGTGTGAAAATACTGGCTTTGACTCTTTAAAGTTAACAGTGAGATTTGTTCTTCAGGGAGGCATTCATATTAGCATGATGGCATTTATTTGTTTTTTTAAAATCTACTGATGATATAAATTTTTTCTAATTGCTGGTAATGCCACAGTAGTTGTTGGGCAAATTATTTTGTTATTTATTTATTTTGTATGCCCAATGCTAGTAACCTAGTGTTCGTGCTAGTAATATGGTGTCTAGTTCACAAAGAACAGTGTACTTTGTTGTTGTTGTTACAGGCTGGGCTATGTCTGCTTGGTGTAGCTATTAATTCCCGAAAGATCTAAACTCCAGGGCAAACACGCTTTAACTGTGTGTTAAAAGGTACCAACTACTTAGCTTGCTGGCGTAGGGCTGTAATACTGTTTCCTATTTTGTATAATCTCTAAGATCTCTGAACTCTGAACTGTGGAGTACTTAATACTAAACGTTGGGATATCAAGTACAGACGGGCTTGATAGAAGCCTATGTAAAAGTGGGATGGATACTACTGTAACATAACTAATAAAAAAAAGAGGCATCTATTTCTGTGGGAAATCCTATGTTAGCCTCAGCATGCACATACATATTGAAATAGGAAGTTCTTGCAGTACTTCTAGAATAATAGCATCTAGATTCACATTTTTTTTTGTCATTGTCATTGGATATACGTGGAGTAAGACAGAAATTAATAGCTATAAGAACAAATGTTAGAGAAAGATACATCAGGTGAATCACAGCTTTTTTTTTTTAGAGTTGCTCCTAAGCTTGGCTGTACAATTTGTGCTAAAAATCGTTTGTAATATCAAAAGCAAGACAAGGAGAAAGGTTACTCAAATAGTCTTTCACTTCTAGGCCATCCACTTAAATGCAGTTCAGCATCAAGTTCATTACAAAATGAAACCTTCACAACTAGGATCTGTCTTGTGACTGGAACACAAGTATGCACAGAGTTTTTCTGAAGACATTGGTGTAATCACCACTTTTGTGATGATCCCAGGAGGTACCATAGTATGAATAAGAAAAGGCAGGGCCGTAGGCTCTCTTTTCTGCAATTGGCCATCCAAGTCAGAACCTTCTTGTGATTCTTGGAGGGGTCACATTATCTGAGTGACTTGTAGATGTTGCTATTATTACTGTGGATGTTTTTTTGTGAACACATAGCATGCTTTCTTGTTGCAGCCAAACCAGTTTTTATTTCTGCTTTTTATTGCTACTTTATATTGCCCTTTATTTAGTCTCAGAAATAACAGTTTCACATAGAACATGGGTAATTGACATTATGTCTGGAGACTAAGTGGTAGTAAAGAGGTATTTTTATTATTATGAATTTGAAGGAGAATGTATCTTGTTCGTTCTTCTGTTCAAGTATTCCTCTTGTATAGCCAATGCTCCTGTGGAGATATCACTTAATTAGTCAGAAATTTGCTGTGTGTTGCCTTTATTATTCCACACCATGACTGCTCCTCCTCTTTCTCATCACCAGCCTTCAGCAAAACAAACCCCCTAGAAAGATGAGCTGCGGGAAGCAGAGGAGAGGATTATTCATTATTAGCAATTGTTATATAGAGAAAATATGATCTGCTTCAAGCCAGCCAGCTGCCTTGTACATTAGGAACTCTGTTTACGAGAATTTTAACCTGTCTTCAAAAGAATAAGCAAGAATGTTAGATTTTCAAAATAAAAGTAACAGCTGGTTATTACACAGATGAAATTATGACTGAAGCCTGAGTATTTCTTTAATAAAGTATTCCTTCCATTCATATTATGAAAGTGCTGCATGAGGATATATTAACTTCCAAACAATGACTCTCCAAACACTTTTCAAGAAGTTAGTGTCTTTTTTCTATTTTAGTAATAGGTATCCTGAAGCACCAGTGAATAAATCTTTCCAATGCCCAATAAGCAGGTGAGCTGGCGGAAACAAGCTAACGTCCACCGCTCCTCATTCATAGTCTATACACTTCCTCTTGTAATGTACAAACCAAGACAAAATATATTAATAGTATTTTATGCTTTGCCAGGTATTGCAGGATTTCACAGAATCACAGAATGTTAGGGGTTGGAAGGGACCTCGAAAGATCATCAAGTCCAACCCCTCTGCCAGAGCAGGATCACTTAGACTAGGTCACACAGGAACATATCCAGGCGGGTCTTGAATGTCTCCAAAGAAGGAGACTCCACAACCTCCCTGGGCAGCTTGTTCCAGTGCTGTGTCACTCTCACAGTGAGAAAGTTTTTCCTTATGTCAGTCTCCTCTTCTCCAGGCTAAAGAGAACCCAGCTCCCTCAACCTTTCCTCATAAAGGAGATGTTTCACTCCCTTAATCGTCCTTGTGACTCTGCACTGGACTCTTTCAAGCTGTTCCCTATCCTTCTTGGACTGAAGGGCCCAGAACTGGACACAGTATTCCAGATGTTGTCTCACCCGGGCAGAGTAGAGAGGGAGGAGAACCCCTCTGGACCTACAAACCCCACCTCTTCTAGTACACCGCGGGATGCCATTGGCCTTCTTGGCCACAAGGGTGCATTGCTGGCTCATGGTCATCCTGCTGTCCACCAGGACCCCCAGGTCNTCCACCTGTCCACCAGGACCCCCAGGTCCCTTTCCCCTCCGCTGCTTTCCAACAGGTGCTTTCCAACATTCAACCTCTACTGGTGTTTGATGTTGTTCTTCCCCAGATGCAAGACTCTAGACTTGGCCTTATTGTACATCATTAAATTTCTCCCTGCCCAA